>PYUH01000510.1:340395-355193 GCA_016808085.1 Suaeda aralocaspica | reverse complement strand
TTTTATGGGTTTTATCTTGCTGTCATGGTTGTTTGTGATGAATATCGCAGCAATTATAGTCTGATTTTGTTTTTGAATAATTTCTAAAACTGAAATACGCCTCCGATCATTTCCATTATAATCCACCGAGCCCCACTGCAAATAATATCCGAAAGCTAGTAGTACCAAATGTATTGTAAACCCGACTTTCACCTTTCACCTTAATTATCAAGTATATTTGAGTTTTTTCTGAGTTAAATCCAATTTTTCCTAGAAAGCCAGCCTTAAGCCCAAAAACTCAATCAATCATGCACGGCAGCTCAAAAAAAACCAACCTAGTTAACATTCAAACAACATTACAAACCATAAAATCCAAAACTAACCCACTAACCAACCAAGAACAAAGCCACCCTGAACACAACTGGTGTTAAATGCACGCAAATACACACTTGCCCCCCTGCAAACCCTGCAGAGCCCCCCCCAAAATTGCAACAACACACACAAAACACACCACAGTAATTCCAACACCAAACACTGCTGAGAATAACAGCCAACACAGCAACCACAAAACACAACCAGTAGGATTCAGCAAACCCAAATGTCACCACAAATAAGCATGCGACCGCATTCTGCAGCCCATGGAAAACCACTCCCAAATACTACAACTACTCAGTGTCACTGTACATTATAGAATTACCAATAGCTAAAGTTCAATTATACCAAGTGAATGTATAATATATTCCTAGCTTTTTCATAACAATGTGTGTACAAGAATGTCGCAACCTTGTCTCGAACCTCGCTTATTTGTGCTTTTGTGAAAGGCCCTTCTCGAACCCATGTAGCTATTGTGAATACTAATAAATTGACATAATTTAAAACCAGTTGAATTGACAAAAATTGACATAATTTAAGAACGTAATAGCAATCACACAAACCATAAGTGATGTTAAACGAACAACAGGAACTTTTAAACACATAAATCAACTACTAAGAACCACAAGACGCAACCACATCCCTTAATAACTCCAACATACACACACAACAACTCATATATGGCTCATAACACAACAACAGCTATGCATGTAGTCATGAAGGTAAGCTCATGTTTGTGTACTATTTTACAAAAAAAGAAGTTGATGTGATGCAATGTGGGGTTTTAAAAAGGGTCATAAGAATAACATAAAAGGTCAAAATTTCTTCGTGTGAATACTTTCGATTGATAAATCCTCCGCAGTCATCTACTTTGCAAAAACCAAGTAAGTCTATAGCATTTTGTAGCATATTAATGTTGCTGATGAGATACTACAGTTCAAGTAGTTTATTATAACATACTGATAAAAGCCCCCATCTAAAGATTCAACTGAAACTGAAGACAATCCACGAGCACAGGTATACGACGAACAATGCTCTCAAAATATGTTTTCCATATAACACAAAAAGAAAAAACGTGATTGACTTATATGAAAACCAGGTTCTGGGAGCATTGGTCATCGTTCTGCACATAAACATATAGAAGAATAATGGATATATGGTTATAGGAAAAGAATACATTAAAGGCCTGAAATATATTCAGGATCCCTTTAATGTTTTTTCCACAAACATAAAATTCCATATTTTTGTCTTCCACAATGTGCAGCCTAGTATTTGGGAGCATTGTCATCGCATATCTATGCTCGTGAGCCATTTGAAAATTTCAGTTGAATCTTTAGATGGAGGATTTTATCATATGTTTAAATCTTCATCTGAACTCTATATCTCATCAGCAACCTTAATATGCTACAAAATGCTATACACTGCTTGGTCTTGCAATTAAGATGACTGCGGAGGATTTGTCATCGAAAGCATTCCACGAACAAAATTAATGACAGGCTACTCTCTGACCTAGTCATCTAGTGGGTGGTGGTGTTAGTGTCAAGTGTAGGAGGTGTTGGGTGTGCGTTGGGCTTGTCAGATTGTGGGAAGGGTGGGATGTGGCGCGAGGGCGAGGTGAGGGCAAGGAGTTGAGGAGGTTGCATTTGGATAGTGCGGTGGAGGTTGAGGCGTGGGTTAGAAGAGGGTGTGTGGTGGTTCGTCCTGGTAAAGGGTAGGAGAGGAGGAGTGAGGGTGAGGTTAGTAGGAGTGACCCTAAAACTCAATCTCAAGTTGGGGAAAAAAGGAAAGGAGGGAACCGGATTTGGGAGTCTGTATGTGTTTTGTTTTGTATTTAAGGATAATAGTAAGCTGTTAATAGTTTAACCCTAACCATCACTATAGTCTATGTTTGTTAAAAAACTTATACCAGTAATAGTTTTGAATATGTTTGCTAGGTTCACGGTTGGACTTTGTGAGACAGTGCAAATGACTTGTAAGTTTTGAAACCTCTAAGTGGTTAGTGTTTTTTATTTTATCGGTTAATCTCCCTACTTTTTTACCCACCTTTTCATTTAATATTACAGGTAGAATGTAGATGATGATACCGACCTCGTCACCCGTATAAGTCTCCTATAATTATATGTGGGGATATTCGTCAGAGGCTCCACAAAAACAAATGAACTTCAAAATATAGTTTGGATTGTAACAGTCAGAAAGTTACAGAAATCAAAAGTTAATCTTGGCAACATGCCAGATACTAAGTTTTTGGCTAAAAAAGGGACCAACTCAAACTTACGACTTTCAAAACAACAACCCAATACCGGACCATATCCAGCATTCAAATAGTAAACTAGAACAATATCCACCCTAATTTTTAGAAAGACATCTTGCCTGCCGGGAAATTAGTTTGCAGTTAGTCATTAGCACGGCACTTAACTCAATAAAAATAAAAAAAAAAAAAAAAAAAAACAGTTCCAACGGGAAAAAAAAAAGGGAAAAAGAAAAAAAATGTAAAGAACTATTTGCTGCGGTTAACAACCGCAGCAAATTCTAATAAACAGCAGCAAAAAAAATTATTTGCTGCGGTTACACAAGAACCGCAGCAAATAAAACTCCTTAACAAAAATATCAATTTATTTGCTGCGGTTTTTATAAAACACCAAAAAACCGCAGCAAATAAGGCGCAGCAAAATGTAAATTTTGTACTAGTGACACAAGAATAAACCAACAACTGCACAATAATTGTCTCCCCATTGTCATTACTCTCTAGAAGAGAATAGTTTATGATGAATTTATAAGCACATGTGTGATGTACATCATAAGTTAGAAAAGAAATGGTTTTCATTAATTGATATCGTTCTCCAGAAGAGACAAATATTTTGTTGAATATATCTCTTCTAAATGATGAAATTTGTTAATAAATCTTTTATTAGATGAAATATTTTTGCACATGAAATTATACACTAAGTTGGTTAAGAATATGATGCCCCTATATTTGAAAATTTTACCAACTTAAGGGGAGAAGAATTGGGATAAGTTGGCAAAATTATTAAATTATAAAGTGATGATCCCTATAATGACTATTTATAATATTATTGCCAACTTTTGTCTATATTAAAGGTATGTTGCACATCTATGGTTTGATTTGTATTCAGTTATGTCTCATGTTACATGGCATTGAAGATACATTTTGGCCATATTATGTATATACAGTACATTGAGATAAATCTTGCCAATAATACTTGAATCACTACACTTGAAGTGTAGGTTGTATGATCGGTTCCAAAATAAATATGTAAAATATGGCAAGAAAGTGCAGTTGACACTATTGAAAGTGTAACGGTATATTAATGCCATAATGTTTGCCTCGGAAGTGGTATAGATATCTGAATTATAACAGATGGCCTATGATTTAAGAACTTAGATGTTATAATCGACTAATGGTACCAATGGGAAATGTATTCAGATATCATTGTAAAATAGCATGCAAATTACATCTTGAAAAATGTGATACCGGTATATGATGGAACCGAGGATTATATGCATATGCAAAAGTAGTGGATTTGAGAATAGGGATCTGAAATAAAAGTTCACTTTTATGTCGACATATTGAGAATAATCAAAGCTTATCATGGACTTGAAGTACAACTAAAGGTGAATAATGATGATCATCAAGGACCAGAAGTTCGATCATCAAGGACCAGAAGTCTAGCAATAGATTTTTGAAATTCACTTTGTACAGTGTCTTGCATTTTTTTAGTCTTACATTTATGTGCATGTGTGAGTTGTAGATAAACGCATTATTCATTGCATGTGTCAATGCATCACTCATTATATACGTAGTATATGTTTTATGCTCAAAATCTTATTCATATAAATTTCACATCTCATCATATTACATGTACTAATTTTATACAATAATTGTGATATACGTAAAATTTTGTCCATTATATAGTAAGTTGTGTTTACAATAGTATGAAGATTTATATTAAAAAAAATTTATACTCCAATGAGAATATATTTGTGATGAAATTATACAGATGAAGGTGTTTTAATAGCATGTTGTGAATTATGCATAAAAGTTTCAGAAGAACTTGTACAAGACATATTCAAATATCTAGTGCTTCAAGTTCTATACGAAGTATTTTGAACACCTCAATGGATAATGGTGACATTATTATCAAACTCCTGAAGAATTTAAGACTAAATTAACAACACTCAACCTGAAGCTTGAGTATGTGAGTGCTAATCAGAATCTTATGTTCATTTCAGAACTTGATATCATAAGCATAATCCTTTTATGGTCCAGAAGAACCATAAACAAATAAAAATTACTTAAATGTAATTACTAATTTACATAAGATTAGACAATGATGTTGATAATATCACAAGTGTCCATAAATTATGATCAATATGTAATTATCAACAACTACTTTATATAGCTTCCAGAAGAAGGTATAAGTATAAAATTTATGGCAACTTGACAAATATGTAGTAATGATAAACACAATGTAAGTATTATTTTCAAGAATACGGAGGAATGAATATATCTTATGTGGAAGATTGAAGTCCAATCAGGAAGGATCAACTACCAAGGAGTTGAATTTTATTCCTGCGAAGCTACTACCAAAGACGTTGGTTCATTATTTTAAAAGATATCAAGTTATGCATTCATTAGGGGGAGAAAATACGCATTGCACTCTCTTTCCCTTAACCATGGTTTTGTCCCATATTGGGTTTTCCAGGTACGGTTTTTAATGAGGCAACATATTAAAGCGTATTACGAAAGTGATGTACTCTTTTTTCTTCACTAGATTTTTTATTCCCACAGGGTTTTTCTTAGTTGAAGTTTTTAACGAGGCACACTATTCGATAATGGTCATCCAAGGGGGAGTGTTATATAATATATATATTAAGGTGGATGCCCATTATACTTATTATAGTATCATCTAGAATATTCTATATACTAGGATTTACTGTACAAAAAACCCTACCCACTTTGTATATATATATATATATATATATATATATATATGGTATTATAGTTGAATGATATATACACATCTATTCTCCTAATACTCTCTAAGACTGTATTTTCTATAACAATATATAAAAAAAAAAAAAAAAGGAAAAACTCCACTAGTATAATGTTGTTTTAGTTGATTACTAAAACGTATAATTTTAGTGACAGCCATATATAAGGCAAATAGGCAATAAATTGAATATAACTAACAAAGGTTATAAAGGCATAATAGTAATAATGATATTAATAGTAACAATACTAATTTTTTTTTTTTTGGTGCTAGAGAGCCATAGAGGCGGGGATAAGAATCGATCCTAGGATCTCTTGGAATCGAGAAGGAAGCTTTTACCACTTGAACTACCCCTCACTCTCATAGTAACAATACTAATTAATAATAGCATGACTGCATAAAGAATTTAAATAACTAAATTTTATTAAAAAAACTAAATAGTCGACAAATCATAATGAAAATAATAATAACTATTCTTCATGTGAACTTCTAAAACAAATCTAGACTCTATATATCTATATGAAAAAATAAATTCCATTCATTCAAAAACTCCTATATCTATGAATAGTCAACAATGAATTAAGAAGATGATGGGGTTGGAGCAGCGGCACTAGAGCATTACTTGTTAACAATGGCTTGAACTAGAGGAACCTGGACATCGGCGAGGGTGGCACAACATTCGGAGCTCAAGTGAAGTAGGAAGTGTATATTTTTCAAGCACGAAGCAACCGTATTGTCAATTGGTGGTGGTTGTGGAATAGGCGATGATGCTGGTGCATATGGAAGAGGGATGAGAAATTTAGGATGAGGGTGAGGGTGAAATTTTGGGTGAGGTAAAAACTATTCAAGATTTTCTACTTGAGGATTTGAAGGTTGTTCATGGGCATATGTTGTGCCCATCCATGAAAAGTGCTACTAAAGCCAAAGCTATGATGATCTTCATTGTTATTTTTTTTTTTTTTTTCTGGTAAGGAGGTTTTTGCTTTGTAAGTAATCGATGGTTGAAGGTTGAATTGTGAGGTTTTAAAATAAGTTTAAGGTGCTTTTATAGTACAGTGCGTAGAAGGGATACGTAAATTTTATCTTCAGTTCAGACAAATTATCTTATTTACAAAGGAGATAAATTTTGAGTAGGAAAAATTGCCAAAAGAAACCTTTTAAAAAAAGTTTTTTTGCTAAGAGAAACCTTTTAAAAAAAATTTTACCGAGAGAAACCTTAAACTAAATTTGTTTTGCCAGAAGAAACCTTAAAGCCGTTTTCCGACATTGACCATGATTTTCAGGCGTTGACTTGCGTCTTTCTGCTATTTACACTCCCTTTTTCCTTTTTTTTCCTCCAATTATAAACAAAGAGATTCAACCTCCATTTTTTCCCTCTTTTAAGTGATTCAATCAATCCATTAATAAGACTTCTAACATTATCCAATTATCACTAACCCCATTACTTTCCCAAATTAACACCAAATGAAGAAAATCCAAGTGGAATTCTATCACAATGAAGTCTAATTGTCTTATCAAAATCAATCAAAATCCTCTTCAAATTAGAATTCATTCTACTAAAATTCAAACCACTAGCAAATTAAAATTTGTTTAAAACAAATTATTAGAAGCTAACGAGGAATATCCGGTTGAGGAATTGCTTTGAATTAACGAATTTAATGCTAAATTACCTAACTTTGATACAAATTGAGGCATATATGAGGGTTTAGAATCTAGTGTTGTTAATAGGTAAGCCATGTGAGGGTTCTTAAAAAATGATTTTTATTTTTATTTTTTATTATTATTATTATTCCTTTTTTGTTGAGTTTAGTTTTAAACGAGTGTCATTGAATTGGAGTTTAATTATAAGAAAGAAGTGAAAAAGTGATGCAAAAAGTGGGTTTGAAATTTTGAATGGAGGAAGTAGGCAAGTGTGGAAGCTTGAGATAAAGGAGAGAAGATCAATGAAGTTGGGGAAATCTTGGAAGAAATTGTAGGGGAAAAAATAGAACAAATGGGAGTGCAAGTAGGAGAAAGAACTGAGTCAACGCCGGTCAATACCGGAAAATGACTCCAAGGTTTCTTCTTGCAAAAACAAATTTGTTTAAGGTTTCTCCTCGCAAAATTTTTTTTAAAAGGTTTCTGTTGACAAAAATATATTTTTAAAAGGTTTCTTTTGACAATTTTTCCTTTTGAGTACCTACTTGTAGATCGGATTATACTGTATTTATCTTAAAGATTTAGAAAAATAGTTGCATTACGGACTAGAATCGTCTTGAATTTTTTTAATCCATTATTAAATGGATAATTGAATTTGTTCAAGGCTTAAGACGAGTATTAGAAGATATTATTCAGATGTTATGTAGTATCAAACTTCCGAATATCATTCCAAAAAAAATTAAGTAACGTCAAAAGATAAAAGGATAAAATTTGATGGATGGATTTGTTTTGCATGTGATTTCTCTAAGCAATATGACTTGGGTGGGATACTGGGATGTATATGACTCTTGCTAGCTAGGTTATTAATTACTCAGTAAAATTTAAAAATAATATTTTACTCGGTGTTAAATTTTTTCGAATTTTTGTTTTAAGTAGCTACCTTAAGGACTACCCTAAGACACTAATTAATCAGTTATTACTTTTGTCACCAAAATCTCAAAATTAATATATTGTCTCACTTTATGTATATCACTTGTGTGCTATTGTTTTTGGCTGGTTGATTACTTGATTATATTATATTTTATTTTTTGAATTCAAAAGTGGTAGGTCCTTGTTTTAAAATCAACGAATGAGATCGATTGGTACACAAGTAGCACATAAAATATGGGACAACAAATTCAGACTTTATGTTTCAGCACTAACTTTTAAACAGAAAGTGGAGATATGAGGAGCTGAATATCTATAAATATTCATGGATATTATATGAACAGCTAATACTACGGGCTTGTTTACTTCAGCTTAGCTCAGCTCAGCTCAGCTCTTCTTTTATTTTACTACTCATTAATCCTTTATAAAAAAAACTTTCAGTTCAATTCAGTTCCATTAATTTTAGTTCAACTGAAGTAAACAAGCCCTACGTACGAAAAATTAAAAGCATCAAAATGTGGGTATGCAATATTGCATGGAATGTTATGCGAATGTGATTGACAAATCAATAGTGATCATGTAGTAGTAATTCAATTTGTTACTCCGTATTTTGTGTTACCTATACCCCAATTCCTCTCACTTTAGGAGAATCCATCCTCTACGTTGCCCGCTCAAGAAAGACATGAATAATCTTTACAAGCAATGCATACAACACAACAAAATTCACCCCACGATTTTGAATATACGAATACAACTACAAAGAGTAACAATAATAATAATTCCAACATGATTTCCAGCCCCAATGTTGTTTATTTTCAATAACGAACTTGTATCAATGAGGGAAAAAACATTTTCTAAGAAAAAATTAACATAATTACAAATTTGAGGCTCCTTTACATGTTGGAACCCTGCGCGGTAGGGCTTTCTGAACCGCCTCAAATACGGCCTTGTCCACCTTACTTATAGATCAATAATTCTGATTATAGCTCAAAGACTCAAACAAAAGCCATTATGAATTCACATTATTGAAGTGTGCATAATAAGAACTTGAGAAATGACCTCTCTAATTAGTAAAAGCATCTAGAAGAGCTTGGATTTTTCCATCAAAACTTTGAATCTATATCAGTAAGATGAGCAGAAGGTAATTTGTTATGTGTCTCCACGTCTTCAAGAAGTCCTTGTAATGTTTGATTGGCCTTCTGAACTTCCTTTAACTTCATATTAAGCTCCGACTGACTTGGTAGAGGCTCTCTAAGATCCTTAGGCTTGATGCAACCTTCATATCCAGCCCGCAACATGCTCTTTACTTTGGCTCTCAAAGCAATTTTCAATCATATCGATCTATCTTGATTCTTTCATGTAATTAATGTTATATCTTTACAAATTATCACAAGTTTAATACTTGAAGGATTCTTAATTACAAAGACCACACAGTAATGCTACAGACAATGCTTTGGCTTGTTGACTCGGCGCTGGTGAACGGCGTCCAAGCTGGCAGGTGAAAGGGATGGCGTGGCCTCAGGTGAACTTGGTGGTCAAAGAGCACCTGGCGAGCAGAGGTTCAACGCCTTGTAATACCTGCACAAAGGAATAAATTCTTGGTGGATTTATCCCCCTCCAATGCTTAAGTAAGTAACAGTATAAAGATCTTAGAGAGAGAGAGAGAGCACAATAAATGCTTGTAATAAATGTGTATTCAATGCCTTTGTTCTGGTTTTTCATGGGTATTTATACTAGAAAGAATACATTGTTTAGCCCCTTATACAATAGAGCACTATTCTCTTCTTTCTTTTGGTAGGGGGGGAGAGGAGGATAACCCGGCGTGTAATGGGGGTTCCTCTCTCCCACTTGGCTTTCTGCCTAATCCTGTGTGTTAAATGGAGGACACGTGTCTTTCATCCGTTTCCCCATATGTTGTCACATGGATTAAGGTTAAGCTTTAATCTGAACCGTTGGATGAGTATGTAACATTTGCCCCTCATCAAGCCATTGAATTTGAATAGGTGGTTACCAGCTAATTAATGAAGGGGTTTGATGATTATAAATAATTAATGAAGAGCTTGAATGATTACAAAACAGTTTTCGAGGAAAAGAAAAGGAGACGTACTTTTGTACCCTCTTTGAGGGATGTTCGGAATTGCCCCTGCCTTTTCAGTTTCAAAGGGGAAAAGTCCTCACTGCCCCCCTTTAACTGCCTATAAATACTTTCCTCTGTTAACCCCTCCGTTGTTCATTCTTATTCTTACTAATTATTCAAGTTTTCTCTCTAAAAATAGTGGGTTTTCTCAAGCTTTTTCGGTGAATTGTAGTGTGAGTTCTTGCCATTTTTACGTGTGAAAGTAACTTAAGTTTAATTAATTCCTATCCTGCGGTAACAGTTCGTCGGTTCCTTCAAGCATTTATTCAGGTATTATTCCCTTCTTACTTTGTTTATTTATCTTCCTTTCGTTTCAGTTATGGCTTCTGCTTCTTCCTCTAATGGGGTATATCTTCATCCCCTAATCAAAAGAAGGGTTTTGCGGGGTGAAGAGAACCCTACTTCATCTGGGTTCACAGGGGTGAGAGCCATGTATCTCGCCTCCTCTTCTCCTGATAGCTCGCCACCTCTAACTTTTCAAAATCTCACACCGTTTATTTCTTGTGTGCAGAATTCTATGGTTAGAACAAAACTTTGTGCTAGAAGAATTCGCACAATGGTGGTTTCCTCTTCTTCTTCTGAAAAGGCGCCTTCCCCAAGGCGAGATCTTTCGGAGGACACTGAGGTCTATTCGCCGATCCCCCAGGCGAGAGTCAAAGGAAACAAGGTGGCGAGCAACAGGAAATGGAGGTCCAATCCTTCTGTCCTAAAAATGATCCAAGCGGCATCCCTGTCAGTAACTCTTCGATCAAACAGTTGGGTGGAGGACCGTGGCGTTTTTAGGAAGTCTCTATGGCTTCCTGAACATATTAAAATGATTGACCCCTTGCGAGGTGCCACCATTACGGAAATACAACCCAATGAGTTTGGGGTTTACAAGGACGCCCTTTTACTCGGACTTAGGTTCCCCACTCATCCCTTTGTAGACACTCTTTTAAGTGAGTATGACATAGGGATAGCCCAACTGACCCCAAATTTTTGGCATTTTATTAAATCCTTCATCACCGCCTGCGTTTTGAAGAAATTAACTATTACTTTCAACGCCTTCCGCTCCCTTCACTTCCTAAATAGGGTTCCTAACCCTGGAGCTGGGTACAGCTGGTACGCCATCTCCAACCGTCCTCAGTATAGGACTGTGATAGACAGGACCTCCAACCTTAAGGAGTGGAAGGTCAAATTTGTATTTTTTATCACCAGTGACCTTAACATGGCGGGCCGTTATGGTAGGTGGAATGATAACGCCCAGCACCTGGGTAAATCCAACGCCACTCCTCACCTGATCGCCGGTGAAGAGCGCACCTGGGCCTATTTTAAGGTGTCCAAAGAGGACAAGGAAAGTCCTGCCAATTGGGTGCCTCTCCCCTATTTACTCAATAACAACTTTTTCCTTTGCACCACTGGTCTGTGCGCCAAGTTGGAGAAAGGTACCTACTGGTTTAATTTTACTCTTTGCTTTAATACGAGCCTCTTCTAAATATACCCCTTCTCTATCTTTTTTTTTCTATGTTTCCTTTTTGTTCTTTTCAGAGAAAGCGATGGCCCGCCTTACTCCTGAAGAAAAAGGCGAAGGGAAAGCCTTAGAGTCTATAAAGGACATATTAGCTCGTCGGAAGATGATGAGTTTAAAGGAGAAGCTCGCCTTTAAAAAGGTCCTCGCATACTGTTTCCCCGTGGCTTAACTTTTCATTTCTATCTTTTTATTATTATTATTATTATTATTATTATTATTATTATTATTATTATTATTATTATTATTATTATTATTATTATTATTATTATTATTAAACTTTTATGTCTAAAAGCTTTACTTATTCTACTGGTTTCTTCAGGAGAATGCGGCGAGCAACATGGAGGCGCCGTCGTCCAAGCGCCCTGGTGTATTCATAAGGGAGCCAGGGTCTAAGAAGAACACCACCCTTGCCCCTTAAGTTGGCGAGGGTAAAGGTAAAGGGAAAGTGGACGCCTCCGCCTCTGCTGGGGGCGCGGAGAAATCAAAGGGGAAGCAAACTGCCCCTGCGCCTTCTTCAAAGGGGAACAAGGACACTACCCCTCCAACTGGAGGCGTTAAAAAGAAGCACCCTTCTCCTGTGCTCCCAGGACAACACAAGAGGGTGAAGCATGTGGCGGCTAAACCCAAAGCCCCTTCTTCTCATCCTTCCCTTCCTAAGGAGACGGCTCCCTCTCCTACTACCCCTTCTACCTTTGGCGAGGTATCCACCCCCTCGCCTTTTCAACCAAAGGTAGGGCATTCTCCACTACCTACTGCTCCTTCCTCAAAATCCAAAGAAACCACCATTTGTCCATCCAACACCTCTTCTCCATCTAAACAACAAACTCCACACACCCCCATTCGACCATCCAACACCCTTTCTTCATCCAAACAACAAACTCCACACACACAAACTCCCAAAACTGGCGGGGTCCTCGTCCAAATCCACGCCCACTCCAACAACTAAAGAGGACGCTGGGCCCCCAGAAGCTGGCCCTTGTAACTCAGCTCCAGCAAGCGCCGATTTGGACGGCGACGTCCTGGCCGGCCTTGCTGACAAAGTGAAGGCCAATATGTCAGCAGCCACCAAGCTGCAAGGCCAGCAATCTGGTAATTCTTTTAGACCCAATTTTGTACGTACTTATCAATCATCTTCTGACTCCGTCATTTATTCACCTACTGAACCTCTTGCCTCTGTTTTACCGGTCGCTCGTTTAGAAATCCCAACAATGGATAACATAATGGAATCTCCTACCACCGTCACTACTACAGGAATGGACTATTGCGACGCACAAAATTAGGTTCCTGCGACGCAAAAAAGCGCCGGAAGATCCTTTACCGACGCTTGTTAAAGTGCAGCACAAGTGGATGCCGTAAGGACCTACAGTGGCGCAATTTGACAAAGTCGGTACAGCATACTAAAAGCGCCGCGACTTTCACCTGATGCTTTAGCATCTTTTAGAGGCACTTCTTAGAGGCACTTATAAGCGCCGCCATAGTATAGTAGGTTCATAGCTTATTAGCCTAATGCGATACTTGAAAGCGCCGCAATAACTATAATGTTTCACTATTACACAATCTATAAAGGCGCTATTAAGCGTCGCAAGAGGCAAGGTGCCGCACTTTTTGACCCCATATATCCATCGCACTTTTAGCGTCGCAATTGTGCATATGTCATTTCAACTTGTTAATTTTCTATTAAGAAATCTAACAGCAGCAGAATTTGTATAGAGAAGGATTCAACACACAAAAAAGAAACTAAAAATCAAACTCAATAAATTGTAAATTGTTATGAATAACAAACATTGAAATATTTTCAAGTACCTAAAACCATTCCAAAAAACTACTGCTTAAATCTATACATTAAAACATTATTCATGCCACATAAATCAGTCCATGTAGAAGTTCAATGATACTTTGAATGACGCCCATATGTGATTATGAATTTGCCTCCGTGAGATATCTTTTGAGTTGCAAGCATAACCTTGATGGTCCAATCTGATTTGAGACTCCAATGTAATTACTATGTTCCTAGAAGAATATGCTTATAATCTTCTGGAAATTCTCTTCTCTTTACCAAGACACTTCATGTGGATGTCTGACTTTGTTCGCCTGTTCCTGTAGGAATAGATCTATTCTCGCAGCTTGTTCCTACATAACTGTGTTACCAAGGAACTTATTTTCTTTTTCTGTGTTCCTTTGCAATATTCTGCCTAGGAACTTCTCCATGAACTTGGTTGTTTAGCTTGTTACGTTCCTCAATATTTCTCCAAGTTCCTTACACTTTGAACCTGTGAGATCTCATAGGAACTCAAAGTATATATTAGTTAAGCTGTTTGTGTTAGTCATCATCAAAACTTACTCTCAATTCATGAGTCAACAATTTCCCCCTTTTTGATGATGACAAACCAAGGCAAAAACAGCGTAGAAAAAGATAAACATATAAAGAAACATATTTGATTTGATTTTCTGATTTAAGTTAATATACACTAAGCAAAAACTATGACTAGGATATATACAAATATAAATAGGAACTTAAATTTGCAGGTTTTTAATAGAGTGTGATAGAGTGAGATAGAATTAGGATTCAGATTTGATTTTATTATGCAAATTAGTTGCCGTTCTCTTCCCCCTTTTGGCATCATCAAAATTTAGAACTATGTCCCCTGAGAAACTGACCATCAAGCACCATTATTTCATATAATGGTAGAGACCCCAATGTTGGAATATTAATAAGTAGTCAGCAGCAATCTAGCAATTAGCCATCAAGATGCATCTAAAGAATCAAGTTTAGAAGTATGACTGATACGTTCAAAAATATAAAATAAAGAAAGAAAAAAAATTCACTCCCATAACTAATAAGAGTTTTATTAAAACAAAGAAAAGAGAAAAACACGAAAAAAAAAGAAATGAAAAGAAATCCAGAACAAATGTAAACCACATCGAATAATTTTAATAAGGAGAGTGCAATGAAGAAGGAATGGGTCATATTGGGCTTAGAGGCAGGGATGATGCTTAGAGGAACAGGTCAGCTGAGGTTTCGTCAGGAACTGAGGTAGGGGCTGTGTCCATAGGAACTGAAGTGCTGGGAACTTCGTCTTTGGTGCATCTTCTTCAACGCGTACCTCCTTCGCCTTCAGCAGCAGCAGTTTCATCAGGTGTTGATGGAGTTCCTTTCGCACTTTTAAGCTCTGCAAGGCATGCCATACTTCTGCCTGCTCTTGTCGCAAGACAACATAAACGA
>PYUH01000510.1:272115-340370 GCA_016808085.1 Suaeda aralocaspica | reverse complement strand
GAGCACTAACCTGTATCAATTGAAAATTTCCATGTTAGGCCTACATAAATGACATAAAACAAAGGTATCAAATTTATTTGCAACATCAAACTAAACTTTGGCAAGAGCATAAAAATCAAACTTAAACCATGGATCAGAAAGTACTTTTCCCAAAACATCATATAATTAGTCACAAATTTGTTTGTTTGACAATCAACACAAGTAAATAAATTATGAATTTTCAATAGAAATTTCGGCAGAGTCTCCTTGTAAATTGGATGAACCATCCTGTTGTTTCTATAGGAACACTGCAAGAGGGGGGGTGAATTGCTGTGTGGAACTTGTATGCGGAATTTAAACAATTTAACGAATTAAAGTACGAGTGATATATTTATGAGAAAAACTTCCTTGGCCCTAAGAAGAAAACTCCACTTCTATTATAGGCCTGTAACAGCTATTACAACTAAATTCTCTTAATTCCCTCGTCAGTTCCTGTAGGAACTTGATTCTCAATTCTCACTCTTTATCTCTGCTTCTCTTCTCTTTTTCTCCACTCTTCTCTAGTTCTCACACTTCTCCTTTTCTCACTAATTACAACTCAATTCTGACTCTAATACATTGAAAGACCTTTAAACTGGACTGGAACAACAACATCAAAACATGTACTCGTTAAATACTCAATGTGTTCTCTGATGTTCTTCACTTTCTTCTGAATTTTGGAGATTTATAGAATGGTTTCTGGCTTGTAATCTTCATCTTCAACCACGTTCTTTGCTCATCCAAACTCCATGATTTCTTCCACTATCCCAAGTATGTAGACCAGGAGAATGGCCTTTTGACTTGACTAATTTAACCGCTTTATTCTTGCCCATGAACCCTGACTTTATTCCTACAATCTAGGATGCTTAACAACATTTCTTGACTTGTTAAAAACCCTAGATGTCGTTTTTATTCTTTAGCAAAATCAGCCCAATAAATTAACCTAGACCACTTCGTAGGATAGATTCGTAACTTGCTTTTAGGTTTGATGTTCCAATCTGATTTGAGAACCAATGTAATTACTATGTTCCTAGAAGATATGCTATAATCTTCTGGAAATTCTCTTCTCTTTACCAAGACACTTCATGTGGATGTTTGACTTTGTTCGCCTGTTCTGTAGGATAGATCTATTCTCGCAGCTGTTCTACATAACTGTGTTACCAAGGAACTTATTTTCTTTCTTCTGTGTTCCTTTGCAATATTCTGCCTAGGAACTTCTCCATGAACTTGGTTGTTTAGCTTGTTACGTTCTTCAATTCTCCAAGTTCCTTACACTTTGAACCTGTGAGATCTCATAGGAACTCAAAGTATATATTAGTTAAGCTGTTTGTGTTAGTCATCATCAAAACTTTACTCTCAATTCATGAGTCAACAATTTCCCCCTTTTTGATGATGACAAACCAAGGCAACAAGCGTAGAAAAAGATAAACATATAAAGAAACATATTTTGATTTTGATTTTCTGATTTAAGTTAAATAACACTAAGCAAAAACTATGACTAGGATTATAACAAGTATTACATAGGAACTTTAACTTTGCAGGTTTTTAATAGAGTGTGATAGAGTGAGAAGAATTAGGATTCAGATTTGATTTTATTATGCAATTTATGTTGCGTTCTCTTCCCCCTTTTGGCATCATCAAATTTAGAACTATGTCCCCTGAGAAACTGACATCACAGCACCATTATTTCATTAATGGTAGAGACCCCAATGTTGGAATATTAATACGTAGCTCAGCGCAATCTAGCAATTAGCCATCAAGATGCATCTAAAGAATCAAGTTTAGAAGTATGACTGATACGTTCAAAAATATAAAATAAAAGAAAGAAAAAAAATTCACTACCCATAACTAATAAGAGTTTTATTAAAACAAAGAAAAGAGAAACAACGAAAACAAAAGAAAATGAAAAGAAATCCAGAACAAATGTACAACCACACATCGAATAATTTTAAATAAGGAGAGTGCAATGAAGAAGGAATGGGTCATATTGGGCTTAAGAGGCAGGGATGATGCTTAGAGGAAACAGGGTCAGCTGAGGTTTCGTCAGGAACTGAGGTAGGGGCTGTGTCCATAGGAACTGAAGTGCTGGGAACTTCGTCTTCTGGTGCATCTTCTTCAACGCCAGTTCCTCTGCCTTCAGCAGCAGCAGTTTCATCAGGTGTTGTGGGAGTTCCTTTCGACTTTTAAGCTCTGCAAGGCATGCCATTACTTCTGCATGCTTCTTGTCGCAAGAAACACTAAACGAAACTCAAGGCCTGTCTCATCATAAAGACTTGACCTTCAAATCCTGCATTTTCCTGCAGTTTCTTGAGGAACTGTTCCAGCTGCTCTGTCTTCCAGGGACTAGTACTCAATCTCAGTAGTTTAAACCCCTCAGTATCAAGATCAACTTTAGGTGGCTCACCTCTCAGACTTGCTAAGGAGTTCCTACTCTCCTCACTTTTGATCTCTCTTTCTCCTCTATTTTCTTCTAAATTCAAAATCTCAGTGTACCACTAAGTTTGTCCTTTTAAAACACCCAAATTCAGTCCATTCATAAGAGTACATGAATGTACTGATCCTTTCTTCAACCTCTCCATATCCCTCTAATGGTACATTAAAGCTGTTGAAAATTTTGGTCAGTAAAGTTCCATAACCAACTTTCAATCCACTTGGAACTGTGTCCAAGTGGAGATATCATCAAGTTGGGAAATTTACTTGCACATGAACATAAGACAATAAATAACCGCACATCCAATAAGTTAGCTTCATTCTCTTCTGTGTTCGTGGGAACACAGTTCTCCTAACAACATTAACATTAATTTCCAAGAGGCGAGAGTGAATTATGATCAATTTTGTTCACTCCCTTCTTCCCTCCTAATTCTGTCAAAATCTCATCTTTATTTACTTCCAATCTTCAAATTATATCTCCCTTTAAAGTAATTATCATAACCCTCATTTGGAACCTCAAATAACTTAGCCAAAAATCAGCATCAAACGAAATCTCAAACATCATTCAAGGAACTGGTGATAGTTCCTTTAGCAAATCCATAGTTTTCACAGAATTCGTGGATTGCTCTAGGGATACGTTCATCAATTCCATGTTCACTTAGTAATTTAATCCACCCCTGATTGTCTATAACATCTAATAATTCCCAAACCCACCGAACTACACCAATCTAAGTCTAAAACAAACCGGAACATACTTACTTGCTCAACCTCCGTCGTTTTTCCAGAGTCGTCACCAGCACATCAAGTCTTCTTCCTCATCCATTGGTCGTCTTCGTCTTTTCGTTTTCTCTCAGTCATGGAGGAACTAGGTTTGGGTTCAGATTTGTCAGTGGTTTTTTCGGTTGGTCGCTTTTTGGTTGTGGGGGTTTGGATTTCAGTGTCAATGGAAGATAGTGTTGAGTATCCATGGTTAGGTTTTTGAGTTTTTGGGGGTTTGGAAGAGTGAGAAGTGAAGTGAAAGGAAGAGAAAGAGTTTTTGAGGTTGAGAATGAGATGTGATGTGAATATTGGGTTGATAGATGGGTATTAAGGGAAAGTGGTGCATGTTTAGGGGATAATAAATTTGGTATATTTTGCAAGTTCCTTCTAATTCATTCCCCCTATTTACGTGTAATTGGTAGCAAATTTTGTTCATGGAATGTAAAACTAAAATAAATATATACATCCTATAGGGTAGGAATATGAAACAATCATAAACAAAAATTAATTTCTGGAATTAATTTATGAGGAAAATAAAAATTAAGGAAAAAATATACGTGAATGAAAGAAGAACGTACCGATACCATCTAATAATCATCTTTAGACAAGCAATCATGACACTAAGGATAATATTGATAGACATTTGCGATTTATGTTTAAAGTTCCTGTGGGAACATGCTTTCGCACAAGATTTGTGATGAGAAGTGCACATAGGAACTGTGTATAAATAATGACATCCTGGAGGAACTTCATGGCTTTTGTTGCACTTTTATCAATCCGGTTCCATCCTCATCTTCTCATATCTTCTCTATTTATGGCTTTGTAAGATGTCGCAATTTGATTTTCTGTTTGACAAAAACTCAAGCTTTATCAACCTTTTTCTACATATCCTTTAGAAAATGATGACGAATATGAATGTGTTAACACGTGAGTGGTGAACTGGATCTTTAGAAATACATATAGCGCTAGTATTATCACAAAAAATAGGAATGCAATCATAGATAATACCAAAATCCCTTAGTTGTTGTTTTATCCAAAGCACTTGGGAACAACATGCAGCGGCAGCTACATATTCTGCTTCAGCAGTGGATAAAGCAATTGGGTTTTGCTTCTTGGAACTCCAAGAAACTAAACATGTTCCAAGGAACTGAACCATACCTGATGTGCTTTTTCTATTTACCAAGTCACCTGCGTAATCTGCATCTGCAAATCTGTTAACTCAAATGTGTCAAGTGGGATAGTATAAGGATAGGTTATCAGTTCCTTTCAAATATCTCAATATCCTCTTTACAGCAGTTAAGTGTGATTCCTTTGGATTAGCTTGGAACCTAGCACAAACAACCAACACTGTAAGCAATATCTGGTCTACTAGCATTAGGTATAATAAGGAACCTATCATGCCTCTATATAACTTTTGATCCAACACTTGTTCCACTGGGATCCTCATCCAATCTGGAGTTTGTTCCCATAGGAGTATGGTTTGTTTTTGATGTTCCCATGCCATATTTCTTGAGAAGTTCCTTATGTTTTCTGTTGGTGAATGTAAGTTCCTTTTAGTTGTTTTGATTTGCAAGCCGAGAAAGAAATTAACTCACTCATAAGCTATTTCAAATTCCCTGCTCATAAAATTAGCAAATTCTTGATACAAAGGATTCGTTAGTAGCACCAAATATTATATCACAACTAACCTGAACAATGAGAAAATCAGTTCCTTTGGATTTTATAACAAAGTTTTATCAACTTTTCCTCTTTTAAGACCATTTTTCCAAAGAAACTTTGACAACCTCTCATACCACGCTCTAGGAGCTTGCTTCAACCCATAAAGAGCCTACAAACTTATAGACAGATTTGGAAATTAGGATTTTCAAAACCAGGAGGTTGTTCCACAAAAAAATCTTATTAAGAAAACCATTTAAGAAGCACATTTAACATCCATTTGATATAATTGAAACCCAAAAGAAGCAATAGCAATTAGGATAATAGCTAACCTGGCAACTGGAGCAAAAGTTTCTTCAAAATCAATTCCTTCTTGTTGATTGTAACCTTTAACTACTAATCTGGCCTTGTTCCTAATGATAGTGCCGCATTCATCTAGCTTTTTCCTGAACACCCATTTAGTCTAATTACCTTTTGTGTTCCGGTTGAGTCAAAGGTGCCACACCTTGTTTCTTAAATTGATTCAGCTCATCTTGCATTGCTTGGATCAATCAACATCCTCAAGTGCTTCTATATGATTGCGAGGTGTCTCATGATGGACAAGAATGCATTAAAGGCACAGAAGTTCCTTACTTGAGATCTGGTCTGAGTTCCCTTGTAATATCACCAAAATTAGATCCATTGGATGAGACTTTTTGTGTTTCCAAGGTTTTGGCTGGAAGTCTCTGATGGGAACTACTGTCTCTCCAGTTTCTCTAGGAACTTCTTCTGGATCAGTGATGTTTTCTTCATGTCAATGTTGTGTGGGACTTCACTCACTGTTCCTTCAGGAACTGCCTCGTTCTGTCCCTTCAGTGTGGAACTGATCTTCAGGAACTCTTGCTTGTTCCTTGTTGGATGTAAGTTTCTTCATCTGGATCTCTTCTAACCAGCCCTATTTCAAAGTCCTCATGTTCCTGCAAAATGTTAGTATTTACACTATTTACATTATAGTTAGTTTCATCAAATATAATATGTACACTTCCTCCCACCTTAATGTTCTCTTTGTGTAAAACTCTATAGGCCTTACTATTAGAGGCATACCCTAGGAACACAGCTTCATCACTTCTTTCATCAATTTCCCTAAGTTCCTTTTATCATTTATGGACAAAACACTTACACCAAATGTTCTAAGGTGAGATACATTAGGTTTTCGTCCTCTAAATAATTCTAGGGAGTTTTATTAGTGATGGGTCTAATCATGACTCTATTTATTATATAACATGCTGTATTCACTGCTTCTGCCCAGAAGTTCCTGGAAGTCCACTTGCTATGAGCATTGTTCTTGCCATGTTTCTAAGGTTCTGTTTCCTTTCCACAACACATTTGTTGAGGTGTTCTTGGAGCGAAAAATTGTGATCCATGCCATGTTCCCTGCAAAACTCATCAAACTTTTAATTTTCAAATTCTTTCACCATGATCGGATCTCAAATGAATAAGTTGACAACCACTAGATTTTTGAACCTTCTTAGCAAAGCATGTAAATTCATCAAATGTTTATCTTTACTATGAAGGAACATTGTATGTATATCTAGAATAATCAACAACTATGACCAAGACCATATAGCTTACTATTCTACTTTGGACTTTCATGGGTCCACACAAATCCATAGGATAAGTTCCAATGGTCTTGTGGTGCTTACAAGCTTTTACTTTAAAAGAATTCGTACATGCTTGCCTCTGCACATGCATTACAATCTTTGTCACAGAGGAACTTGACATAGGTAAACCAACAACAAGTTCCTTTGACCTAAGTTTATAAGCAAGTGAAGACTAGCATGACCCCACGTTTGTGCCAAAGTAGAGGATCATCCTCAATCACACTTAAACAAGGAAAATGTGCATTTGGGGGACTTTAAGTAAATCAACCACGTAGGTGTTCCCTTTGCGTCTTCCTTCAAGTACAACTTGATTAGTGTGATTGTTGATGATTTGACAATGCTCATTAGTGAAGCAAACGAATTCCCTTTATCACAGAATTGGGAAATGCTAAGTAAGTTATGTTTAAGACCATCAACAAGAAAAACTTATCAATTGCATGGGAACTTGACTTTCCAACCTTACCTAGGGCAACTATGTTCCCCTCTGATTATCACCGAACGTCACAGTTCCCCCTGAGTAGGTTGCCAGTGAGAGAAACTTGGATTTGTCGCTGCATGTGCTTGGAACAACCGCTGTCGAGATACACATGTTGTTCCCCTCACTAGCACCTGCCAAAAACAGATAGTGTTGTGTAGGAACCCAGGTTTCCTGGGTTCTCTGTAGACACATCATCATTAAGTTTCTTAATCATGTTGGTTTTATGTGTCTAGCATTTACATCTAAACTGGAGTTCCTTATGCAACACTGGTTTTTTAGATGACCCGTGTTTCCACAGAACATACACACCTTGCTACTTGGAATTCCACATATTTATTCCGTTTTCCATTTTCCTTGATAATTAAAACCGAGACCTTCAGTCCTTTTAGTTTGGGAATTCAATATCCATGTTGGAACTTTGTGTTGACTATCATTTTTGGTTTTTAAATTTGTGAGTTCCTTTTGACACTATCAAGTTCCTTCGAAAGTTCCTTGAGACTGAATCTTTTTGCGTTCCTTCAGTGAAACTCTCATTTAGTTTAGTCAACTTGTAGCATTTATTCCATAGTGATTTGTAAGTTCCTTTTGAAAATTTTCAAATTTTGCCTTTAACTTCGCATTTTCATCTAATAAGTCGAAAATCTTTCTCAGTTTCAGTTCTATTTAGCCTTAGCCATTCACTATGTTCCTTACGAGTTTGAAGAGCTTTTCACATTCAGTTTTACTCGTAACATTAGTCAGGTTTTGTGAAATTTATCACTAGGTCTACTAGTTCATGTTTAGAGAAAGCATCAGAAAGATCAGATTTGGATATACCTATTATCGGGTTCCTTGTGGAACTCGTTCCTATCAGTTCTGGACATCAAGCATATGTTGGCAACTCTCATCAGGTTGTTCCTCTTCATCTTCGCTCTCAGAATCTCCCCAGGCTGCTACCATTGCTTTCCTTACACTCATTCTTGGGAATAAGAAGGTTTGTAGAATTTTCTTTGACTTGTCTTCTTTTCCCTGACATATTCATTGCCCTTGGACTTCCCTTTTCAGTATCCCAAAGGAAGCTTTGATGAAGTGATCTGAGGATCCACACTTATGGCACACGAATTCCCTTTGTTACTAGGGAATTTCTGCGTGTTCCTATAGAGAACTTCGATTCTTGTTGAGAGCCCTTTTGATCTTCGACCAGCAACGCAGCCTCATCATCTTCTTCTTCTGATTCGTCACTTTCAGCTTTCAAGGCAGCCCTTTGCTTCTGGAACTTTCTCCAGTTCCTCCAAGATGCAATTCATGGGTCAGTAAGGAACCAGCAAGTTGTCAATGTGTTACTTCGTGGAAATCCTTTGTTTCCATGGTGCAGTGACCGGCTCTCCATCTTTCATCTGTGGTAGACTCCTCAGTACTTTCTAACCTGCTATCAGTGGGTATATCTTTCCAAAGAAGAAAGTCTTGGTGATGTTAGTAAACGAGGTAAGCAATCTGTACTGACTCTCTGGGTAACATTTCAAAACGTCATATTTGACATTAACCAAATCAATTTTAGATCGTTTTACTTCATTAGTTCTTCATGAGTTACTTGCAATAAAACCCATATTGTTTAGCGGTTTTGCACCCATGACATGGTTGTGTTCATGCGGTCCAATACCACAATGTAACAATTTAATAGCGTGCATAATTTCCATTTTTCAAAATCTTTTTTCATATTCAGAAATTAACTTAGAACTGCTTCATTATTAGAGTTAGTTTTTGTTACCTATAGTCACCTATATCAATCACCGCCAAACTGGTAATTTTCAGCCTTGATGAAAATCTCCATTCGATTTCAATAAAGTATAAAACTTTCCATCAAACATGGGTGGTCTTTGAGTTGAGTAACCTTCCTCCAACTTCTCGTGAGTGTTCACTTCAGGATCCTCTTCAAGGTTGCTTGAATTCCGAAACCTGCTCTGATACCAATGTTTTTCTATAGGAACTGCAAGAGGGGGGGGGGATGAATTGCTGTGTGGAACTTGTATGCGGAATTTAAACAAATTTAAACGAATTAAAGAGTACGAGTGATATATTATGAGAAAAATCCTTGGCCCTAAGGAAGAAAACTCACTTCTTATAGGCTGTAACAGCTATTACAACCTAATTCTCAATTTCCCTCGTCAGTTCCTGTAGGAACTGATTCTCAATTTCACTCTTTATCTCTCGCTTCTCTTTCTCTTTTTCTCCACTCTTCTCTAGTTCTCACACTTCTCCTTTTCTCACTAATTACAACTCAATTCTGAATCTAATACATTGAAAAGACCTTTTAAACTGGACTGGAACAACAACATCAAAACATGTACTCGTTAAATATCAATGTGTTCTTGATGTTCTTCACACTTCTTCTGACGATTTTTGGAGTATTTATAGAAGGTTTGGCTTGTAATCTTCAGTCTTCAACCACGTTCTTTGCATCCACAACTCCATGATTTCTTCCACTATCCCAAGTATGGACCAGGAGAATAGGCCTTTTGACTTGACTATTTAACCGCTTTATTCTTGCCCATGAACCCATGTTATTCCTACAATCTAGGAGCTGTAACAACATTCTTGACTGTTAAAAACCCTAGATGCCGTTTTTATTCTTCAGCACAAAATCAGCCCAATAAATAAACCTAGACCATTCGTAGGATAGATTCGTAACTTGCTTTTAGGTTTGATGTTCCAATCTGATTGAGACTCCAATGTAATTGCTTTTAGGTTTGGAAATTCTCTTCTCTTACCAAGACACTTACATGTGGATGTCTTGACTTTGTTCGCCTGTTCCTGTAGGAACAGATCTATTCTCGCAGCTTGTTCCTACATAACTGTGTTACCAAGGAACTTATTTTTTTCTCTGTGTTCCTTTGCAATATTCTGCCTAGGAACTTCTCCAGAATTGGTGTTTAGCTTGTTACGTTCCTTCAATATTTCTCCAAGTTCCTTACACTTTGAAACCTGTGAGATCTCATAGGAAGTCAAAGTATATATTAGTTAGCTTGGTTTGTGTTGTATCATCATCAAAAACTTTACTCTAATTCATGAGTCAACAACATCCCAAAATGGGACTATTTATAGCCTGTAACCTGTTTCAAAACGTATCCAAGAACGAACCAACAATCAATCATATCTAGGGAATCACCACAAACAATATTGTTTTTATGGTATCCCAATTATAAAGAATCAAGTAACAAAGAACAAATCAATTAGAATGATACACAGTTGCTTGTGTCAAGTCAAAGCCAAAAGATAATTCAAATACCACTGTTATTTTCAGAGAGGAAAGCAACAGTTCATCTCATAACCACAACCAAATAATTGATACGAGAAGTATATAGAGGAATTGTATTTACCTAGTTAGGATCAGAAATTTTCATGCTTCTTTCTCCGTTTCGAACTCATCGATCTCAGATGTGAACATCACGATTCAGTTCTGTATTCATTGAGAAAGGTAATGTTATGATCTCCAGCTTTCTCTTCACTTTAATAATATTTTTTGCCTTGACCTCTCCTCGCCACCCGTAATGCTTCTACACTGCAGTGTCTTGTGTCGTCGGTGCACTGTCGTTAACCCCCCTGCCACTTCCCTGCCCGCGTAGCCCCACATTTCCTGGTGCCACCACACCTGCGATTTCGGTGGCGACAGACGAGCCCCCAGGATCGCTAGAACTACGCGGCCGAAGGCCGTCCCCGATACGCCAATGCTGCGGTACATAGCAGATGAATAGCTCTCCTCCCTCGGATGGCGAGAGAGCGAGACGTTTCCGGTCGGACGGCCTGAGTCTAACAGAGCAGGCGGGAGGTACTAGGAGCGTGTCCCACAGGAGTGGCCGCCCCGGGGACGACGGGGCGAGAATGGAGACGAGGAAGAAGCTCCAGGCATGAATGAACGCACTGTTAGGAGCAAAGCATGGCTGCAATGTGGAGAACGCGAACCCGCGCGGAAGTGGCAAGACGAGAGTTCTAGTGTGTGTGCACCAACCTGATAAAAATGGGCACACGAAGCGCATCCGAAGGCAGAGCAGCCCGCTAACTGAGGGAGAGACAGAGACGACAAGTCCCAATTGGAAATGAAGTCCGGGGCGAGTGCCCCTCCAAGAGAGAGAGAAGAAGGAGCAAAACTGAGGGTAGAGGCCTGAAAGCAGCCAGACGCGCGCACGAGACGAGAAAAGCAGCGCAAATGGCCTCTCAGTTTTCTTTGTCCCTTGCGCGTCCAAGGTCCTTGAGCTGTATGTAAGGATATTTCAGGTGATAGGCAGCGCCGACGGAGTGCAGAGTCTGGTGTACGCGAGAAGACGAGGGAACAAGGAGGAAGACGGGTATGGAGGCACCTGTGGAGCCTCTTTCGAGCGGACGTGTAGCCGAGAAAGAGGAGCATGATACCCAGTGAGTGGGTAGGACAATGAGGATAGAAAGAAAAGTGGGTGGGCAGAGATTGTAGAATCAGATCAAGAAAAAATTATAACAAAGACAAGGGGACAAAGAAAGAAAAACTTAGATGATGACTCCAGTTTCACAATGTTGAGGAAAACGATCAATTTGGCCGTGGCTTCGATCCCCGGCGCGCTCAGTACGGGCACCCGACACAGGATGCGGTAAGGCCATTGGTCGACCACACCCAATTACCCGCCTGACCACCCCGCTATACCTGCCCGGGGCTGTGGGCAGGGCGCCTTCTATACCACCGTCATGCACTAATCTAAACATGTCCACTGAGGATGAAGTAGCATTATGCATTTATTTTCGCCAATATTAAAGGGGAAGTCGAAATGATTGACAATCGTGTGAGAAGGCCAAGGCAAAACTATTATTAAAGTGAAGAGAAGATGGAAGATCATAACATTCCTTCTCAGATGAATCCGAATCTGAATATGATGTTAGCCACTGATTCTGATGAGTTCGAATCGGAGAAAGGAAAGAAGAAAGAGGAGAAAGAGCATGGAAAAATTCTGATCCTAACTAGGAAATACAATTCCCTCTTATATACTTCTCGTATCAATTATTTGGTTGTGGTATGAGATGAAAAATGTTGCTTCTCTCTGAAAAATAAGTGGTATTTGAAATTTATATTTGGCTTGAATGACACCACAAGCAACTGTGTATTCAGTTCTAATTCTTTGTTCTTTGTTACTTGATTCTTTATAATGGGATACCAGAAAAACAATAGTGGTGTGGGTGATTCCCTAGATTCATGATTGGATGTGGTGGTTCGTTTTTTCTTGGATACTGTTTTTGATGAAACGGTAAGGCTATACTAGTCCCATTTTGGGATGTGTTGACTCATGAATTGAGAGTAAAGTTTTGATGAGACTAACAAAAACAAGCTTAACTAATATATACTGTGATTCCTATGAGTTACAGGTTCAAGTGTTTAAGGAACTGGAGAATATTGAAGGAAACGTAACAAGCCTAAACAAACCAAGTCATGGAGAAGTTCCTAGGAGATATTGCAAAGGACACAGAAGAAAGAAAATAAGTTCCTGGGGGAAACACGTTATGTAGGAACAAAGCCTGCGAGAGAATAGATCTGTTCCCTACGGGAACAGGCGAACAAAGTCAAAGGACATCCACATGAAGTTGTCGGTAAAGAGAAGAGAATTTCCCAACCTAAAAGCAATTACATTGGAGTCTCAAATAGATGGAACATCAAAAACCTAAAAGCAAGTTACGAATCTATCCTACGAAGTGGGTTCTAGAGTTAATTTATTGGGCTTGATTTTGCTGGAAAGAAAAAAACGGCATTCTAGGTTTTTAACAAGTCAAGAAATGTTGTAAGCATCTTAGATTGTAGAATAAAGTCATGGGTTCATGGCTGCAAGCCTAAAGCTGTTAAATTAGTCAAGTCAAAAGGCCTATTCTCCTGGTCAAATAGACTTGGGATAGTGGAAGAAATAAGGGAGTGTGAGGAGCAAAGAACGTGGTTGAAGACTGAGATTACAAGCCAGAACCATTCTATAAATACTCCAAGAATTCAGAAGAAAGAAGTGAAAGAAAATCGACACATTGAGTATTAAGAGTACACATGGTTTGATGTTGTTGGTTCCAGTCCATTAAAAGTCTTTTCAATGTATTAGAGTCAGGAATTGAGTGTAAATAGTGAGACAAGAAAAGGAGAAGTGTGAGAAATAGAGAAGCGTGGAGGAAAAAAGAGAAGAGAAGCGAGAAGAAAAGAGTGAGAATTGAGGAATTCAAGTTCCTACAGGAACTGACGAGATGGAAATTAGAGCATTAGGTTGTGTAATAGTGTACAGGCCTATAATAGAGTGGAGTTTTCTTCCTTGGCCAAGAAAGTTTCTCATAAATATATCATCGTCTTCTTTAATCGTTTAAATTTGTTTAAATTCCGCATACAAGTTCACACAGCAATTCATCCCACCCCCCTATTGCAGTGTCCGATTAGAGACTCCTCCTGTCCACGCCCCGGGCCTTTAGCTTCGTCAAACCTCCCTCAGTCCTTTTAGTCATTCCCTTGTCGCTCCCACCTACTTACCTTCTCTAACAACAGTTGGTAATCAGCGCAGGTCTCGGGAAATTCAACGAAACTTGAAGAGGGATCTGAAGATGAACTCACGAGAAGTGGAGGAAGGTTACTCAACCAAAGACCACCCATGTTGAGGAAAGTTTTATGACTTATTGGAAGAATGAATGGAGATTTTATCAAGGCTTGAAAATTGAAATACAGGTTTGGCGAGTGATTGAAGTAGTATATGATGGGTAAACAAAACTAACTATAATAAATGAAGCAGTTCCTAAGTTAATTCTGAATATGAAAAAGAAGATTTTGAGAAAATGGAAATGAAGAACGTGCTATAAAATGTTACATTGTGGTATTGGACCGCATGAACACAACCATGTCATGGGGTGCAAAACCGCCTAAACAAAATATGGATTTATTGCAAGTAAACTCATGAAGGAAACTAATGAAGTAAAACGATCTAAATGATTTGTTAATGTCCTAAATATGAACGTTTTGAAATGTTACCCAGAGGTCAGTACAAAGATATGCGTACTCGTTTTACTAACACACCAATGAGCTTTCTTCTCTTGGAAAAGATATACCCATGATAGCAGGTTAGGAAAGTACTGAGGAGTCTACCAAAGATGAAAGATGGAGAGCCAAGGTCACTGGCATCATGGAAACAAGGATTTCACGAAGTTACAACATTGAACAACTTGCTGGTTCCTTACTTGACCCATGAATTGGCTCTTGGGGAACTGGAGAAAGAGTTCCAGAAGCAAAGGGCTGGCCTTGAAAGATGAAAGATGCGAATAGAAGAAGAGATGATGAGGCTTGCGTATGCTGGTCAGAGATTCAAAAGGGCTCTCAACAAGAACGAGTTCCTATAGGAACACGGGCAGAAAATTCAATAGTAACAAAGGGAAATTCTGTGCCATAAAGGTGGATCCTCAGATCACTTCATCAAAGGAATGTCCGTATGGATACTGAAAAGACCCGGCGAAGTCCCCAAGAAGGGAAGGAATTATTGTCAGGAAAAGAAGGAACAAGTCAAAGAAAAAAAGAAAAATTTCTACAAACCTCTATTCCAAGAATGATGTAAGGAAAGCAATGGTAGCAGCTGGGAGATCTGAGAGCGAGAGATGAAGGAGGAAAACCTGATGAAGAAGTTGCCGAAATATGCGTGATGTCCAGAAACTGCTAGGAACGAGTTTCCATCAAGGAACCCGATAAAAGGTTATATCCAAATTCTGATCTTTTGATGCTTTCTCTAAACATGAACTAGAGACCTAGTGATAAAATTTCACAAAAACTGGAACTAATGTTTACGAGTAAAAAATGAAGGTGAAACTGAAGCTCTTTCAAACTCGTAAGGAACATAGTGAATGGCTAAGGCCTACAATAGAACTGAAATGAGAAAAGATTTTTCGACTTATTAGATGAAAATGCGAAGTTAAAGTTAAAGAGCAAAAGTTGAAAAATTCAAAAGGCACTTATCCAAATCACTATGGAACTAAATTGCTACAAGTTGACTAAACTAATGAGAGTTCAACGAAGGAACGCAAAAAGATTCAGTCATCAAGGAATTTTCGAAGGAAAATGATAGTGCAAAAGGGAACTCACAAATTAAAAACCAAAAGATAGTACACACAAAGTGCCAACATGGATATTGAATGCCCCCAACAACTAACGGACTGAAGGTCTCGGTTTTATTATACAAGGAAAATGGGGAAAAGGAATAAATATGTGGAACTTCCAAGTAGCAAGGTGTGTATGGTCTGTGGAAACAAGGAGTATCTAAAAAACCAGTGTGCATAAGGAACTCCAGTTTAGATGTAAATCTAGACACATAAAAACCACATGGATTAAGAAACTTAATGATGATGTGTCATACAGAGGAACCCAAGGAAACCTGGGTTCCTACACCTAACATCTAATCTGTTTTGCAGGTGCTAGTGAGGGGGAAAAACATGGGTATTCGACGCGGTTTGCCAAGCACCATGACAGGACGACAAATCAAGTTTCTCTCACGGGCAACCCTACTCAGGGGGAACTTGACGTTCTTGATGATAATCAGAAGGGTACATAGTTGCCCTAGGTAAGGTTCTTGAAAGTCAAGTTCCCATGACAATTGATATAATGTTTTTCTTGTGATGGTCCTTAAACATAACTATCTTCATTTCCCAATTCTGTGATAAAGGGGAATTTGTTTGCCTTCACTAATGGCATTGTAAATCATCAACAATCACCACTATAATCAGTTGTACTTGAAGGGAAGACGCAACGGAACACCTACGTGGTTGATTACTTCTTAAAGTCCCCAAATGCACATTTCTTGTTAAGTTGATTGAGGATGATCCTATCTTTTGCACAAACGTGTGGGTCATGCTAGTCTTCACTTGTTGATAAACTTAGGGCAAAGGAACTGTGTTGGTTTACCTAATGTCAAGTTCCTTGTCCAAAGTTTGTAATGATGTGGGCTAGAGGCAAAGCATGTACGAAATTCTCTTTAAAAGTACAAGCTTGTAAGCACCACAAGACCATGTGGGCACTTAACATATGGATTTGTGTGGACCATGAAAAGTCCAAAGTGAAGTAGTAAGACTAGATGTCTGGGTATGTAGTGATGATTATTTCTAGATCACATGGACAATGTTCCTTCATAGTAAAGATTGAAATGAAACATTGATGAATTACCATGCTTGTAAGAAGGTTTCAAAATCTAGTGGTTGATCAACATTCATTTGAGATCCGATCATGGAAAGAATTTGGAAAATTAAAAATTGATGAGTTTGCAGGGACAGGCAGGATCAACAATTTTTCCGCTCCAAGAACACTCAACAAAATGGTGTTGTGGAGGAAAAACAAACCTTAGGAATGGCCAAGAACAATGCTCATAGCAAGTGGACTTTCCAGAGGAACTTCTGTGCGAACCAGTGAATACAGCATGTTATATAATACCTTAGATCATGATTAGCCCCATCACCAATAAAACTCCCTCTGCATTATTTAGAGGCCCGACCGCTCCCCCTAATGTCTCCGTTCCCCCCTTCGCCCCCTTTGGGTTGTCAGTGTTTGTCATCCTCCTGCTCCCAGGACCTTCGGGCAAATTGATGAAGCCGTTGATGCAGCTGTGTTCCTCGGGTATGCCTCTACTAGTAAGGCCTATAGACGTTTTACCACAAAGCCCCTTCCGTGTCGCGGGCCGGCCCGTGTCCCTCTTATATTTGCTGCCCATAACTCTCCTGTCATCTTGTACACTACTAACATTTTGCCGGCATCTGAGGCCTTTGACATGGGCCTGGTTAGAAAGAGATCCCGCTGCGACCCCGTCACAGTCTCCCCCGGCACCGCCAGAGTTCCTGACAGCTCAGTTCCACCTGAAGGCACAGAAAGACATCCCCTTACCCCCCCGATCCTTGCGTTCACTCCGTCCCCATAAGGATCCACCTGTTTCTTCCAGCCCGCGGCAGTTTCCGAAGGAACAGTGAGTGAAGTCCCACAAAACATTGACATGAAGGAAAACATCATGTCAGAAGAAGTTCCTGAGAAACTCTGGGAGAGAGAGGAGAGGTGGAGAAGAGACAGTAGTCCCATCAGAGACTTCCAGCCAAACCTTGGAAAACACCAAAAGTCTTCATTCCAATGGATCTAATTATTGGTGATATACGAGGGAACTCAGACCAGATCTAAGCTACGGAACCTTTCTGTGCCTTTTAATGCCTTCTTGTCCATCATGGAACCTCGAATCAATAGCAGCACTGAGGATGTTGATTGGATCCAAGCAATGCAAGATTGGCGCTGAAATCAATTTGAAAGACCGCGCAAGCCGCTGGATCTGGGAAAGGGGATTCCGCAAAAAGAAATGTACTTCGCATCATTCTGTCTTCGGGATCATCGTGACTGGCGAACGGCTGACGCGCCCAGCAGGTGTACATTTTAGTTTAGCACCCTCACAAGGGTGTTCACAGCGCGACTGACAAGCTTGCGGTCAGGCGAATGTGATGAATGACAGGACCCCTGAGGTAGTGATGTGAAACCAGACCCGGGTACCACCCTGAGGCGTAGTGAGTTACCATTGTGGGTTGTAGTACATAAAATACCAGTATACCGGCAATTGATGACCACTTTCTTCTGTGGGGATGCCCACCGCACAGAGCTTACTCCCAAGGGATTGGAGAATGGATCGGTTTTTGCTCCATGTGTTGGTGACAGGGTCGGGAAGCTTAATCAAGAGAAGTCTAGCATAGACCACTACAAGTGTTTACGTTGGCAGTGTGTGTAGATACTGAGTACGTGTGCTGACGAGATAGCGCAGAAATGGTATGTAATGCTTATACCGGGTTGTTCTTGCATGATAACTGGTTTCTCTTAGTTCATCATGCGGCAAGTTGTCCTGATTGAGAAAATCGAAACCACGGGCATAGAGTCGTTGCTGGAGAGTAATCCTAGAATTTACACAAAATCATGTCTATAAAGTTGCAGGAGGCCTGCAGTTGTTATGGTTAGTGCGAGCAAGCCCTAGAGCGTGGTCAAGCTAGATTCATCTGAGTCATGAGTCGTTGTCACAGGTTCCTTGTGAGCACCCTGGACTGCCACCGCTGGCCCCCGGTTGCATCCCCCCCTTAGAGTTCTCTGTAGCCCGAGTCCACTCCGCCCAGGCCGGACCTGCCTGTGTTCTCCTGGTGTACATCGTCGTGGGCAGCGGTGCTGATGTGTCCATGGAACGTTATTAATGCTTGGTGCTCCAGCCAGTAGAACTGAGAGATATGTATCACGCACACTATCAGGATGTATCTCCCCGACTACACATGCCCGGCCATGCGACGCACAGTCATTCGCCACGCGGACTGGCGCTCACAGACCGGAATGGGCTGACAACGCGGAGCCCGCATCTGAAGAAGAATTATCGTGTACTGTTTGTCGTTGGTAGCAGACCGACTATTAGCACACCACAGATAAAGCACTCCGCTACAACTGCACATTGACACAACAGCATCAGCTTGCCACATTCACACCAAAACAGGTTGACAGACAAACTCCATGATAATGAGAGCGATGGTCAATTGGACGACAAAGAAAGCCAGTTGAGAGCACGCCTGGGGGAAACAGTTGTCAGAAAAAGACAAAGAGAAACCAATGCATGCGATGTCTAGCAGAGACCACCGGTCCAAAGATGTGTGGGATGAGGTGGATACCGTATGCGCGGACAACAAAGTTGTGGATCAAAGATTATATACTGCCCGGCCCATGATCGGGGTGATAACTTCTCCACTCGTCAGTGTATGCCTCCCTTCCTGAGCTGACGAAAATGAAGCCACGACTTACAGGCAGGAGTGTGACTGTGTACAGCGAGAGTTAGCCTCGATCTAGGTATTTTGTGTGTGTAGGAGTGTGATGTGGGGGCGTAGAGCGATGAAGGGATACGCCAAGAATAGAAATCCAAAGAGAATGCGTACAAAGCTTAGAAGGCAGTACTTAGAAGCGATCTGGAGATATTTGAAAGGAATGATAAACCTATCCTTATTACATCCCTCATGTGACACATTTGGAAGTTAACAGGATTTTGCAGATTGCAAGGATTACGCAGGGTGCTTGGGTGAGATAGAAAAAGCACATCAGGGTATGGTTCAGTTCCTTGGAACATGTTTAGTTTCTTGGAGTTCAAGAAGCAAAACACAATTGCTTTATCCACTGCTGAAGCAGAAAATATGTAGCCTGCCGCTGCCTGTGTTCCCAAAGTGCTTTTTTTTGGATTAAAACAACAACTAAGGGATTTTTGGTATATCTATGATTGCATTCCTTATTTTTTGTGATCATACTAGCGCTATATGTATTTCTAAAGCTCCAGTTCACACACTCACGTGTTAAACCACATTCATTATTCGTCATCATTTTCTAAAAGATAATGTAGAAAAAGGTTGATAAAGCTGAGTTTGTCAAATCGAAAATCAAATTCAGGACATCTTACAAAAGCCATTAAATAGGTGAAGATCTGAGAGGGGAGGATGGGATGGAACTAGGATTGATAAACGTGCCAACCAAAAGCCAGAAGTTCTCCAGGTATGGTCATTATTTATAAACACAGTTCCTATGGGCACTGTGACTTCTCATCACAAAATCTTGTGCGAAAGCAGTTCCCACAGAACTTTAACATAATCGCAAATGTCATCAATATTATCCTTGTGTCATGATTGCGTTGTCTAAAGATGATTAATAGATGGTATGCGATTAAACGTCCTCTTCTTTCACGTTAAAATATTTGTTCTATAATTTTATGTTTTCTCATCCAATAATTTCCAGGAATTAATTTTATGTTTATGATTGTTTCTAATCACCCTTAGGATGTATATATATTATTTTTAAGTTTTACATTCCAGAACAAAATTTTGCGACCAATGTACACGTAAATACGGGAATGAATTTAGAAGGAACTTGCAAAATATACCAAATTTATACCACGAACAGGCACCACTTCCCTAAAACCCACACAACAATACACAACACACCACCACCTGCCAAAATCGCTTCTCTTCCTTTCACTTTCACTTTCTCCACTCTCTAACCCCCAAAAACTCAAAAACCAACCAGGGATACTCAACACTTATCTTCCATTGACACTGAAATCCAAACCCCCACAACCAAAAAGCGACCACCGAAAAAAACCACTGACAAATCTGAACCCAACCTAGTTCCTCCATGATGAGAGAAAACGAAAAGGGACGAAGACGAACCAATGATGAGGAAGAAGACTGATGCTGGTGGACGCATTGGAAAAACGAGAGTGAAGTTGAAGCAAGTAAGTTGTTCGGGTTTGTTTTTAGACTTAGATTGGTAGTTCGGTGGGTTATGTGGAATTATTAGATGTTATAGACAATCAGGGTGGATATTAAATTACTAAGTGAACATGGAATTGATGATACGTATCCTAGGCAATCCACGAATTCTGTGAAAACTATGGATTGCTAAAGGAACTATCACCATTTCCGTGAATGATGTTGAGATTTCGTTTTGATGCTGATTATTTGGCTAGTTATTTGAGGTTCCAAATGAGGGTTAGATAATTATTTAAAGGGATTATAATTAAGATTGGGAAAGTAAATAAAGATGAGGATTTTGACAGAGATTAGGAGGGAAGAAGGGAGTGAACAAAATTGATCATATTCACTCTCGCCTCTTGGAAAATTAATGTTTAATGTTGTTGGAGAACTGTGTTCCCCGACGAACACAGAAGAGGAATGAAGCTAACTTATGGATTGTGCGGTTATTTATTGTCTTATGTTCAATGTGCAAGTAAATTTCCCAGCTTGATGATATCTCACTTGGATCACACAGTTCCAAGTGGATTGAAAGTTGGTTATGGAACTTTACTGACCAAAATTTTCAACAGCTTTAATGTACCATTAGAGGGATATGGAAGGTTGGAATGAGAGGATCAGTACATTCATGTTACTACTTTATGATGGACTGAATTTGGGTGTTTTAAAAGGACAAACTTAGTGGTACACTGAGATTTTGAAGTTAGAAGAGAAAAATAAGAGGAGGAAGAAGAGAGATCAAAAGTGAGGAAGAGTAGGAGACTCCTTAGCAAGTCTGAGAGTGACCACCTAAAGTTGATCTTGATATGAGGGGTTTAAAACTACTGAGATTGAGTACTAGTCCCTGGGAAGACAGAGCAGCTGGAACAGTTCCTCAAGAAACTGCAGGAGAAATTGCAGGATAGGTTGAAGGCTCAGTATGTTTATTGAGAACAGGCCTTGATTCGTTTATGTTGTCTTGCGACAAGAAGCATGCAGAAGTAGAAGTAATGGCATGCCTTGCAGAGCTTAAAAGTGCGAAAGGAACTCCATCAACACCTGATGAAACTGCTGCTGCTGAAGGCGAAGGCAGGAACTCGCGTTGAAGAAGATGCACCAGAAGACAAGTTCCCAGACTTCATTCCTATGGACACAGCCCCTACCTCAGTCTTGACGAAACCTCAGCTGACCTGTTCCTCTAAGCATCATCCCTGCCTCTAAGCCCAATATGACCCATTCCTTCTTCATTGCACTCTCCTTATTAAAATTATTCGATGTGGTTGTACATTGTTCTGGATTTCTTTTCATTTTCTTTTGTTTTCGTTGTTTCTCTTTTCTTTTTTTAATAAAACTCTTATTAGTTATGGGTAGTGAATTTTTTTTCTTTCTTTATTTATATTTTTGAACGTATCAGTCATATTCTAAACTTGATTCTTTAGATGCATCTTGATGGCTAATATTGCTAGATTGCTGCTGAGCTACGTATTATATTCAACATTGGGGTCTCTACCATTATATGAAATATGGTGCTGTGATGGTCAGTTTCTCAGGGGACATAGTTCTAAATTTTGATGATGCCAAAAGGGGAAGAGAACGGCAACACTAAATTGCATAATAAAATCAAATCTGAATCCTATTCTATCTCACTCTATCACACTCTATTAAAAACCTGCAAAGTTAAAGTTCCTATGTATATACTTGTATATAATCCTAGTCATAGTTTTGTTAGTGTATATTTAACTTAATCAGAAAATCAAAATCAAAATATGTTTCTTTATATGTTTATCTTTTTCTACGCTTGTTTGCCTTGGTTTGTCATCATCAAAGGGGGAAATTGTTGACTCATGAATTGAGAGTAAGTTTTGATGATGACTAACACAAACAGCTTAACTAATATATACTTTGAGTTCCTATGAGATCTCACAGGTTCAAAGTGTAAGGAACTTGGAGAAATATTGAAGGAACGTACAAGCTAAACAACAAGTTCATGGAGAAGTTCCTAGGCAGATATTGCAAAGGAACACAGAAGAAAGAAAATAAGTTCCTTGGTAACACAGTTATGTGACAAGCTGCGAGAATAGATCTATTCCTACAGGAACAGGCGAACAAAGTCAAGACATCCACATGAAGTGTCTTGGTAAAGAGAGAGATGAGATTTCCAGAAGATATTAGCATATTCTTCTAGGAACATAGTAATTAATTGGAGTCTCAAATCAGATTGGAACATCAAACCTAAAAGCAAGTTACGAATCTATCCTACGAAGTGTGTCTAGGTTAATTTATGGGCTGATTTTGCTAAAGAATAAAACGACATCTAGGGTTTTAACAGTCAAGAAATGTTGTTAGCATCCTAGATTTAGGAATAAGTCATGGGTTCATGGGCAAGAATAAGCGGTTAAATTAGTCGTCAAAAGGCCTATTCTCCTGGTCTACATACTTGGGATAGTGGAAGAAATCATGGAGTTGTGGATGAGCAAAGAACGTGGTTGAAGACTGAAGATTACAAGCCAGAACCATTCTATAAATAACTCCAAGAAATTAAGAAGAGAAGTGAAGAACATCAGAGAACACATTGAGTATTTAACGAGTCAATGTTTTGATGTTGTTGTTCCAGTCCAGTTTAAAAGGTCTTTTCAATGTATTAGAGTCAGAATTGAGTTGTAATTAGTGAAAAAGGAGAAGTGTGAGAACTAGAGAAGAGTGGAGAAAAAGAGAAGAGAAGGCGAGATAAAAGAGTGAGAATTGAGAATCAAGTTCCTACAGGAACTGACGAGGGAAATTAGAGAATTTAGGTTGTATAGCTGTTAACAGGCCTATAATAGAAGTGGAGTTTTCTTCCTTCAGGCCAAGGAAGTTTTTCTCATAAATATATCATCGTACTCTTTAATTTTTTAAATTGTGTTAAATTCCGCATACAAGTTCCACACAGCAATTCACCCCCCCTCTTGCAGTGTTCCTATAGAAACAACAGGATGGTTCATCCAATTTACAAGGAGACTCTGCCGAAATTTCTATTGAAATTCATAATTATTACTTTGTGTTGATTGTCAAACAAACAAATTTGTGACTAATTATATGATGTTTTGGGAAAGTACTTTCTGATCCATGGTTTTAAGTTTGATTTTTATGCTCTTGGCCAAAGTTTAGTTTGATGTTGCAAATAAATTTGATACCTTTGTTTTATGTCATTTATGTAGGCCTAACAATGGAAATTTTCAATTGATACAGGTTATGCTTGCAACTCAAAAGATATCTCACGGAGGCAAATTCATAATCACATATGGGCGTCATTCAAAGTATCGTTGAACTCTACATGGACTGATTTATGTGGCATGAATAATGTTTTAATGTATAGATTTAAGCAGTAGTTTTTTGGAATGGTTTTAGGTACTTGAAAATATTTCAATGTTTGTTATTCATAACAATTTACAATTTATTGAGTTTGATTTTTAGTTTCTTTTTTGTGTTGAATCCTTCTCTATACAAATTCTGCTGCTGTTAGATTTCTTAATAGAAAATTAACAAGTTGAAATGACATATGCACAATTGCGACGCAAAAGTGCGATGGATATATGGGGTCAAAAAGTGCGGCACCTTGCCTCTTGCGACGCTTAATAGCGCCTTTATAGATTGTGTAATAGTGAAACATTATAGTTATTGCGGCGCTTTCAAGTATCGCATTAGGCTAATAAGCTATGAACCTACTATCTATGGCGGCGCTATAAGTGCCTCTAAGAAGTGCCTCTAAAAGATGCTAAAGCATCAGGTGAAAGTCGCGGCGCTTTTAGTATGCTGTGTACCGACTTTGTCAAATTGCGCCACTGTAGGTCCTATACGGCATCCACTTGTGCTGCACTTTAACAAGCGTCGGTAAAGGATCTTCCGGCGCTTTTTTGCGTCGCAGGAACCTAATTTTGTGCGTCGCAATAGTCCATTCCTGTAGTAGTGACGGTGGTAGGAGATTCCATTATGTTATCCATTGTTGGGATTTCTAAACGAGCGACGGTAAAACAGAGGCAAGAGGTTCAGTAGGTGAATAAATGACGGAGTCAGAAGATGATTGATAAGTACGTACAAAATTGGGTCTAAAAGAATTACCAGATTGCTGGCCTTGCAGCTTGGTGGCTGCTGACATATTGGCCTCACTTTGTCAGCAAGGCCGGCCAGGACGTCGCCGTCCAAATCGGCGCTTGCTGGAGCTAGTTACAAGGGCCAGCTTCTGGGGGCCCAGCGTCCTCTTTAGTTGTTGGAGTGGGCGTGGATTTGGACGAGGACCCCGCCAGTTTTGGGAGTTTGTGTGTGTGGAGTTGTTGTTTGGATGAAGAAAGGGTGTTGGATGGTCGAATGGGGGTTGTGGAGTTTGTTGTTTAGATGGAGAAGAGGTGTTGGATGGACAAATGGTGTTTCTTTGGATTTGAGGAGGAAGAGAGTAGGTAGTGGAGAATGCCCTACCTTTGGTTGAAAAGGCGAGGGGGTGGATACCTCGCCAAAGGTAGAAGGGGTATGTAGGAGAGGGAGCCGTCTCCTTAGGAAGGGAAGGATGAGAAGAAGGGGCTTTGGGTTTAGCCGCCACATGCTTCACCCTCTTGTGTTGTCTGGGAGCACAGGGAAGGTGCTTCTTTTTAACGCCTCCAGTTGGAGGGGGTGTCGTGTCTTGTTCCCCTTTGAAGAAGGCGCAGGGGCAGTTTGCTTCCCCTTTGATTTCTCCGCGCCCCCAGCAGAGGCGGAACTCAAGGCCTGTCTCATCATAAAGACTTGACCTTCAACATCCTGCAATTTCTCCTGCAGTTTCTTGAGGAACTGTTCCAGCTGCTCTGTCTTCCCAGGGACTAGTACCTCAATCTCAGTAGTTTTAAACCCCTCAGTATCAAGATCAACTTTAGGTGGCTCACTCTCAGACTTGCTAAGGAGTCTCCTACTCTTCCTCACTTTTGATCTCTCTTCTTCCTCCCTCTTATTTTTCTCTTCTAACTTCAAAATCTCAGTGTACCACTGAGTTTGTCCTTTTAAAACACCCAAATTCAGTCCATTCATAAGAGTAACATGAATGTACTGATCCTTCTTCATTCCAACCTTCCCATATCCCTCTAATGGTACATTAAAGCTGTTGAAAATTTTGGTCAGTAAAGTTCCATAACCAACTTTCAATCCACTTGGAACTGTGTGATCCAAGTGAGATATCATCAAGCTTGGGAAATTTACTTGCACATTGAACAAAAGACAATAAATAACCGCACAATCCAATAAGTTAGCTTCATTCCTCTTCTGTGTTCGTGGGAACACAGTTCTCCTAACAACATTAAACATTAATTTTCCAAGAGGCGAGAGTGAATTATGATCAATTTTGTTCACTCCCTTCTTCCCTCCTAATTCTGTCAAAATCTCATCTTTATTTACTTTCCCAATCTTCAAATTATATCTCCCTTTAAAGTAATTATCATAACCCTCATTTGGAACCTCAAATAACTTAGCCAAATAATCAGCATCAAACGAAATCTCAACATCATTCACGGAACTGGTGATAGTTCCTTTAGCAAATCCATAGTTTTCACAGAATTCGTGGATTGCTCTAGGATACGTATCATCAATTCCATGTTCACTTAGTAATTTAATCCACCCCTGATTGTCTATAACATCTAATAATTCCACATAACCCACCGAACTACACCAATCTAAGTCTAAAAACAAACCCGGAACATACTTACTTGCTTCAACCTCCGTCGTTTTTCCAGAGTCGTCACCAACATCAATGTCTTCTTCCTCATCCATTGGTTCGACTTCGTCCCTTTTTCGTTTTCTCTCAGTCATGGAGGAACTAGGTTTGGGTTCAGATTTGTCAGTGGTTTTTTCGGTTGGTCGCTTTTTGGTTGTGGGGGTTTGGATTTCAGTGTCAATGGAAGATGAGTGTTGAGTATCCATGGTTAGGTTTTTGAGTTTTTGGGGGTTATGAAGAGTGAGAAAGTGAAAGTGAAAGAAAGAGAAAGGGTTTTGACGGTTGAGAATGAGATGTGATGTGAATATTGGGTTGATTAGATGGGTATTTAAGGGAAAAGTGGTGCATGTTAGTGGGATAATAAATTTGGTATATTTTGCAAGTTCCTTCTAAATTCATTCCCCCTATTTACGTGTAATTGGTAGCAAAATTTTGTTCATGGAATGTAAAAATTAAAAATAAATATATACATCCTATAGGGTAGGAATATGAAACAATCATAAACAAAAATTAATTTCTGGAAATTAATTTATGAGGAAAAATAAAATTAAGGAAAAAATATTTTACGTGAAAAGAAGGAACGTATCGCATACCATCTAATTAATCATCTTTAGACAAGCAATCATGACACTAAGGATAATATTGATAGACATTTGCGATTTATATTAAAGTTCCTGTGGGAACATGCTTTCGCACAAGATTTGTGATGAGAAGTGCACATAGGAACTGTGTTATAAATAATGACGTACCTGGAGGAACTTCATGGCTTTTGTTGCACTTTTATCAATCCGAGTTCCATCCTCATCTTCTCATATCTTTCTCTATTTAATGGCTTTGTTAAGATGTCTGCAATTTGATTTTCTGTTTGACAAAACTCAAGCTTTATCAAACCTTTTTCTACATTATCCTTTAGAAAATGATGACGAATATGAATGTGTTTAACACGTGAGTGGTGAACTGGATCTTTAGAAATACATATAGCACTAGTATTATCACAAAAAATAGGAATGCAATCATAGATAATACCAAAATCCCTTAGTTGTTGTTTTATCCAAAGCACTTGGGAACAACATGCAGCGGCAGCTACATATTCTGCTTCAGCAGTGGATAAAGCAACTGTGTTTTGCTTCTTGGAACTCCAAGAAACTAAACATGTTCCAAGGAACTGAACCATACCTGATGTGCTTTTTCTATTTACCAAGTCACCTGCGTAATCTGCATCTGCAAATCCTGTTAACTCAAATGTGTCACAGTGAGGATAGTATAAGGATAGGTCATCAGTTCCTTTCAAATATCTCAATATCCTCTTTACAGCAGTTAAGTGTGATTCCTTTGGATTTGCTTGGAACCTAGCACAAACACCAACACTGTAAGCAATATCTGGTCTACTAGCAGTTAGGTACAATAAGGAACCTATCATGCCTCTATATAACTTTTGATCCACACTTGTTCCACTGGGATCCTCATCCAATCTGGAGTTTGTTCCCATAGGAGTATGGTTTGTTTTTGATGTTCCCATGCCATATTTCTTGAGAAGTTCCTTTATGTATTTCTGTTGGTGAATGTAAGTTCCTTTTTCAGTTTGTTTGATTTGCAAGCCGAGAAAGAAATTTAACTCACCCATTAAGCTCATTTCAAATTCCCTGCTCATAAAATTAGCAAATTCTTGACACAAGGATTCGTTAGTAGCACCAAATATTATATCATCAACATAAACCTGAACAATGAGAAAATCAGTTCCTTTGGATTTTATAAACAAAGTTTTATCAACTTTTCCTCTTTTAAGACCATTTTCCAAAAGAAACTTTGACAACCTCTCATACCACGCTCTAGGAGCTTGCTTCAACCCATAAAGAGCCTTATCAAGCTTATAGACATGATTTGGAAATTTAGGATTTTCAAAACCAGGAGGTTGTTCCACAAAAACATCTTCATTAAGAAAACCATTTAAGAAAGCACATTTAACATCCATTTGATATAATTTGAAACCCATAAAAGAAGCAATAGCAATTAGGATTCTAATAGCTTCTAACCTGGCAACTGGAGCAAAAGTTTCTTCAAAATCAATTCCTTCTTGTTGATTGTAACCTTTAACTACTAATCTGGCCTTGTTCCTAATGATAGTGCCGTATTCATCTAGCTTGTTCCTGAACACCCATTTTAGTCCAATTACCTTTTGGTGTTCCGGTTGAGTCACAAGGTGCCACACCTTGTTTCTTTCAAATTGATTCAGCTCATCTTGCATTGCTTGGATCCAATCAACATCCTCAAGTGCTTCTATATGATTGCGAGGTTCCATGATGGACAAGAATGCATTAAAGGCACAGAAGTTCCTTACTTGAGATCTGGTCTGAGTTCCCTTCGTAATATCACCAATAATTAGATCCATTGGATGAGACTTTTGGTGTTTCCAAGGTTTTGGCTGGAAGTCTCTGATGGGAACTACTGTCTCTCCAGTTTCTCTAGGAACTTCTTCTGGATCAGTGATGTTTTCTTCATGTTCAATGTTGTGTGGGACTTCATTCACTGTTCCTTCAGGAACTGCCTCGTTCTGTCCTTCAGTGTGGAACTGATCTTCAGGAACTCTTGCTTGTTCCTTGTTGGATGTTAAGTTTTCTTCATCTGGATCTCTTCTAACCAGCCCTATTTCAAAGTCCTCATGTTCCTGCAAAATGTTAGTATCTACACTATTTACATTATAGTTAGTTTCATCAAAAATAATATGTACACTTTCCTCGACACTTAATGTTCTCTTGTTGTAAACTCTATAGGCCTTACTATTAGAGGCATACCCTAGGAACACAGCTTCATCACTTCTTTCATCAAATTTCCCTAAGTTCCTTTTATCATTATTATGGACAAAACACTTACACCCAAATGTTCTAAGGTGAGATACATTAGGTTTTCGTCCTCTAAATAATTCATAGGGAGTTTTATTAGTGATGGGTCTAATCATGACTCTATTTATTATATAACATGCTGTATTCACTGCTTCTGCCCAGAAGTTCCTTGGAAGTCCACTTGCTATGAGCATTGTTCTTGCCATGTCTTCTAAGGTTCTGTTTTTCCTTTCCACAACACCATTTTGTTGAGGTGTTCTTGGAGCGGAAAAATTGTGATCCATGCCATGTTCCCTGCAAAACTCATCAAACTTGTAATTTTCAAATTCCTTTCCATGATCGGATCTCAAATGAATAAGTTGACAACCACTAGATTTTTGAACCTTCTTAGCAAAGCATGTAAATTCATCAAATGTTTCATCTTTACTATGAAGGAACATTGTCCATGTATATCTAGAATAATCATCAACTATGACCAAGACATATAGCTTACTACTTCTACTTTGGACTCTCATGGGTCCACACAAATCCATATGGATAAGTTCCAATGGTCTTGTGGTGCTTACAAGCTTTTTACTTTTAAAAGAATTTCGTACATGCTTGCCTCTAGCACATGCATTACAAACTTTGTCACAGAGGAACTTGACATTAGGTAAACCAACAACAAGTTCCTTTGACCTAAGTTTATCAAGCAAGTGAAGACTAGCATGACCCACACGTTTGTGCCAAAGTAGAGGATCATCCTCAATCACACTTAAACAAGAAAATGTGCATTTGGGGACTTTAAGTAAATCAACCACGTAGGTGTTCCCTTTGCGTCTTCCTTCAAGTACAACTTGATTAGTGTGATTGTTGATGATTTGACAATGCTCATTAGTGAAGCAAACAGAATTCCCTTTATCACAGAATTGGGAAATGCTAAGTAAGTTATGTTTAAGACCATCAACAAGAAAAACATTATCAATTGCATGGGAACTTGACTTTCCAACCTTACCTAGGGCAACTATGTTACCCTTCTGATTATCACCGAACGTCACAGTTCCCCCTGAGTAGGCTGCCAGTGAGAGAAACTTGGATTTGTCGCCTGTCATGTGCTTGGAACAACCGCTGTCGAGATACCACATGTTGTTCCCCCTCACTAGCACCTGCAAAACAGATTAGATGTTAGGTGTAGGAACCCAGGTTTCCTTGGGTTCCTCTGTAGACACATCATCATTAAGTTTCTTAATCCATGTTGGTTTTATGTGTCTAGCATTTACATCTAAACTGGAGTTCCTTATGGAACACTGGTTTTTTAGATGACCCGTGTTCCCACAGAACATACACACCTTGCTACTTGGAAGTTCCACATATTTATTCCGTTTTCCCATTTTCCTTGTATAATTAAAACCGAGACCTTCAGTCCTTTTAGTTTGGGCATTCAATATCCATGTTGGAACTTTGTGTTGACTATCATTTTTGGTTTTTAAATTAGTGAGTTCCTTTTTGACACTATCAAGTTCCTTCGAAAGTTCCTTGATGACTGAATCTTTTTGCGTTCCTTCAGTGAAACTCTCATTTAGTTTAGTCAACTTGTAGCAATTTAGTTCCATAGTGATTTGACTAAGTTCCTTTTGAAAATTTTCAACTTTTGCCTTTAACTTCGCATTTTCATCTAATAAGTCGAAAAATCTTTTCTCAGTTTCAGTTCTATTTAGCCTTAGCCATTCACTATGTTCCTTACGAGTTTGAAGAGCTTTTTCACATTCAGTTTTTACTCGTAATACATTAGTCCAGTTTTTGTGAAATTTTATCACTAGGTCTACTAGTTCATGTTTAGAGAAGGCATCAAGAAGATCAGAATTTGGATATACCTTATTATCGGGTTCCTTGTGGAACTCGTTCCTATCAGTTCTGGCCATCAAGCATATGTTGGCAACTTCTTCATCAGGTTGTTCCTCTTCATCTTCTTCGCTCTCAGAATCTCCCCAGGCTGCTACCATTGCTTTCCTTACATCATTCTTGGAATAAGAAGGTTTGTAGAATTTTTCTTTGACTTGTTCCTTCTTTTCCCTGACATATTCATTGCCCTTGGACTTCCCCTTTTCAGTATCCCATAAGGGACAGTCTTTGATGAAGTGATCTGAGGATCCACACTTATGGCACACGAATTCCCTTTTGTTACTAGTGAATTTTCTGCCCGTGTTCCTATAGGAACTTCGATTCTTGTTGAGAGCCCTTTTGAATCTTCTGACCAGCAACGCAGCCTCATCATCTTCTTCTTCTGATTCGTCACTTTCAGCTTTCAAGGCCAGCCCTTTGCTTCTGGAACTTTCTCCAGTTCCTCCAAGATGCAATTCATGGGTCAGTAAGGAACCAGCAAGTTGTTCAATGTTGTACTTCGTGAAATCCTTTGTTTCCATGAGTGCAGTGACCTTGGCTCTCCATCTTTCATCTTGTGGTAGACTCCTCAGTACTTTCCTAACCTGCTCATCAGTGGGTATATCTTTTCCAAGAGAAGAAAGCTCATTGGTGATGTTAGTAAAACGAGTAAGCATATCTTGTACTGACTCTCTAGGTAACATTTCAAAACGTTCATATTTAGACATTAACAAATCAATTTTAGATCGTTTTACTTCATTAGTTCCTTCATGAGTTACTTGCAATAAATCCCATATTTGTTTAGCGGTTTTGCACCCCATGACACGGTTGTGTTCATGCGGTCCAATACCACAATGTAACAATTTAATAGCACGTGCATTAATTTCCATTTTCTCAAAATCTTCTTTTTCATATTCAGAAATTAACTTAGGAACTGCTTCATTATTAGCGTTAGTTTTTGTTACCTCATAGTCACCTACTTCAATCACTCGCCAAACCTGGTAATTTTCAGCCTTGATGAAAATCTCCATTCGATTCTTCCAATAAGTATAAAACTTTCCATCAAACATGGGTGGTCTTTGAGTTGAGTAACCTTCCTCCAACTTCTCGTGAGTGTTCATCTTCAGGATCCCTCTTCAAGGTTGCTTGAATTTCCCGAGTTCCTGCTCTGATACCAAGTGTTGTTTCTATAGGAACACTGCAAGGGGGGGGGTGAATTGCTGTGTGGAACTTGTATGCGGAATTTAAACAAATTTAAACGAATTAAAGAGTACGAGTGATATATTTATGAGAAAAACTTCCTTGGCCCTAAGGAAGAAAACTCCACTTCTATTATAGGCCTGTAACAGCTATTACAACCTAAATTCTCTAATTTCCCTCGTCAGTTCCTGTAGGAACTTGATTCTCAATTCTCACTCTTTATCTCTCGCTTCTCTTTCTCTTTTTCTCCACTCTTCTCTAGTTCTCACACTTCTCTTTTTCTCACTAATTACAACTCAATTCTGACTCTAATACATTGAAAAGACCTTTTAAACTGGACTGGAACAACAACATCAAAACATGTACTCGTTAAATACTCAATGTGTTCTCTGATGTTCTTCACTTCTTCTTCTGAATTTCTTGGAGTATTTATAGAATGGTTCTGGCTTGTAATCTTCAGTCTTCAACCACGTTCTTTGCTCATCCACAACTCCATGATTTCTTCCACTATCCCAAGTATGTAGACCAGGAGAATAGGCCTTTTGACTTGACTAATTTAACCGCTTTATTCTTGCCCATGAACCCATGACTTTATTCCTACAATCTAGGATGCTTAACAACATTTCTTGACTTGTTAAAAACCCTAGATGCCGTTTTTATTCTTCAGCAAAATCAGCCCAATAAATTAACCTAGACCACTTCGTAGGATAGATTCGTAACTTGCTTTTAGGTTTGATGTTCCAATCTGATTTGAGACTCCAATGTAATTGCTTTTAGGTTTGGAAATTCTCTTCTCTTTACCAAGACACTTCATGTGGATGTCTTGACTTTGTTCGCCTGTTCCTGTAGGAACAGATCTATTCTCGCAGCTTGTTCCTACATAACTGTGTTACCAAGGAACTTATTTTCTTTCTTCTGTGTTCCTTTGCAATATTCTGCCTAGGAACTTCTCCATGAACTTGGTTGTTTAGCTTGTTACGTTCCTTCAATATTTCTCCAAGTTCCTTACACTTTGAACCTGTGAGATCTCATAGGAAGTCAAAGTATATATTAGTTAAGCTTGTTTGTGTTAGTCATCATCAAAACTTTACTCTCAATTCATGAGTCAACACATCCCAAAATGGGACTATTTATAGCCTGTAACCTGTTTCAAACGTATCCAAGAACGAACCAACAATCCAATCATGAATCTAGGGAATCACCCAAACAACTATTGTTTTTCTGGTATCCACAATTATAAAGAATCAAGTAACAAAGAACAAATCAATTAGAACTGATACACAGTTGCTTGTGTCAAGTCAAGCCAAAAGATAAATTCAAATACCACTGTTATTTTCAGAGAGGAAGCAACAGTTCATCTCATAACCACAACCAAATAAATTGATACGAGAAGTATATAAGAGGAATTGTATTTACCTAGTTAGGATCAGAATTTTCATGCTCTTCCTCCGATTCGAACTCATCAGAATCAGATGTGCTAACATCAGATTCAGATTCAGATTCATCTGAGAAGGTAATGTTATGATCTTCCAGCTTTCTCTTCACTTTAATAATAGTTTTGCCTTGCCTTCTCACAAGATTTGTCAATCTTTCGACCTTCCCCTTTAATTGGCGAAAATAATGCATAAATGCTACTTCATCCTCAGTGGACATGTTTAGATTAGTGCATGACCGGGGTATAGAAGGCTCTCCTACGTCTGATGGCTTAACACCTAATCCTAAACCACGAACACGGCCAAATTGATCTTTTCCCAACACTTGTGAAACTGGATCATCATCTAAGTTTTCTTTGTCCCCTTGCTCTGTTATAATTTTCTTGATCTGATTCTACAAAGCATAAACAATTATGTGATTAGCAATTGCAAAATGGAACATAAATTTTGAAAATAAGAAATTCAGAAAAAAAAAAAAACAGACCGTTATATCTGCTTCTGATTCATGCTTGTGGCATTCTATATAAGTTTGAGTTCGTGATGGGCTCTTGTTCAATCTTTTTTTCTAAGCATTCAAAAAAATACAAATCACAAGCAAAAAAATAAGGATGACAAGTCAAAATTAAGTAATCAAAACATGTCCAATTTAAAGGATGTAAACATCTATCATACCAACTCTTCACGAACACGAGCATGACTCTTAGTACCAGTGGTATGAATCGGCTTTACTTTAGCCTTGCTATGTGATTCTTTACTACGCTTGCTTCTTTTCTGTGAAATTAGTGCAAGAGATTTACAGTCAATTGGAATTATTTAGCACCAATACCAGTTTTGATAATAATAAAAAGAACATAACCCTGCACAAATTTACCTTTCCTTCCTCTGACCTCCAGAAATTAACAAGGCTAACCCATTGATCATATAGAACATCAGGATCTGGGCAATTATCATACAGGGTGTTGACGTCAGTATCATCATCGTACCCTCTCCCTTTCAAGTTGCATTTGTGATCTCTCCATTTGTGCCCAATAGATTTCAGTATCCATTTCTCAAGTGATTTCGGGTAGAGAAATCGCCTCTATATGAATATAAAGACGGATTTTAAAAATTATAACAATAAGATGTAAATATGTTTCGTTCAACTTATCGTATATATATAACAACAACAACAACAACAACAACAACAACAACAACAACAACAACAACAACAACAACAACAACAACAACAACAATAATAATAATAATAATAATAATAATATGATGCTTAAAAATTACCTCAACTTCTTCTAATATCATTTTCTGGTTGTTTTTATTGCAACCTTTCTTCAAAAGATCCCATCTTGTGTAAGTTAAAGAGCAAAGTGACCCATTTCTAGCCACTGTTCCACAAAAATAGCCTAATACTCCTCCTTCTTCTCCAATTGGTTGATTCTCCTTATTAATCTCGATTACTATCCGTTGTCCTTCTGGCAGATTCCATACATCTGCCAAAACAGTCTTCCCACGTCTTCTATTCCCATTTGAATCTGTTGGTTCAAAAATAGATTACATCTTTAAAGAATTTCAACAACTTGAATCGATTAAGAAGTGTTAAGCACACTTAAGCTTCTGTTTTTTGAGATCTTGAATCTTTTGTGATTATATTTCAACTTTATTGTGTCTTACAATGTGGCTGCTACATCACTATTTATGCTAGCAAATCCCAACCTAATTCAATGATAATACAAGACATAAGAAAACAAGACAGCAGTCTAGGACATATCACAGCAACCTAGTATAAACCTGTAGTGGTTGAGTGAAAAAGAAAACGGACACAAGAATATAAGACAGTTGACTTAGGCTATAAATCTGGAAAAAGTGATAGCATATATTAGCCTACCAAAGAGACAATATGAATAAATAAACAATTGAAGAGCAATGTCCTACCATGTTGATCAGGAGCAAAACAGAACAGATCATTGTGGTTCATAATACATCATAAGTTCTTCAATCTTATTCTAGCATTAAAAGAAACCATGTGATGCATAATAAAAGACAATTTGATAATAGACTATACAGTACCTTCCACAGTGTACTCGTACATTCGTTGATCTGCATTTCCACTCACATGACGGCTACAACCACCTTCCTCTTGCCGTGAACTGCTTTGCATCAATGGATTTTTATCTCTCTGACCTTGTTGTTGCCTTTCATTGAGAGGAACTTGATCTCTTTGGTTCCCATTTTGTCCTTGTTCAGAAGGATTTTGAACTCTATGACCATGTAGTTGACGTTCATTTGAAGGAACTTGATCTCTTTGGTTCCGTGGTCCTCTTTCATCAGAAGGATTATTACCCCTTTGACCTTCCTGCTGCAATTCATTTGAAGGGGTTGAATTTGTTGGACACCTTTGCCCACTTTCACCATTTTTGTCACTTGTATTAGTAGCCAATCGCAATCTCTTACCCTTGCGCACCACCATACTCCTTTAATAGAAAGAAACTTAAAAGAAGCATCATTTCACAATATCATATAGCAAATTGTTATTCAGCAAGACAAGTTACCACACCAAAAAGAAGAATTAAAAACAACCATAGCAACAACAAATATATAACAGCAACAATCAGTTTAATTAGCTAGCTAAAACGAGACATAAAAACAGTCACCAAAATATTCAGCAATAACATCAATACACAATAAAAAAGGTTGCTCAAAGTATTACTAACAATGTCAACAGCTTCAACAAAAAATTTAAAAAGAACAGTTTAATATATCAAACAAGGATTCAAGAGTCTTCATTGTCATCTACCGTGGTTGCTTCTACACCCCTCCTAAGCCAACTGTGATTTCCGTTTTCATCAGTTAAAATATTGTTCAAAAAGGTGACATGATATGGTTCTTCTTCTGTGTCTTCACTGAAGTCGTCATCTACCCAGTCATATTTATCTTTGGACTTCATTTTTATAGCAACCGACCATTGTGGATTGTTTTGGTCTTGTATGTAAAAGACTTGTTCAGCTTGCGCTGCAAAAATATATGGTTCGTGCTCTATGTTTTCCCCTGTATTCGTTAATCGAGAAGTATTGACTAGTGTGTAACCTAATTCATCCTTCTTTACACCTCTTCCACTTGTAGGGTCAAACCATTCACATTTGAACAATACAACTGAATGTCCTCCAAAGTATTTCAGTTGTATGATATCTACTATTCGACCATAGTACGCAACATCTCCCAAAATAGGGTTCCTATCACTAGAACTTGCATAGCTTGATGTTTTTGCAATAACCACGACACCACTATTTTGAGTACACTTGTCAAATCGCTTGGATCTAAAGCTGAAACCATTGACATTATACCCCCGATATTTTGTGACAGCATCGAGTGGACCCCGTGCAAGCATTCTAATTTCCTCCTTTAAAGATTCTATGCCATTAGTTTCCTCCAATTTTGTTACCTATTTAAAGTGCAATATAACAATACATGATCGAATTAAAAAAAAAATAAAAAAAATTTAATAATAATAATAATAACAAAAAGAAGAAATTTGATAATGACCCTGCTTACATGTTGCCTGAACCAATCATGAAATACTTGATGTTGAGTGCGCTCAATGTCTTTCAATGTTAAACGCCTTGGACGACTTCGTCTTTTAAGTTCTGAAGCATGTACTCTTAAAAAAGGAAATAATAATTATACATTAAAAAATAACCTTTATCTTTGATTTATATTATGAAATAGCCTTTATCTTTGATTTATAAGTATGAAATAACAGATTTTATATATGAATTATGTAATTTTGATACTTACTGTAAAAATTCAGCGACACCCGGACAGTTGAATAGCACATAACGATGTGCTTGTGTCTTGCTAATTTGGCTAATAGTGCATGACTTAGGCTTCCCTAAAGGCTGCCCCACTTGTGAAAACACCTTTTCTTCAGCCATATTTGGATTATCTACCACTGAAGCGTCATAATTAATCTTTGAAAGCAGCCTAAATATCAGATCAAATCCATCAAGGTATGTAGAACAAAAATTAACACACTCGAGAGCTACAATAGCTTCTGCAATGGAAGCCTCAGGATGAGCTTTATTACGCACATGTGATTTCAATGACCCGAGGTACCTCTCGACGAAGTACATCCATATAAAAAGCACTGGTCCAACAATCCTTGCTTGGGTAGCTAGATGCAAAACCAAGTGTACCATTATGGTGAAAAAACTAGGAGGGAAAATCATCTCCAAGTGACATATAATTATAGGAATATGAGCCTGAAGTTTTTTTAGGTCGTCTACATATAGAGTCTTACTAGATACATCTCTAAAGTAGCCACATAAATCAAACAAAACCGCCAACACATCCTTCGAAAGAAGCCCCCGCAATGCAACAGGAAGAAGTTGTTGCATTAATATATGACAATCGTGGCTTTTAAGCCCAAGTAATTTGGCTTGTTGGAGATTTATGCATCTTGAAATATTTGACGCATCACCATTTGGAACTTTGATGTCATTAAGAGTTTTGCAAAATTTTCTCTTCTCATCTTTAGATAATGTGTAGGGGGTAGGTGGCAAGTCATATCTTTTTTTTCCATTTCTAGAGATTTTCTCTATCGGGTGAAGGTCTGCTCATATTCCCCATTTTCGTAGATCTAAGCGAGCTTTCAAATTATCTTTACTCTTCCCCTCTAGATTGAGCAAAGTGCCAATCACATTGTCACACACATTTTTTTCAATGTGCATAACATCTAAGTTATGTCTAATTAAGTGAGATTCCCAGTATGGCAATGACCAAAAGATATTTTTTTTCTTCCATGTGTTTGAGCAATTGAAATCCTGAATCTCTCTTACTTGGCATAACTCCTCAGCCCCAGTTAGCATTGTAGGTGCTTCTCTAAAGTCCTCTTCCCCATTGAAAGCATCACAATTCGATCGAAATTGATAATTTAAATCTAGGAAATGACGATGTCCCATAAAACAGTACTTGTGGCCATTATCAAGCCACTTGGAATCGGTTCTAACATTACAACAAGGGCAGCCTTTTTCTCCATGGACACTCCAGCCAGAGAGCATTCCGTATCCTGGAAAATCACTGATTGTCCATAGCAGGCCTGCACGCATGTTAAAAGTTTCATTTTTAGAAGCATCGTATGTTTCAACTCCAATATTCCATAACTCCATTAACTCTTCAATTAACGGTTGTAAGTAGACGTCAATGTTATTTCCCCGGCTACTGGGTCCAGGAATTAACGACGACAAAATAAGAGAAGATTGTTTCAAACACATCCATGGCGGCAAATTATATGGTACCAAGACAACCGGCCAACAACTATGTGCAGAGCTCATCACCCCAAAAGGATTAAAACCATCACTAGCAAGCCCAAGCCTTACATTGTGACTCTCTTCACCGAACGCTGGATACCTAGTGTCAAATGATTTCCATGCTTCAGAATCAGCTGGATGTCTTAGCACCCCTTCTTCTTTTAAGCGTTCTTCATCATGCCACCTCATTAAGGTGGTAGTTTTTTTAGACATATACAACCTCTTAAGTCTTGGTATTAACGGAAAATAACGTAATACTTTTGCAGGGGCTCCTTTCTTTTTCTTTCTTCCTGTTAAAGTTGTCTGCTCATTTTGAGTTTTCCACCTTGAAGTACCACAAATTGAGCATTCATCATCATTACCCTTATCTTTCCAATACAATTGACAATGATTTGGGCATGCATGAATTTTAACATACCCAAGACCTAACTTCTCAATGACCTTTTTGGCTTCTGCAAACGACTTTGGCAGATTTGCACTACTTGGAATTGCATGTAGTAAGAGTTAAAACAAATCATTAACAGACTTATTAGTCCATTTATTAGTGCTCTTTATATGAAATAAAAGCACTAAGAAAGACAACTTAGTCAATTGACACCCAGGCCATAATTCTTGCTCAGCATCTTTTAGCAAGCTATAGAAACTTTGTGCGTCTCTGTTAGGGCCCGGTACACCTTCATCCATGTTCTCACCATCAACCGGGTCACCATCTACACGACCATATATGTCATGCAGCATCTGACGCATATCCATACCCATCACAGTCTCATTTTCTACCATTGGTTCTATAGGAGTTGGAGTACGAACTTGATTCATACTCTCCCCGTGAAAATTCCATGTTGAATAATTACGCATCATTCCATTATGAAGCAAGTGATAATTTACTTCATCAGTATTCAATAGCTTATTATTAACACATTTTATGCAAGGACATCTAAGCTTGGCATCAATGGTTAAAGTCCTATTAGCATAACTCATGAAGCCATCAACCCCTACTCGGTATTCTGGTGTTTTTATTGGGAAATTTAAGTATTCCTTGATTGTTCTCAAATCCATGAAATTTTAAACTGAAAAATAGCAAACCCACCAACTATTTTAAAAAACATACAATAAGAAAGAAAAAGAACACACGTTTGAGTAGTTGATCACAAAAAACAATAAAAATTTGTACCTAAAAAATGAGCAAGGGAAAGTAGGTTTAACATATAAGAAAGAAAGATGTTGGCACCATTATTTAAAGTATATGCACAATTATGGGATGACATGACTATGATTTTTCCTGTTCTTTTAGTAGTTATTAGAATTATGCGGAGCGACCGAGCGATATACTATTAGACATATTATTAGTAACTACACTTTTTATCATATTATTTATTTATTTATAAATCTTCAACACAATGATCCTCTACTCCTTAACACACTACAAGCGTCATAAAAAATGTTTACTAGTACCAAATGTAAACCTTGCCTAAATCGTCCAATAGGCAAAATTAGCATTAGTAATGGTACTAACTCATTACCAATGACAAAGAACTTCCATTAGCTCTAAGGATAAGTCATTGTCCAGTGTCCACAAACTTTATAGTTGAAATCCAAACTTTGCAAAATAATTTACAATTTATAACTATTCAAGTAAAANACAAGTAAAATCAATGAAAGAGAAATTCTTCAAATACGGCGGAAAGATAGCATAGAGGTTGTTTTGCACAAGGTTTAATGGAATACGGAATGCCAAAACCAAATATGAAACATATTACATGAGAGCTTAAATGCCACAAATCCCAAAAACAGCCACAACCAAACAGCTATACATAATTTTATGCCAAATCATCTGAAATCTACAAAAATGAACCCAAAACCTGCAGGCTGAAAAAATAGTAGCCAGCAGGTCAAANGCTGAAAAAATAGTAGCCAACAGGTCAAACAGCAAAAAAATCAGCCTCCTGCACTCAGCCAAACCCCAACCATCATAGCCAAACCAGCAAAACATCTATCTATCTAACCTTCATGCTACAAAACATGAGTGCTGCAAAAACCAACAGCTCAAAACCAGCAAACAAGAGCATCAAATTAGCAGTGCATACACCACACCCTGCAGTGTATATAGGGCCAGCCTGGCCACAGCCCTGCAGGAAATACAACTGCTGCCACCAACATTCCTCTTAACTATAATAACCTGCACCATACCAGAAGCAGCCAGACAACAGCAGCACTGCAGCACTGCAAACCCCCCACTGCAACCTGCATACCAGCTAGACAACAACCAGTCCAACTAGAAGCAGCAAACACAGCAGCACTGCAGTACTTCCCCCCCTACTCTTTCACTCCCGTCAGCAGGTACAAAAGATCCATTCTTCCAACCTTTTTTTCCCAATTGAATGAATTAAAACTCGTTATTCAACAATCCATATCACTATGCCAATAGATTTACAATACTCTCGCTTATACACCTCCTAAACATAGAGGTGGGTAATAGTTCGTGTCGTGCCGGATTCGTGCCGAGTCAAAAGTTAAACGGGTTGTCATGGTCTAACCTGAACTCGGCCCATTTAATTAGGCGGGTCAGAATGTCCAACCTGAGCACGACCTGCTATAACCTGCTTAACCCGTTTGACCCATTTGACCCGTTTAACAAGTGCCTAAACAACTCTATATTTCTAATTAAAGCATCTAATTATTTCTAATTATTCTTCATCTAATAACCTGCAGTAGCATATATTACATAATTTAAAGTCAATAAAAAAGATCTAAAATTAAAAACTAAAGATAATACATCTCATAAAAATATAAAATCACCAAATTCATGTCTAAATATCCAATAAACAAGTCAGCAGTTCTGCCAATTAATAAGATACAATCCATTACAAATTTTCATTCATCATCTTCATTCTTCTACTCTCTAAAGCTCAATCCAATACAGAGTGTTGTGAGGCTTGAGTTTGGTCTTCATCATCATCTTCTTCATCTTCTACTTTCGCTCCCAAAAGGTACTTGCACAATTCTTCAACATCTAGTTGTAACGAATCTTTCCAAAAAAAAGTAGTTTAAAAGTTTAGAACTTGAATGAAAAATATGATATATTTAAATTTAAACAGAAAAATATATTTATATAACTAAGGTTACTACCTTTTTCAAACACCCAATCCCTTAAGCAAACCAACGCTTCTGCTGTACTTGGTTTCAATGAACTCCGATAAGCATCTAGCACTCTTCCTCCAGTCCATGGGAGATTCCATGGCTACATAACAACAACAAACAAAATTAAAAAATTAACAAACAAAAACAACAAATCATACAATGAAAGAACTCAAGAAGCAGCAACTCCGCAAGTCAGTGACTTAGTCAGTATGTTTAGTCAGCAACTCAGTGACTAGCAGTAGCAAACAATAATCGAAACTAAGTGACTCAGTGACTTAATTAAGATATTTAATTGTTAATTTCAAAAAATAATCGAAACTCAGTGACATAAACTCAGTATCAATTATCAAATTATCAAATTAATTTCAAATTATTTAATTGTAGCAGTAGGCAGTAGCACACTTTGCTCAAATTATTAGCGTACCAGTAGCAAGTTAGCAACTCATTAACAAAAAATTATGATAACAAAAAATCCACAAGTAAAAATAACAAAAAATCAACACAAATCAACTAAAATCGAAACAAAAATTTGTCTAACATAACTAAAATCGAAACAGATCAACAAATCAACAAATAAACAGATCAACAAATCGAAAAATAAATCAACTATAAAATAAATCGAAAAATAAACAAATTACTAACCAAAATAAATCAAAAAATTACGAAATCAACAAACAAATCAAAATCAACGAATCGTTAAACAAACAAATCAAAACCAACAAATTGTTAAAGTAAATCAACAAATCGTTAAACAAAATCGTTAACAAAACAAATTAAAATCGAAATACAAAAAATCGAAACAAAAATATAATAAAATACACCAAAATCCGAAAAAATGAACTAAAAACATACCTTAGCCTTATGAATTTGAAAAAAAAGAGTGAAATAATGAGAGGGAAATCAGAGAATGGAGTGAGAGAATGAGAGAGGCAAAAATACAGACTGAGAGATTGAGATAGGCAGAATGAGTGAATGACTGAATGAGTCAATGGAATTAAAGCTAACCCTAAAAGACTGACAAAAAATGGGCCAAACATAAAAAAATGGGCCGAACTTAAAAATTGAAGTATATGATCCAGTAATTAAACGGGTTATATGGGTTAAACGGATTGAGGTCCCTCAACCCTAACCCGGCCCATTTATTACACGTGTCGGGTCGGGTCGTGCCAATATAATAAACGGGTTGGATTGCTCAACCCAAACCCGCTTATAGCGTGTCGGGTTGGCGGGTCGTGCCACTTATGCCCAGCTCTACCTAAACATGACCTAAACCCAATTCCATCAAACCTCCCAGTTGAAACATCACCATTCAAACAACCTAACACTCATTCTCAAACAAAGAATTACACCCCTAATCTCCAAAACAAAACGATTTCACCCAAATTAAGGCATAACAATGAAAAATTAGGGGAAACTCAATTAAACAATCATAATCAAATTAATCAAAACATTCACAAAAAATATGAATATAAAGAAGAAAACTTACTAACAAGAGCTTGACGATAAGCTTGAGAAACTGCACGAATTAAAACCCCATAACCTACTACAACTAATTGAGCGATTATTCTTGCTGCCTGCCATTAATTACATTTACAAATCCAAATTATTTACCAATTAATATAACAATACATTAGAAATTAAATACAATATTATGCGAAAAAAATTTAAAGATTTAATTTGAAAAAGATACCTCGATTGTGAGAGAACGATTGGAGGAACGATTGAAAAAGATACCTCGATTGAGAGAAGCGATTAGTTTACCTCGGACGAATTAGATAAAATTGGAGGAACGACGGATTAGTGAGAGGCTATGCGATTGTGAGAGGCAAGGAGGGAATTCGAATTTGATAGAATTGGAGTAATATAGAATTCGATTGAGAGAGGGATTTTGATTAGGATTTTGATTTTTCGAAGTCTCGTTTCACCTCGCAAACTGCTGCAGCACTGCTCCGTAGTGGAAGAAGTGGGAGTTTTTTTTTTTTTTTTGACAATGGAAGTAGGAGTTTTGATTTTATTAAAAAGTAAGTGGCGGGTTTGTTTTGTCCTTTACCAACGCTTATCTGCAGCGCTTTTGTTATGCGCTTCTACATTGAGCGTATTTTAATTGAATTAGCACTTTTATTGGGTTGCACGTCTAATTAAGCGCCTCAATAGGCTTGTTTTGCACTAGTGCGTGGAGACTGGGCGTACACCCTCGATGCGCTTATCTTTTACTGTGAAGAGGACCATGCTGGGAAACATGTTGGAGTGCGCCCCTGAAGGCTACACCGATGGCCTAAAGGGCGCCAAAGAGGGTCTGCTGGGTCCATGCCTCGTGGACCTCGCAAATGTAAAGATTCTACCTAACTTGCATTTTTTCTTAATTTTATGCAACTATTAATTTGCCTTACTAATTTTTGTTATATATTATTTTTTTTAGGTTATGCTTCATCTTGATGTGTTCGCTAGTTGGGCACAAAAGCAACGCGAGACTGTTGTTGAGGCTTTGTCACTTTCCGAACAAAGTCGCCAACTTTCAGCTGAAGCTACACAGCTGAAAGCCACCCTGGAGAAAGAGCGCCAAGATAAGGACGCCTCTTATGCTAAGATGCAAAAGTACTGTGAGGTTGTAAACAATGCTTACACCAATATGCTCAAGTCTAAGGGTTCCACTGATGCCGATTACGCATCTGAGGTGGCTTTCAGGAAGGCTGCTGAAAGAAAGTTAGCGGCCGAGTCTAAGAGGGCTGATGATGCCGAGTCCAAAGTGGCAGGTTTACAAAAAAGCTAACCAAGAGGTAGAAGAAAACTTGAAGGGCCACTCTGAACTCAAATCATCATATGACAAGGCCCTTGGCGAGAAAGAGGAGCTCGCCCGTTCTAAGAGAGCTTTAGAGCGTCAAGTCACCACTCTACAAGCTAGCATGAACGAGCTTCAAGATGAGTCCATTGGCATCTATGAAGAAGGGATGACTGACATGAAAAAACTTGGTGAAGGAGGGATGGGAGCTCTGTTTATCGCCACAGTGAAGAAAAAGTTGACTACTCTTATTTTGAGCGCCAGCTTGATCATGTTATCAGGGATTTCTTGGCTAAACTCAACAATGATGACCCTCCTTCTTCCTTTGAATCTACTTCTATTAAGGAGGAGGAGAAAGAATCTGATCGTCCTGTAGATCAAGCTGAAAGCAAGGCGCCTGGCGAGCAGAGTGCCACTCCTAGTGATGTTGTGACTATAGCTGATAGTCCAGCACATGGTGCCCCTATCCCTCCTTCCTTGTAGTTTGTAATCTTATACCCTTCCTTACCTTTTGTAAATAATTGAAAATAATTAATAATATAACTCTTTTCAATCACGGCGTTCTTTATTTATTATACTGCTTTTGGCAAGTATTTTTTTGTTGTACACAATATTTCTTTCATCAACTACCTTACTCATATGAGGGAGTTAAAAAAAACTCAGAACTTGGTAAGGTTAAACCAGAATGTGTAGTTAAAAAAAAAAACTCTGAACTTGGTAAGGTTTAACCAGAATGTGTAGTTTTTTTTTACCCTGTCCAACCACCTTGATTACCCCTAAACCTTATCCAGTTCAGGCTTTTACTCGTCAATTATTTTCCTTCTTTTTTTTTTACCCAAGGCGCTTTTTGCGTTTGGCACCTTAGGAGATTTTGGAAGTGTTTTAAATCTCCCATTGAGATCCCTTTATTGGACACCAGCTGCAATAGCCTCAGCGTTTTAACACTATTCGAGGTTTTATAAGTTAACTGCCGTAACGTTGAACGTTGTTTGGGGTCTTATTGTATGATTGCCTCAAGGTTTAAACGCCATCTTGAGGTCTTACTAGATAATTGCCTTGGCGTTGAACGCCATTTAGGGTGTTATTATTTGGTTGCCTTATTGTTTTAAGGTCTTACAGGATAATTGCCTTAGCGCTGAACGCCATTTGGGGTTTTAGGGTTGCCTCAACGTTTGAATGCCATTTGAGGTCTTACAGGAGAATTGCCCTAACGTTTGAATGCCATTTAGGGTCTTAGGGTTGCCTCAGCGTTTGAACGCCATTCGAGGTCTTACAGAAGAATTGCCCTAACGTTTGAACACCATTTGGGGTCTTAGGGTTGCCTCAGTGTTTGAACGCCATCCGAGGTCTTACTATACGGTTTCTCATAACCTTTCCTTTTTCATTAAAAGTTTTTTTTTTAATGTAATTTTGATATTACATTTATATTTGATACTTCCTGAGGGTGTCTGCATTCCATGTTCGAGGGAGAAGGTGTCCATTCATTCTCTCTAATTTGAATGTTCCATCATGGATTTCTTCTGCTATCTTATAAGGCCATTCCCAATTTGGTGTCAGCTTTCCTTGTTCACCTGCTCGCCCAACTGTTTCCAGTTTTCTTAACACTATGTCGCCCTTCTTAAGTTGACGTATTTTGACCGTCTTGTTGAACTCCCGACTCATTGATATCTTGTACAATTGCTGACGAAGTAAGGCGTTTCCTCTGACTTTTGGTAGGTAGTCTAGATGTAACTTCAACATTTCCCAGTTGGTGTCTTCACTATACAACATTACTCTCAGGGTAGGTTCTTGCATTTCTATTGGTAATACAGCATCTGCCCTGTATACCAAGGTGAAAGGCGTTTCTCCAGTTGAGTTCTTTACCGTAGTTCTGATGGACCATAGAACATTAGGGAGTTCTTCCACCCATAATCCTTTTGCTTCTTCCAACTTTTTCTTGATTCCCCCACAGAGGATCTTGTTGAAAGATTCCACTTGACCATTTGCTTGTGGGTGTCCTACTGCTGCAAAGTGGGCATGAATTCCTTGGTTGCTTAACCATTCCTTAAGGCGGTCATTTTGAAGTTGTTTTCCATTGTCAAAAACAACAGATTGAGGAACGCCATATCGAGTGATAATATTTTTCCAGATGAACCCTTTCACATCATTAGTGGTTATGTTCCGAGAGATTCAGCCTCGACCCATTTGGTGAAGTAATCCATGGCTACTAAAACAATTTTTCGATGTCCTGTTGCTTGAGGAAATGAACCAAGGATGTCCATGCCCCACTTGGCAAAGGGAAGTGGGATTAGAACTGGTTTGAGATAGCTCGCCGGCTTTTGATGCAGATTTGCAAAGATTTGACATTTGTGACACTTTTGCCTCCGGCGTCCATTCAAACCTCGCCTTTTTCCTGATTGTATTGAAAAACTGGTGGCATTTGTCCCCGGATCTTGATAGCAATCTTCCTAGTGTTGCTAAACACCCTGTCAATTTTTGGACTTCCTTTACACAGGTGGGCGCCTTCATATCTATCACTACCTGAATTATGTCTAGATTGGCTTCGATTACTCTTTCATCCACTAAGAACCCCAAAAATTTTCCTTGTCACCCCAAACACACATTTCTTGGGGTTCAGCTTCATATTGTGTTTTCTCAGAGTTTCAAAAGTTTCCCTAAGATCCTTGTTATGCTCGCCACTTAGTTTTCTTTTTATAATCATATCATCAATGTATGCCTCAAGATTCCTCCCAATTTGTTCGGAAAAGACTGTAGTTACCAACTTTTGAAAGGTCGCCAGGGAATTCTTTAATGTAAAAGACATAACTTGATAACAATACACCCCTTCTCAGTGACAAAAGCAGTCTTTTCCTGATCTTTATATAAGGGAATTTGATGAAAGCCAGAGTATGCATCCATAAAGCTCATTAGTGCATGGCCTGCTGTAGAATCAATTAGTTTGTCTATCTTTGGCAGGGGGAAGCAGTCTTTTGGGCACGCCTTGTTAAGATCTGTGTAATCTACACACATCCTCCAAGTTCCATTAGGCTTTGGAACCAAAACCACGTTTGTCAGCCACTGAGGATACTGGTAGGGTCGGATGAACCCGGCGTTCAGGAGCTTTTGAACCTCGGCTACTGCCGCCTTGTTTCTCTCGTTGCCCAGGTTTCGCTTTTTCTGCAGCACTGGCTTTTTTGACGAATCCACATTCAACTTGTGGACCGCTATGCTAGGATCAATACCCGTCATCTCATTTGCCTCATAAGCAAATAAATCCTTAAATTCTCTAAGCAAGAACTTGATTTCTTCCTTCTTTCCTCTCACCAAATTTTTTCCAACCTTCACCGTTCTTTCTGGTCGGTTTTCATCTAACACAACATCCTCATGCTCATCTACTGCCACAGGTTTACTGGCTTGATTTAGACCCATTACTGCCAACAATTCACCCGCTTCGTCCTCCAATTTCCTCTTCTTTGATGGCGCGGAGCCTTCTGGGGTTCCTTGGTTCATGGGCGTGAGAGTAGTCAAGTAACACTCCCTGGCAGCCTATTGATCGCCATGTATCGATCCGATAGACCCACCATCACACATAAATTTCATCAGCATCAAATGAGGCACTATAACTGCCTTGGCGACATTCAACGTTGGTCTCCCAAGGATAATATTGTACGCCATGTCATCTCGAACTACCAAAAACCTTACAAACATATTCCTTGGGTTTGCCTTATCCCCCAATCGCAAAGGCAGGGTGACACTGCCCACAGGGTGGATGATACCTCCCCCAAATCCAATTATTGGATGATGGATTGGGGTTAACGCCTCCTTTTCATAGTTCAGCTTCTCTAGGCATGATAGACTAATGATATCAATAGAGTTGCCGGTATCTATCAGGATCCGTCGTACCTTTAAGTTGGCGACCTTCAACTCTACTATCATGGGGTCATCATATGGCATTCGTACACTCCCCCTGTCTTTCTCCGAGATGCACACCTCTGGGAATTTCCCTTCCGTCGTTGCTAATGCAGAGGCGTATACCTGGCTCAGCTGATGGACATAATCCTTGCTTCCTCTCCTGGTTGCCCCCCCCCCCCCCCCCCCNCCCCCCCCAGCCGCAAATCCTCCTGATATGACCGCCACCACATCCGGCGGGGTATCATACCCAGAGTTCTCGTGGTTGCTCCTTTCCTCCCTTCTATTTCCCCTAAGGTATGCCCCCAATTTGCCTTGGAACACCAGGTCATCAAGAACTCTTCTCAGTTTTTTGCAGTCGTTGGTGTAATGCCCTACATCTTTATGAAAGTGGCAAAATTTTTTCTGGTCCCTACTTTCCACTGGTGCTCTCATGGGGGCGGGCATCTGGATCCCCAGTTTTGGACCCACTTCCTTCAAAATTTCCCCAATTTCCTTTTTATACTCATAGGGAGATACATAGGGGGCGATCTCCCTTTTCCGCTTGAATTTGTTGTTATCCTCCCTCTTGGCTGGGGCGATAGACCAAGCCTCCGCCCTTCTTTCTTTCCCTTTGGGGATGCTTTCTCGTCTTTCCTCAAACTTTCCCTTCATTTTGGTGGTGGAGCAGAGTTCAGTCGTGTGAATGAAGGACTTTGCCTCCTTCAAGGCAATTTTAAGATCTCTTATGTCCTTCCGAACAATATCAAACTTCAACGTTTCTTCCCTCAATCCCCGGAAGAAACAATCAAACGCCACATTTTCATTCAAGCTTGGAATTTGCAAGGCTTCCAAGTTGAATTGTTGTACATAATTTCACAATGTTTCGGAATGTCCTTGTGAAATTCTGCCTAAATGCATGCTCACCTTCTTCTCTTGCTTATTTGCCATAAAGTGATGGCAAAAGAGGATGCTCAATTTCATGAAGTTGTTTATGGAATTATCAGGTAAACTCCCAAACCATTTTTGTGCCACTCCTTTTAACGTGGCTGGGAAATGTTTGCACCAAATAGCATCATCTGCTCCCTTTAGCAACATGGCATGCCTGAATGTAGCAACATGATCATTGGGATCAGATGTGCCATCAAAGGCCTCGATGATTGGTGGTTTGACTTTGTATGCCCTTGGTGCTGCCATGATCGCCAGAGAGAACGGTGTTTTCCACGATATTACCATACTCTCGTTCTGGGGGACATACAGGTGAGCGGGTTTTCTCCTGACCCTTTGTTGTTCCTCGCCTTCTTCGTCGGAAGGTTGGGCTTCTAACTCTTGGCGAACTTCCTTTCCCTTTCCAGACGTATTTTTGAATATTTCCCCCCTTTTTGCCCCGAATGGGGTTTTGGTTCTAGCTAGGATTCGTCGGCACATTTCCTCCTTTTGGCACTGGCATGTTTGCTTGGCGTTGCCTCTGGCTGCGCATCCTTCAGTGTTTTCTTTACTTGATCTTCTATAGCCCCAACTATGGTGTGTTGGAAGCGAGACAAGATGGCGTGCAGCTGGTCCATGGTTACTGTTTGCCCGTTGGCTGCTTCTGACTGCTCTGGTATTCCTGTCTGATTGGGTGAGCTTCTATCCCTTAAGTTTTTGTTTGAATCCATGAATTGATTATTGTCTGCCATTACTATGTGTCTTCCCAACAGACGGCGCCAAATGTTATATCTTTACAAATGATCACAAGTTTAATACTTGAAGGATTCTTAATTACAAAGATCACACAGTAATGCTACAGAGAATGCTTTGGCTTGTTGACTCGGCGCTGGTGAACGGCGTCCAAGATGGCAGGTGAAAGGGATGGCATGGCCTCAGGTGAACATGGCGGTCAAAGGGAACCTGGCGAGCAGAGGTTCAACGCTTTGTAATACCTGCACAAAGGAATAAATCCTTGGTGGATTTATCCCCCTCCAATGCTTAAGTAACTAACAGTATAAAGAACTTAGAGAGAGAGAGAGTTAGAGAGAGATCACAATAAATGCTTGTAATAAATGTGTATTCAATGCCTTTGTTCTGGTTTTTCATGGATATTTATACTAGTGAGAATACACTGTTTAGTCCCTTATACAGTAGAGCACTATTCTCTTCTTTCTTTTGGTAGGGGGGAGAGCAGGATAACCCGGCGTGTAATGGGGGGGTTCCTCTCTCCCACTTGGTTTTCTGCCTAATCCTGTGTGTTTAATGGAGGACACGTTTCTTTCATCCGTTACCCCATATGTTGTCACATGGATTAAGGTTAAGCTTTAATCTGAACCGTTGGATGAGTATATAACAATTAATAAACCCAAAAGTAATTAAGACTAATTAATCATAAAATTTGCTCAAACTTATTAATTACTCTATCTCCCAATAATTTTTAGATCGATATAGGAGTTATAAGTTTATAACCAAGGCCGAGAAGAGTAGAAAGATGATACTGTATTAATAACTTATAGTTGCTACATCTAAGAGAACAGCCATCGTTAGTGATAGTTATTTGTTGTATGCTTGTAAGTTGTAATTAATGGTATATATTGATAGTTATGCAAAATTGCAACATAAGAACTACTGACAATAGAAAGGATTAACGGTAGTAGATAAAATAACAAAAAGAGCATCATAACGATGACATGGTATATAATTAACTGAATTTTTATTAACATTAAATTTAAATATAATAGCATCAAAACATAGTATTAAAAAAGAAAAGAAAAATAATAACTCGGTAGTCGTTACTACGCTAAAATCATGCCTAAATTAAAACTAGCACCACTATATGAAATCACAGATTTCATTTATTCTGACTTGTAATTGCCTATGAATAACTAATATAACTAATCAGAAGTTGGGGCTGGAGCAGCGGCACTGGAGCATTGCTTGTGTACGATAGCCTGAACAAATTGAACTGGGACGTTGGCAAGGGCGGTGCAACACTTTGAATTCACAAAGCAACTTCATTGTCAACTGGCGCCGGTGGTTGTGGGATAGGAGGCAATGTAGGTGGAAGAGGGATAAATTTGGGATGAGGGTGAAATCTAGGACGAGGGTGAAATTTTGGTCGACATTTTCCACTCGAGGTTGCTCCTGTTGTGAATTTTGTTCTTCACCATATGTATTGGTCATAAAATTAAAAGCGCTACTATTAAAGCCATGGCTATGAAAATCTTCTTCATCTTCGTCTACATCTTGCTCTTACTCTACTTAAGGGGTTTTCCTTGAAGGAGGTCTTTTTCGTGAAAGTTGATTTGATTATTGTTGTGGTAATTTTTGAATGGTGTATAGGGGTTTATATAGAGTTTAATTTAGACGATAGTTTAATTAAGATTAAGTACTTGATCCGATCCGGGGGTTATGAAGATATATTTTTCATTAAGAGGATAGAATTTTAGCTAGTAGCTGTAGTTAGAGTGCTAGTCCAATAATACTACCGTTGAACACTTGAACCCATGTTGAGAGTCACACATGCACTAGAATATATTTTTTTATATCTGCTAAAATCTCTTATTTATTTATCTTAATCATAATTTTATCTTTTAGAATTCATCGTTAAATGGCCAAATTTGTGTAGAAAATATTTTTGTATTGATTTATTAATTTTTAATATCACTTTAATGGCTAAATTTTTTTACACGGTTTTTCTCATTTATTATTTATAAAAACTATTTTTTAAATATTACTTCTCATTTTGTAGCTTTGGTGCCCGAGGATACATTATGCATGCACACAATTTTGTGTGTATGAGATAGTAAGGGATAGCTAAGTTGGTAAGAGTTTCTCCCTCAATTTCAGGAGATTATGGGATCAATTCTTACTCCGTTTTTATGGGCTCCCTAACATAAAAAAATAATAATAATAAAAAAAAATTGTGTATGTGTTTCGAAGGCAATAATTAATGGTAGTGATAGAAATCGGTCCCAGGATAATCTAAAATTGAAATAGAAGCTCTAACCAACTGAACTATTATCCTAGTGATCTGCAAGCACACATTATGTCTATCTTTTGCATTTATAAGCTACATATATATGTACTCCATTTTTTGAACATTTATATTATATCTAATATTAGCTATTTGCATAAGGTTTCGAAATTTTAATTTTAAAAAAAGTAATTTTTTTACACCATCTATATTTAAATTAATTTCACTACAAGAAAACATGCTATTTGCAACAGAAATTTCTGTTGCAAAAAAAACCTTGATTTCGTCGCAAATGCCCTATTCGACCGAATTCAATTTGTCGACCATCTATCATTGATGCTTATTTCTGTCGCAAGCAGTTATTTTCTGATGTAATTTTGTCCATCGTAAAATATTGATGACACAATTCATCGCAAATCCTGTTTTTTTAATGGTTTTTTGTGATTTTTGTAATCGATGACATTTTTCGTCAGAAGTTTCTAATTTCGTAGCAATTTTCTAAGGGAACTTTATTCCGTCGAAAATTGACAAATCTGCGACGGATTTTAGTTCCGTCGCTAACAACCGATTTTCTTGTAGGTTTTTAAAAAGATAGTTTGTTTACAGCATCCATATTTTTTTAATGTTTGACATATATTGTTCTCATAATTTTCAACATATAACATAAAACGTTAACAACTCTAATATTATATAAAATAAGCAAAAATAATACTCCCTTTGTTCCATGAAGGTCACGCCATAAGTAAAACTAATACTATTCACAAGTAGCGAGTATCTTTGCAAATCAAGCCAATATATAAGGAAAAAGAAATAGTCGAGTAGGGTCTTGTTTGATTCGTCTCAATGAATACGTTATTAACATATATACAACATCTACAATTTTTACTAATATACAATTAAAAGATATTTAACACATATATTTTGCATTGGCATACTGAAAAGTAGAAGTGGCAAGAACTTCATGGACCGGAGAAGTAGAAAAAATCATTAAAAAAACATTTTGACACAAAACAAATAATATCTCGTATGTGTATGTCTTTCAAACCATATACTCCGCATAAAACAAGAGTGAATCAAGGTTCCAATCAAGTGAATTTTGTATTTAACCAAAATGTAGCATTGGAAAAAAAGTACAATGCATGTAAAAGATTATATTATTTTTACTATAATCATTAACAATTTATTAAGGATTGAAATTGATTATTTATTGAAATGGACTTTTTTTTACTGAAAATAAGTAAAATAAAATGAGTAAAACATGATTTGACTGTGTTTTATTAATGCTAAGGGCAAATATGTCATTTCCTTAAAAAATAATACCAATATTAGAAATTAAATTCTATAAGTTTTGCACATCATGTATAACATCTCAAAAAGGAAAGAGTAGCACATAATACGGAACAATATTTGCACCCAAAAAAAATATAAAATAATACAGAGTAGTACCGGATTGGAGGTAGTAGTTGAAATGTTATTTATTACTAGGTATCTTTTATATATCATACTAAAACGGCTACCATTGTATCTTCTATATATTATAAGTGGATTGGATTTGTAATTATTATTCTCTCTCTAAGAATTTTCAATATAAAGTTTGGTGTATTTGGGCAATTATAATAAGAGGGAGACAAGAGCTCTATAAGAAAATTTTAATTGATTTGATTAATATATGTCATTGCCAAAAGAGTTTATGTCTTAAGAGCTATGAGAAATATGAAAGTTGTTGGGTTGATTTTATAACCCCGTATGCAAGGATAAGGGGGAGATATATATTTGTTTCATGAATTATAAAATACATTGATGGTCAACTTGGTACATACAATAACTTATTTGATAAAGGTGGCCACATGATAATGAAACATATAGAATGACATCATTCGAAAGATAGATATGAATTAACGTCATTGATTATATATACCAATTATAAGTGTTCAATTTAAAATTAATGTCCCAGAAGGACAATGTGATTTGCTAATGAACATGGGTCACCCTTGACGCATGTTAGACTAATATTTTCCAAAGATAATATTGTTGAATACGAAAGGAAGTGATACATTCTTATTAATTTTCAAAATAAAATTGATATGTACCAAGATTATATAAAATACTCTCGAAGAGTATAAAATGTCCAACCCAATCAACATGTATTGATCATAATAATAAGTGCTCTAGCAGAGTATGAATGATTATCGGATAAAGTATTAGTCTTGCCAAAGCGTTTTATATCACATCATATTAATGTTCATGGCCATTCATGAAATATGTATAGTAAAGTGATCACTATTGTTTGAAACTGACCAGTATTTAGGAAAGTGATTAGATGTGATAATTAAATATATAGGTCATCCGGGTTTAATAAATACTCGTTATGTGGAAACCTGAAATTTCATTTAATAATGTACTGACACTATTTCAATGTTAAATATGTGAAATGAATTGGATGGCAAGACATAACGTTGAGATTGAACTATATTTGAATTGTGATTTTTAATGATATGTGTTGAAGAAAATTTCAGGAAATGATATGTTTGTTTTGAATAAAAAAAAAATTATACGAAAAACAAATATGTGACAAGAAGTTCACTGCAATAACCTATATATTATTGTCAACTATTAGGTGACTAGAAGCTCACCAAATACAAGTTGTATGTGGAAATCTTGAGTAATTAGTATCATATTATCAACATTTCAAGTATTCCAAAAGATCACCATCCAGTGGAATTATAAGAAAATTTACATTTGTATAATAATTTTATTAATTGGGGCAATTGTTTGTCAGCACATAAAAAAAAGATAATAGGAAAAGAATGAAAAGACAACTGCACAGTAATTGTCTCCCCATTGATATTGATTTCTTGAAGAGAACAAATTATGATGGATTTATAACTACATGTACGATGTACATCATAAGTTAAAGAAGAATTTATCTTCATTGAATTTCTCCTCCTAAAGAGACGAATAGTTTATTGAATATAACTCTTCTAAGCAATGAAATTTGTTGAAAAATCTTCTAATGGATGAAATCTTTTTGAACATGATCAGATTATATATTAAGTTGGTTAAGAATTTGACGCCCCTATATTTGATAAATTTTACCAACTTAGGGGGAGAAGAATAATTGGGATAAGTTGGCAAAATTATAAAATTCCTTATTAAAAATGATGATCCCTTTCATAGTTATTGAGATATATCTTGCCAATTATAATTAAATAACTACACTTGAAGTGTAGGTTACGTTGTAAGATCGGTTCTTGAATAAAGATGTGATACGTGGCAAGATCGAGAGTGCAGTTGACACTTTAAAAGTGTAATGGTATATTAATACCATAGAGTATACCCTAGATGTGGTATAGATATCTGAATTATAATAGATGACTTGTAATATGAGAAATTAACTGTTATATTATATTGATAATCAAATATTCATCATGATTTATGGCAGCTCGTGAAATTATTAATAACATTGTCCAAATGTTTATGGTTCTTCTGGACCATAAAAGGATTCCTTACACCGTCAAAGTTCTCCAACGAACAAAAAAAATTCAGATTATCTCTCAGATACTTAAACTTCAAGTTGAGTGTTGACAATCTAGACATCAATACCTTTTGGGAGTTTGATAATGATGTTGGTATTAAAAATATACAATCTGAAGGACTTGATATTTGGATATCTCTTATATAAGTTCTTCTGGAACTTTTATGCGTGATTCATAACATGCCGTTAGAACATCTCCATGTGTATAATTTCATCACAAATAATATATCCTCATTGGAGGATAATTTTCTTCATGTAACTCTTCATACTATTATAAACACAACTTACTATATTATATTATAGCTACTTTATATGACTTCTAGAAGAATGCATAAGTTTAATGGTTATGGTAACTTAAAATAATATAAAGTAATGTTAAATGCAATATATGTGTTATTTTCAAAAGCATGGAGAAATGAAGATACCTCATATAGAAGATTTGAAAACTGAAGTCCAATCAAGATGGATAAAGGAATTAAATGTTATTTGATTTCAAATGTGGAGCTACCCAAATGTATTGGATTCATTATTCAGAAGATATCAAGTTATGCATCCATCAGGGGGAGGAAATATGCATTGCACTCTTTTTTCCTTAACCATGGTTTTGTCCTATATTGAGTTTTCCTGGAGAGGTTTTTAATGAGGCAACATCCTAAGGCGTATCTCGAAAGTGTTGTACTCTTTTTTCTCTACTAGGTTTTGTCCCATAGGGGTTTTCCTAGTAAGGTTTTAACAAGACACACTATTCGATAATGGTCATCTAAGGAGGAGTGTTATATAATATATGTATTTAGTGGATGCTCATTTTACTCTTATGTATAATCTAGAATATTCCGGAGATTAGGGTTTACTTTATAAGGATCCCTTTCCTACATTGTATATATATACCACGATCATTGAATGATAGACAGATCTATTCTCTCCCAATATTGCCTACAATACTTCCTTTTTTATAACAGATCTAAATATTTTGTTAATATTCATTAGGAGTAGATGAGCTAGATAAGTCAAATTTCTTAGTAGTACAAAAATATACAAGACAATAGATCGCACTGATTATAAGGCTAGTAAATTAATAGTTCTATTCTTAAACTATCTACCTTAACCAACGCTGTGAGACACTGGCTAGCTTTGTCAATTTATCTACCGAAATCTCAAAATTACATACTGTGTAGTTTTACTACTAGTTTATTTATTCAGTATGTTCTAGTGCGCTGAACCATTGAAAAGTGGAGATTTGAATATTACACGAACAAATATATCAAATACTTGAAAGCATAAAAATGTGAGTATGGCATGTTGTACAAATGCGATTATCACACCGATAGTGATCAAGTTAAAGAGATTAACAACATGATTAGAACTTTGATTTCTTAATTGAAGGGTAATTTTAATCAATTTCTTGGTTTGTGTTGCTTTAATCGGGGATTAAAGCCTTAATATATATCGTGATAGAAGATTAGAGGTTAGTTTTGAGTTATTTATGTATTTCAGTAGTTGAGTTTGGTTAACTATTTATGAGTTTCTAAGTTTTCATTCCATTGAAGGAGATAGAGCAAGTGGAATTCCGTTAATTAATCAACTTTCATGATAAACTTTAATTTAAAAGACTCAATTATTTTTTGGAATTTATATAAAAAGTATATATCTTTTATATAGATGGATTAAGATAATAAGCTAGTAAGATAGATTGCAGATAAATTACGTTAGAGTATTTTTACAGATAAATTATCTGCCTTAATTGCTAACTTGCTACGAGATAAAGAGAACTAAGAGATAAAGAGAACAGTTGTCGTTAATGCATGAAGGAAAAAAAATATATATTCATCCCTCCAAATTTATTTTATGCTTCTAGTTAATTTTCCAGGGTTCTGTAATAGAAACGACGAATTAAACGATAAACAAAACTCCTACGATGATATTACGCTAAAACAAAACTCCTACGATGATATTACGCTAAAATAAAACTCCTACAATGATATATATTACGCCTAAAGCAAAACAGACACTAATAATAAATCATAGATTCCATTTATTCTGACTCTTAATTGCCTATATGGATAATTAACACAACTAATTAGAAGTTGGGGCTGGAGGAGAGGCACTGGAGCATTGCTTGTGTACGATAGTATTGGAGATATATTCTAATATATTATTGACATACTAAAAAATAAAGTTTACTAAGATAGAAGATTAGAATTAGCCACAAATATTGTTAAGTTATCAATATCTTTAATTATGATAGTTTTCCTTATTCTTATATAAAGGGCGTACACCCTACTTATGTAATCAAGCAAGTCATTCAATATCAATAATATTCATTTTTCTTATAGTTTCAACATGGTATCAAGAGCGGTTTAGTTCTTGGGTTCCTTCACAAAAAATTTCTTCTCCTGTCGGTGGGTTTGAGTAATTAATTTCTACCCACCGGCTGGATTATCATAATTTTTTTCCCTTCCGCAGTGATTTTTTTTCTATAATTTTTATGATATCATGGTGTTTCACACACCCCAATCGAAGTTTTCCTAAATTTTCCAACCCACCCTCAAGTACCCTTGGCCAAATTGTTCGTCTTCCAACTACGAAAAATTCCTACACCAACACAACCACAATTTTTTACACTTATGTTGCCTAGCAAAGCCCCATGTATCTCCACGGTTTTATCTCAAAAGTTGGATATTTCATCAATAGTGTCGAGAATATTTTTTTTTGGGAGCAGCAACAAAGTTATATGTTTTGGCATATGGAGTTGTCAACGTCGCCGTTCCTCCAATGTGATACATATTTACGTAGTGTGTATGGTATTTTACTAGCCATTGATATTTGACGATTTAACAACACTTAAAACGGTTATCCCTAAACAGAACAGGTTTTAACCTAAAAGGGTTCTTTCTATTTCGGTTGCCCCTTAACCTAATGGGTTTTCACCTAAAAGGGTCATCATCATTAAGTTTCAAACCGGCTACAAGTATTAATTGGTATTTTCGAATTCAATGTTGTTTGATGTTCACATGTTCAAGTCTACAGTCCAAGTGGTTCCGTTCGTTACACTCACTTCCCACTTGAGGGGGAGTATTGGAGATATATTCTCAATATATTGTTGGCATAACAAAAGATAAAGTTTACTAAGATAGAAGATTAGAATTAGCCACAAATATGGTTAAGTTATCAATATCTTTAATTATGATAGTTTTCCTTATTCCTATATAAAGGGCGTAGACCCTACTTATGTAATCAAGTAAGTAATTCAATATCGATAATATTCATCTTTCTCATAGTTTCAACAGATAGCTTGAACTAATGGAACTTGGACATTAGCGAGGGCAGTGCAACACTCTGAATTCAAGGGAAGTAGGAAGTGTATATTTTTAAGGTACGAAGTAATTTCATTGTCAACTGGTGGTAGTTGTGGGATAGGAGGCAATGTAGGTGGAAGAGGGAAAATTTTGGGATGAGGTTGAAATCTAGGGTGAGGGTGAAATTTCGGATGAGGTATAAACCATTCAACATTTGCCACTTGAAGTTGCTCTGATTGTGAGTTTTGTTCTTGGGCGTATGTATTGCCTGTAAAAACTGCTATAACTAAAACCATGGCTATGAAAGTCTTCATCATCTTCATCCTGCTTATTCTTACTCTAATTAAGGGGTTTTCCTTGAAGGAAGTTTTTTTTTTTTTCTTGAAGTTTGATTTGATTGTGGTAATTTTTGAATGGTTTATGGGGGTTTATATAGAGTTTAATTTAGAGGAGAGGTTAATACGTAGTTATTAGAATTCTATCTTTAACGATCTAAAGATAAATTTTAATTGAGAAGATAAAAATCCAGACATGTAGCAGTTGTAATTTTTTTTTTTTTTACAAGGAAAGTTGAATTTCATTAATCAATAGCCATACAGCATCTACATCGAGTACATAAATCAATAAGATCTAATATACGGAAACAAGTTTCACATCCAAAACAATTAAATAAAAGCATACTCAAGCACAACTCCTGGAGGATGAATTCAAAGATCGAATTCCTCGTTAACATCGATGTTTGTGCATCTTTACGGACGGAAATCTTCACAACATGTGCTATAACTGTCTTGAATGGAGAAATCATACCATATATTATATCTTTTTGAACGATCATCATCTTCCCTACTACTTTGACCCAATAAAAAGAAACACCACCACGAAACTGCCATGACGACACAACATAAGAAAAACTTTTTGAGAAGGACTAATAACCCTGAAAAGAGGACTGATAACTCTCCTAATGAGAGACTCAATTATTGACCAAACTAATACAAAAAACCTGCAAAAACAAAAACCTAACAATGAAATTTGGGGCTTACCATGGAGTTTTCCATCCATGGTAGCCCCTAAACTTTTTGATTTTTTAGGGTTTTTATAGGTTGTAGGCAGCTAGGTTTTAGGGGAGAATTTTCTTTATTACTACTGTGAGCAGTTGTAGTTAATGGGATCAAATTTTAGAGTTTTTTAGATTTAATAAAGGACACTTGACTATTTGTTCATGACTTCATGATATATTGATATGAGTGCAAGTACAATCTTATACAATTATACGTATTTTTTTTAAGAGTGAGGGGTAGCTCAAGTGATTAAAGTTTTATATTTTTCAACTCGCCCTTATGGCTCCGTAGCACACAAACCAAAAAATAATAAAAATAAATAATAATAATATATGTGTTTTTGTAAGTTATTTTTCTCTCTTGCTCAAAGTAAAATACAATCTTTATACTCCATAGTATTTTAAGGACATAGATTTTTTTTATTAATTAATTTATTTTTGTATTGGAGACAAAATAATATCACATAATTAATACTCCTTTTGTTTCCAGGTGGGATCTTTTATTTCACATATTCTTTGACCGTTGCTAAATTATATTAAGTTAGATGCTCATTATATGCTTAAGGCATGTTACTTCAGCTGAAAATAGGTGAACTGAATTGAGCTGAAATGAAGTGAAATGAAATGAACTAAACTAAAAGTTTTTATTATGGATTAATGATTTATAAATATTGATTTTATTGATTATTAATTTTTAACTATTGATTTTTTATTTATAACTATAATTTTTATGGATTGATTGTGAATATTGATTTTTAACTATAGAATATTAATGATTTTTTACTGTGGATTAATGACATAGTAATAATTTTGATATTAATCCACTAATAATTTTTTTATAAAAAAAATTGTTATTGGTAGTTTATATATTATGAAATAAAAATCAGTAATACATCAATCTTCATATTTTTGTGAATGGTAATTCAGTAATGTGGTATAATAATGATAATTTTTTTTATTTTTTGAACGGTAGTTTCATAATAATTTTTCGCGAAAATTCTAATTAATATATATATATATATGTGAAACAAAAAAAATGATGATTAATGTTTCAAAAATATATTTTACGAACACGCCAATAATATTATGAACAAAATAAAGTCAAGTACAAAGTAACACTAACAACACAGCTAATACACATCAATAATATTATGAACAAATATACTAAGAATTATGAAGAATAAAATACTATGAACAAAATAATATATATACACATTAATTAGCAAAATAAAAAAAGAGCTGAACTAAAATGAACAAATGGAGCTGTAAACCTATATATATATATATATATATATATAGAAAGAGGATCATGTGAAAACTGTTTTCACTGTAAAAACCACAAAAAAAAGGTACAATAGAGATATAAAGGGTACACATACTTCATTGATGACATTTCTATAAATAATAAAAAAATTATTGTAAATGTACATATACCACTTTAATCTTAATATGTACCGCTTTAAACCTTATATGTACCCCTGTTTTATGGTTTTCACGGTTTTTAGCAAACTTAAGGTGGATCCTAACTATATATATATATATATATATATATATATATGAAGAGGATTATGTGAAAATTGTTTTCATCGTGAAAACCATAAAGGGGTACACGTACTTCATTGATGATATTTTCATAAATTATGAAAAATTTATTGTAAATGTATCCGTACCACTTTAATCGTAATATGTACCGCGTTAAACCTTGTATGTTGGTTTTTACGATTTTTAGCAAACTCAATATATATATATATATATATATATATATATATATATATATGTGTGTGTGTGTGTGTGTATGTGTGTTACACTTAACTTAAATCATTAATAAATATGTTTTTTTAGTAAAAGTCAATACAGCAACTAGAAAGTATCAGCATTCTGAGCGGAATGAAGCTTTCTTGTTGGTATTTTAGGAACAATAATTGTCTTCATTTCCAATAAGATTAACGAAAAATTCATGAAAATAATCCAGACTTTGGACGGTCACTTCATAAAAGACTCAACTTTCGATTTTCTATTTTTAGACCCAACTTTGCATATGATTTTTCATTTTTTAACCCTAATAAATTTTAACTTGTAAAATTAGGTCAAAGTCATTTAATAGCCGATGGAAGTGTTCAAGATTTATTTATTTATTTATTTATTTATTTATTTATTTATTTATTTATTTATTTATTTATTTATTTATTTATTTATTTATTTATTTATTTATTTATTTATTTATTTATTTATTTATTTTGACCTCATTTTTCCTTTTAATTTCAATTTTCCTTTTAATTTCCTCACTCAACAATATTTTGTTCTTCATTATTAAGGGCAAAATAATTATTGGAAAATCGGTTTATTGATTCCATTTTGAATTTATATGAGTAGTTAAATTTTTTAAGAAGACGATGGAGGTGGAGCCGCAATATTAGAGCATTGCTTGTGAATAATAGCTTGAACTAGGGGAATTTGGACACCAGCAAGGGTGGTGCAACATTCGGAGCACAAGGGAAGCAAGAAGTGTATATTCTTCATGCACGAAGCAACCGCATTGTTAACCGGTGGTGGTTGTGGGATAGGCGATGATGCTGGTGCAAATGGAAGAGGGATGGAAAATTTAGGATGAGGGTGAAATGATTTTGGGTGAGGTAAAAACCATTGAGGATTTTCAACATCATAATGTTGTTCTTTGGCATATGTTGTGCCCATAGTGAGACTTACTAATTCTAAGGCCATGAAAATCTTCATCTTTTGTGTTTTTTGAACGTAAATTAAAGCTAATTCAATTCAATTCTAATGATTTGAAGGCTGATTTGTGGAGGATTTCTGAGCGGGGTGCATGGGTTTATATAGGCGTTTTAGGAGTACCTGAATAAGATAAAATTTTATCATTAAATTTCATAATATACATGCATGTTCAAAAGTGATAAAATTTTCAATTTTCATCCTAGTGAAACCATCTAATCTTTAATTTATTAATTTCAATTATTAAAACTATAGGTGGGATACTGGGATTACAAATAGTGTGATTATATTAATTTCAATCATTAACACGGTTTGCATCACCATCAACCTCAACATCGTCCAATTCATCATTCAAACAATCATCATACACAAAGTCATTATGGTCTTCTAAATCATTAGTTCGAGCTGCACAACCTACTTCTTGTCACTCATTATGCGACTCAAAATTAACAGTATACACCCCCTCCTCACCATGATAGTTCCAAACTTGATAATCAGCTCGAAAACCCTTACAAAGTACATGTTCTCTGAGTTCCTGAATAGTGTCAACCTTGTCTACATGGGTACAATTCACACACGGGCAATAAAAGCCTTCATGCTTATCCTTACCGCTAGCTTTAGCAGCTAAAGCGGAATTGCATAATTCCCAAACCCCATCGTAAAATTCAGACGAGTCCCTGCTACCATACATCCACGAATGATCTTTCGCCATCCTCTTCAAGTAATTATAGTTGTGCACACAGTTCAATATTGGGTAAGCACAAAAAAAAATACTTCATCATATATTATCATTGATTGTGAACCCCTTCATATACTTTTCCAAGTACATAACGTACAAGCAAAAGAAATTAGGGAAATACAAAGACGAAATGTTCATGGAATAGAAATCGAAGACATAAATTTACCACCTAAGTGACATATGACGTCCAAGGACAGTTCGAAAATGGGGACTGTAGAAACTAAACCAAACAACTTTCAAACTCCAACCTTTTTAGAACATGAAACACATGGCCCAATGATATTGCAAAGGAATAATGGAAACGCCGTGAAGTTGTTACCTTGTTATTTGTCATTTTACTTTCAATTACAAAATTGTATGTTTAACAAATAATTACAATTGTATTTTACACATCAGAATATACACAAAGCTTTGACCATTAAAACAACAGTTTGCCACTTAATCCTGCCCATTTTAGCCCTTTAAAAAACCCTCTTCTACCCCAGAACAAAATTAATTCAATAATGCCAACATAAATTAAATTTGCTTAAGGCATTAACTTCAATCAAAATCAACACACAAAATATTTTCAACACTTTAGCATTACACGGTACTCTTCTTCAAAATTTCAATACAAGGCATAATAATACAAAGAACAATTTTTAAAAAAATAAAAACCTAAAAAAAATATAATAATTTCGAAAAATAATAAAAATAAACGAGAATTAAAAGCTAAAATATACATGCTCAATATCATGAACAATCTTTCCCGAACAACACCGTCAATTTTAATGAAATTAAAACAAAAACACAACTTTTATAAAATCAAACCCAACAAAGTAAACCCAAAAAACAAATCTTTTTTCAATTAAACAAAAAATTAAAATGCATCAGATTTTTTTTTTCTTTTTCGAAAAGAGAATAAAAAGAGAGCTTTGAAAAAAAACCTGCATTGTGCAATCTACGTTCGAAAATGGACTGGAAACTATTAATCAGCATCAGCAAGAAAGCAACAAAAATTTAAAACACGCATGTACTTATTTGTAATAATAACAAACAAGCAAGGAATGTAGCACAACTGAACCTATGTTTAATTTCAGAGATTACAACGAAAAAGCGAATATAGCTATCTCATTATCTAACTAGGATGGATGCTACTGCATGCATGAGTAACATAATGCATGTCTGACCTCCAACCTCTAATCAATCATCAACACACCTAACTAATCAAAAACAAAATGCATCCAAAAACATCATTTTGATGATTGAAAAATTCCACACAAATCACAACTCAATTGAAAATAATAAATATAAATACATTGTCTTTCAATCACATATAAGATGTAGCACATATCAGATGAAGTCATTCTCTTTGAATCGATTATGAATTTAACATCAAAAATTAACCAAAACTAACAAAACCCCAACCAGAAAACAAAATTTGAAACTAACAAAAAAATTAAGTCCTAAATCTGAAATTGCAACTTAAACCCTAACAAAAATCAAAATTTGAAACCAACTGAAATTATAATTTAACACTCACCTAGCACCGACGCACATAGCAACAACCTTAAAGCCACCCAGCCGCCACCGACGCAGCACCGACGAAGCACCCACATAACCGCCAACTGTTAAGCACAGACTTTTGAGTAAAATTAGTGATGATTATTGAGTATTTGAGAGACCTTTGACAAGAAATTGGTGAGGATTTGAGACTTTGAGGGAAAATTAGTGAGGATTTGAGAGACTTTGAGGAAAAATTAGTGAGGATTTGAGAGACTTTGAGGAGAATGAAAGAAAGAAGGAAAAAAACGAATTGGGGATTTGAGAGAAGGAAGTATACTGACTTTGGGAATTAGCTTGTCCGTTTGTTTTTTTCTGTTTTAATTAAAGTATCCCTTTTACTCCGGTCTAATAACCGGAGCTAATACTACAATAACCGGAGGAATTAACTCAGTTGCTCCGGTTGATTGACGACCGGAGTATTAAGTATGTTGTTACTTCGCGCCTACAACCTATTGCTCCTTGTTTTTAATTCACCAAAAGGAACGGAGCAAATGTATAGTAGCATATCTTGATTTTTCCACTAGTGTATTATTTTATACTTCACAAACTAATATTTTTGTTCTAACTAATTCGCGGCGGAGATAGTAATAATAATAATAAATTTACCTTATATCATTTATAAAGTTTACCTTATAGATAAAAACTAGCTTATATTTAAATTTAGTTATTAATAGGACCCCTATGATTACTTTCGCCCAAGGCCTCCAAAATTTTAGAAACGATCGTGGACAAAATATTCAAGATTCACCAATGTCAACATCAATATGATTCTCCAACAAAACTCTCTATATAACCCATTTTAAACTACCTCTCCTCAAGATACTTCCAAGATAATCTCTCTAAATTATACTAACATTAGTTTAGCTCTCCAACAAGCTCTCCAATTTATTTTTGGTCTCATTTATTTTAAATAATTTAATAATTTACAATATTTTAATTTCAATTGAAATATTATTACTTAAAAAGTCAACAATAAATATGCAAATGACAATCCACATAGCACAGAGGCACTCAATAATGTGAAATCAATAATAAAAAAAATTATATGAATGAATATTTTGGTTGTTACTTTACTTATGATTAGCAATTATTTACTTGCTCTTTGATGTAGTAAGTTAAAATAGATAGTTACTAGATTTGAAACTCGTGCGATGTACGGGCTATTAATGTTTTATTTTAAAAGATTAACTAATTTTATCTAATAAATAATAGTTTTTTTATCTAACTAAAGATTTAAGGACTAATATTATTCTAATTGACTTTTCAATGTTCTCGATGAATATAAAATTGATTATTTGATTCGAAACTATTTTTATTTCATTTAAAAATCAAAAGAAATTTTTATATTCTAAAAGAATTAATTTAATTGAACATGATTGATTTAAGGAAAAATAAAATCCAATGCCGCGCTGTACAAGTTATAAAACGAAATATTACCTCCGTTACAAATTAGTTGCAACAATTGAATATTTTACATCTCCCAAATAATACTCAATTGATGTAACTAATTTGAAACCAATGTAGTAGAAAAATTAAAACTTATATACCTTGACGATGTCATGATAACTCATCAAAAAATGGGACAAACGTGCAATGTGATTAAAATTTTTAAAGAGTGGCCTAATATAATTACAGAATAAAATTCAAACACAAAATCCTACAGAGTAATTGTTTTGGTAATTAATTAATGATTGGTGATTGAAGCCTAATTGAGATTGACATATTTAGTGAAGTGCTCTGTAAGCTCGTATTATAACTTTACCACTCTAAGGAAATCAATATCCTAAGGGCTATGGAGATACTAATACTCCATACCAAATTACCAATTGATCTCCTCTATATTTTTTTATCACAAATAATTGTATAATCATCTCTTTATACACATCTCCGGCCAACAATAATTCGACATATGTGTTTCATAGTCAAATTACTATGGAGTAATATAGTAGTTAGGTTTTTATTTTGAACTTGATTCCCTTTTTTGGTTTCTTATGTGGCATGAAAAATAATATAAATCAAAAAGAAATTAACTACTTTGGACATAATTATTGGTTTAAACTAATAAAGTCTCACGTGACTCTCCTAATGCACGGGCTTTTATAATATTTTTTTTAGTATACGATGTAATTTTTTTTTTTTACAAAAACTCTAGCTTTATGATTTTAAATTGCTACATCTTGACCAAATACATCATTGATATGAGCATATTCAAATGAGATCTTATTTGATTCGTCTCGATGTGTACATCTTGACCAAATACATCATTGATCAGAACATGTTTACTTGAGATCTTATTTGATTCGTCTCAACGTGTACTTTTTAATGATATAATTTTTATAATTTTTGCTTATACATAATTAGAAATATTCACGTTATATGTTAAAACTTTATATGCGTATATATAAATTATTATTTTTTCTTTACATAGCATAAATATACATAGTTTGGATAAATATACATAATTAATTTTTTGAAAAATAGCTAATCCTACGTGGCGCTCTAAAAACTTGCCAAAAATGCCTACTTTATATATATATATATATATATATATATTTGTCCTAGCTTCTTCTTAATTTTTTAATAATTAAGTTATATTTTGGTCAACTAAAATACATGAATATCATGCAAATTAAGCAGTGAAACGTAAATACTTCGTATATGTAATTTTTTTGTATGACTGTATTAAAATTATTTTTCCCAAAATTAAAATCAAATAATAATAATAATAATAATAATAATAATAATAAATTACCAAACAATGCTACATGTAATCGTCTCATGCATAGATGTAACTCTTTCAAGGCTGTTGGAGTAGAGTTTTTTTTCAATATCAGTCGATGGAAAGCTCCAATGTTGGATACAATTAGCTTTCCATCTTCTATTTCCATGGAGAAACAGTACAAAAGTTAATTAAAGTACTAGTAAAATATCTCATGCAATGCCTGAGTAGAAATGCAATTTTTTGTAACGTATCAATATAAAGACAAAATAATTCCTATATACATATTTTGATATATATATATATATATATATATATATATA
>PYUH01000510.1:230580-271496 GCA_016808085.1 Suaeda aralocaspica | reverse complement strand
ATACATATTTTTATATATATATATATATATATATATATATATATATATATATATATATATATATATATATTGATAATTTTCTAAATAAAATTTGTATCTTATTTGTATTTTGTAAATATAATAAATACAAATTATATATAAATTATATTTAAAATATCTTATCACATAAATAATAATAATAAATAAATAATAATAATAATATTATTATTTAAAAAAATTAACAACTATTTTACCGGGTCCCTTCAAATTTTGGAAAGATCATCTTATAATATCTAACGTATTATTTAAAACCTCGGGGATACCCCTAAATTTTTGGAATTAAATAAGAAAGGTATTACGGAATAGTAAAAATCTCAAAACCATGAAGGTATTTGGTGAAAAAGGCAAAAAACTCAAAAAAAAATTTTTGTGAAACAAAAAAATCATTATCTACTACAATTATCAAATATCACTTGTAATACAAAAAAAAATTAAAATAACAAAATTATTAAGACGGTCAATTTTTATCTACTCCGTAATTAAGTAACTTGTAAAACTATTATATTATGATCCTATCCAATAAGGCAATAATAATAACAACTTTGGATTATATATTAATATCCCGCTCAATAATCAAAGTTTTAAAATGAATGGGATAACTACTACCTTTACAAAAATTATTAAAAGATCATTATTGTCACCCAAAAAATTTGATAAACAACATGTACTTTATTCTATCCAAATTATCCTACAGTGAACTAAAAACGGATTTCTTGATTCATAGGCGAACAAAAAAATGGAATAAAACAATATCTTCTAAATTTTCCTAGATTTTTCAAATATTTTTCCTTAAAAGTAAATTCAATAATTTTTCCAACGAGTATTCACACATCTTCTAGCTCAAAGCGAGGTGTCCATGAAAAATTGCACAAGTCAGACAATCGGTAAAATCCAAAAACTGGAATTCTTTAGGATAACGACAAAGATTAAATCTTGTAATGAAGAAACCTTCAAGAATGTAATTTTCATGTCTTCTAAGCCATACATGCTCAAAAATAACATTAATCTTCTTAATCACGTGGGTCTTTTAGATTGACGCAACTCAATTACATGATCAAAAGGCGACACAACAAGAATTAAAGAAAACAATTACTACCTCCATCATCTTTTACTTGCAACAAAGGAATATTTATATCTCACAAATAATATCCCTTTGTTGTAAGTAAAAGATTATGAAGGTAGTAAAATTGATGCTTCTATTTCACATCATTCTCCCCTCTTCAAAGGAAACACTTGTTCCAAGTGTTGCATGACCATGAAATCATCCAAAATTTTCAGTCACTAAATCAAAGCTCATTAATTGTTATTGGAGAACAAAACTTGATTCATTACTCCACTTGTATTTGCCATGTTCTCCAAATATGCTAAATATGTCTATCAGTGATAACTCAAGCTATTATTGTACAATGGTGAAGTCAACTTACACCTTAGAGACACACACACACACACACACACAAAAAAAAAAAAAAAAAAAAAAAAAAAAAAAAAAAAAAAAAAAAAAAAAAAAAAAAANAAAAAAAAAAAAAAACTAACTAACTAACTAAAACGACTAATGTCTTTCTCACTAGATCATTCTAAATAGGTTTAGGTGACGTTACACTGACATGACTGTTATAAAAGAAAAAAAATTAAGGTAAATAGAGGTAAATTAATAAGTTAAAACAAAATGAGATAGTTTATTTCAAAATCCGGAAATTTGGTTATGTACTTTCAAACTTAAGGCATGTTTAATTCAACTTAAAATCAGTATAATTCATCTCAGCTCAGTTCAGTTCAGTTCAACTCTGTTCATTTCAGCTTTTCTTTTATTTTGCTAATTAATTTGTTCGTAATATTATTTGTGCATATTATTATTATAGTTGTTGTTGTTGTTATTTTGTACTTACTTTATTTTGTTAATAATATTATTATTGTGTTCATAATATATTTATCATACCTTAATCATCTTTTTTTCTGTTTCATATATATATATATATACATTTATTAATTTATAATTTCAAAGGAAAAAAATATTATGAAACTACCATTCAGCATATGAAACAAAAATATAAGTGAAAATATTATTTACAAAGGTATTATTATACCACATAAGTGGATTACCATTCACAAAAAAATATGAAAATGTATTGCTGATTTTTATTTCACAAATTATAAACTACCAATAACTTTTTTTGTTTAAAAATTATAAGTCGATTAATATCAAAATTATTACTATGTCATTATTCCATAGTACAAAAAATCATCAATAATCCGTAGTTAAAAATTAATAGGCATAGTCAATCCATAAAAATCATAGTAAAAAATCAATAATCATAATTAAAAAACAATAGTTAAAAATCAATAATCCATAGTTAAAAATAAATAAACAATAGTTGAAAATCAATAATCCATAATTAAAAATCATTAATCCATAATAAAAACTGTAAGTTCAGTTCATTTTAGTTCAACTCATCTCTGTTCAATTCAGTTGTTTTCAGTTGAAGTAAAAAGGAAAAAAGGCCCTTAAGGTTGAAGACCACAGAGGAATGGAGGTGGAAGGCAAATGAAGAAGATGAACGTCCTTTGTTTCTTTCTTTCTTTGTTTTCTTATTTTCTTAATAGTTTATAAAATAACTAGCATTAAAATACGTGCAATGTACTAGCTAGTACAATATTCAGTCAAAAGGATTAATCTAGAATAATCTAGGAGTAATATGTTAACTATATCTAAATGTATCTAGAAATAAGTTAAAGAAACTCTATGAGAAACATCTTAGAAATATCTAGACTAACATCCTAAATTAAGGTTAGTAAAAATAATAGACTAGAACTATCTACAAGTTGTAAGAATTGAGAAAAATGTAGAAACATGCATGGAGTTGGTGGAAGGAGTTAACGGACTTTGATGTAGTATAAATATATGTTCCATGTATGCATTCAAGTAAGCAAGTCATATAATAAAACACAAAACCATTCACTAACAAACTCTCCTCCTAATTTCTTTCCTAATTTTCTTACTAACATCTTCAATATCTATCAACCAAGAACCAATAACCCACTACTACTTCTGTTGATATTTCCAACATTTGGTATCAGGGCTAGGTTAACCCAAAGCCTCCAATTTCTGTTGATCATCCAAACAACACATCAATACTGATAAGTTCATTTTATATTCATTGTTTGCCCCCATTTCATGATGGTTTTTGGCTCTAACAAGGCTCTTTTGAGCCTATTCTACTAACTTCGGTTGCTTTTAGTTTTGTTGCTTTGCTTTAACGTTTATTGCAGGAATTGATGCTTTTGTATCAATTTTCGCTGTATCCCGACCATTTGGCAAGTTAGTAAGAGTTTGGACCACTTGGAGAAGCTATAAAGAAGCTTGGGAAATAACTTAGAAGCCCCGGGAAAGCATAGGAGTCGAGTTTTAGAAGTTACGAGCGAAGCCGGAAGCCAGAAGGCTTCCTGATCACTATGCCCGATCTAGGTGCACTGTGCCCGGTTCGGGTGCATCACAGCCGGCCGGCCGGGCACAATGATTTTTACGTGTTTTTGCCCGTTTTTCACTAAACTTCGACTTAGTACTTAATGTAATTTTCCCTAGGTTTTCATTCACGCATTCTATTATTCTAGAACCCTAGTTTTAGTTTAGTTTTCTCTCAAAAGAGGTGATTATTATGGATCTTTTCAATCATTCAATTCAATACAAATTCAGGTTTTAATTCAATCTTAATTCTATTCTCTTTAATTTATGTTTAATTTTAGTTTATGTTTTTAGTTTTAGTTTCTTTAATCTTTTATGCCCTAATTCTTGTTTTATTTCTAGTTTTATAGTTGTTGATTAATTCATTAATTATGATCATGCCTTTAGTTTTGTTTTCTACAATTGCTTTCGTTTTTATGATCATGAGTGAGTAGTTAGTTTTCTAGGATTAGGGAAACCTTGAATAATTAATGGACTAATTAACTTAGATTGTTTCAATTCCATAATTAGTAGTTAATTTTCTATTATTGGCTTATTTGTTTACAATTGAATTGTGCGCAGATTTAGTTATAATTTTGGTAATTGTCGAATTTGATGCCGAGAGGTAAAAACACCACAATTAGACCACTGGATAATAGGCGGAATTAGTCTACGCATGAGCGAGAGCCGCTAGACGAGTTTTGAGGGAGTCTAAGTTCGAGAGAATTAGTGACCCCTATTTTGACATAATTGTGAGATTGAACGTTCTTTGTTGGTAAATCCATTAGTTGATTTTTGGTGACCCGAATAACCCTAGACCTTAAATATTAGTTTTAATCACCATCATTTCCCGTAGTTAATTAGTAGTTAATTAGTAGTCAATTAGTTAATCAATAATTCTCAACCAAGGCCCTTTTCACAGTTTAAGCTTTTTAGAATTAATAGAGTTCAATTGCTTCCCTTAGGATTCGATCCCTACTTCCCTAGATACATTAGTTAGAGTTGTTTGGTTTATTTTTGGTAGGTGTGCGATAGCCTCATCAAATTTTGGCGCCATTGCCGGGGAAGCAATTTTTAATTCTGTTAGTCGGGTTTATACTTTTTTTTTTTTATATTTTCCTTAGTCTCAAAGAACTTTTTAGTTCTTTGAGGCAGTTTCTCATCTTTGCTCGGAGTTGCATATTGTGCAGGTTTACAGGTTTATGCAAACCGACCACGAGCCTGACATTTTCATTTTCCCTAAGCCCGAGCAAGTATTTATGAAGCGATTGAGATGTAGTAGACGCCGAATTTTTCTTCCCCGATCCGTGGAGGAAACTGTTTCTGGTTTGTCTCAATTTTTCGAGTTCACCTTCAACCCGTTGTTTGAAGGGTATTTAGAGGTCGAAATGGCTGCCGAAGGAGAAGGACAGGGTAGAGGACCACCACCTTCACCACCGCCACCTGCGACCCGTTCATTGAGAGACTATTCCTTGCCTAGTACGGAATCTATAGCTGGAGGTTATTCAGTACCCGATACCAATGCTGCTAATTTTGAACTGAAACCGGCTCTTGTGAATATGGTCGAACGAAATCAATTTTCAGGGACATTAAAGGAGGACCCGAATTTACATTTGCAGCGTTTCCTTCAATACTGTGATACCATCAAGCAAATGAATGTTTCTAAGGATTACATTAGAAGGAGAATGTTCCCTTTTTCGTTGAAAGACAAGGCTAGAACCTGGTTGAATGATCTTAATATGGCCACAATTACTTGTTGGGAGGACTTGGCTCTTGCTTTTCAGAGGAAGTACTATCTACCACAGAGATCTGCTCTATTGAGGAATCAAATTACTAATTTCAATCAGGAATCAGATGAGTCACTTTATGATGCTTAGGAACGGTTTAAGGAGATATTGAGAATGTGTCCTCATCATGGGCTTGAGAAATGGTTTTTGGTTCAATCATTTTACAATGGGTTGGGTAATGAGAGTAGAGCTTTGTTAGATTCTGCTGCTAATGGTCGATTCATGAACCAGGAGGTCAATGCTGCATATGAACTGATTGATGAAATTGCCACTCATAATTCACAGTTTGGTAACCTTAGAGGGTATTCCAAGAAGGGTGGAAAACACATAGTTGATGATAAGTATGAGAGTTTAGCTGCACAGATCAATGCCATAAGTCAGAAGCTTGATAAGATTAGTACTACAACTCCTCCACCATCACCTGTAGTTGCACTTTCAGGATGCACTAACCCTTTCTGTGATTCCTGTGGTTCATTCGGTCATAGTTCCCAGTCATGTACCAGTTCAGTAGAGCAAGTGTGTGCCTTTCAAGCCTACAAGAACAATCCATTTTCTAATACATATAATCCAGGCTGGAAGGATCATCCATACTTTTCCTACAAGAACAATAGCAATGTGCAGAATCCTCAGCAAGCTATGCCACCTCAGCAGGCACCCCAGCAGATGCAGAGATATGTACCACCACACCCACCAGCTTTCAGCAGGCCACCACTATCAGCACCACCATTGCCAGTTCAACCTAGTGGTGAAATTTAAGAGCTGAAAAATATGATGTTGCAAATGTAGAAAAATATGGAGGCAATGCAGGCTCACAACAAGCACCCGGAGACTCAGATAGCTCAGATTGCACAATCAACTGCTCAAAGGCAACCACGCCACCTTCCATCACAACCTACACCTCCAGTATCACAGGCATCACAGAATCCCCCGAGGGACCATGTCAATGCCATCACTTTGAGGAGTGGAACTGCTTATGAGGGCCTGAAAATGCCTACTAATAATGTTAATTCTGATGTTGCAGGTGGAGCTAAGAAGACCAGTGATGTGGTGATTGAAGATCTAGAGACAGTTCCAATTAAAGAAAGTGAAGCACCTAAGGAGAAGGTAGATGACACATCGATTGACATGATCCCGAGGTCACAGGTTAGATTACCCTTTCCGAACAGGGTAACCAGGAGTAAGAATGATAATCATTTCAGTAAATTTTTAGATATTGTGAAGAATTTGCAGGTTACTATTCCATTTACTGATTTGATAACTCAAATTCCTACTTACACTAATTTTTTGAAAGNCTTACACTATTTTTTTGAAAGATATTTTGAGCAGGAAATGTGAGTTGAATGTGGTGGAGACCGTAGCACTTACGGAAGAGTGCAGTGCTATATTGCAAAACAAGTCACCACCTAAGTTGAAAGACCTGGGAAATTTTTCTATTCCTGGTAACATTGACCCATTATTTATTGATAAAGCTTTATATGATTTAGGGGTCAGTGTTAGTGTCATGCCATTATCTATTTGCAAAAAACTTGATATGGGTGCTTTAAAGGTTACTAACATTACTTTGCAGATGAAAGATAGGACAGTGAAATACCCTAAAGGTATTTTAGAGGATGTCCCGGTGAGAGTCGGGAAATTCTTTATTCTTGTTGATTTTGTTGTGTTAGATATGGATGAGGATGCTCATATCCCAATTATACTTGGTAGACCATTCTTACACACTGCAGGTGCTGTTATTGATGTCAAAAATGGTAGTTTGACTCTTTCTGTAGGGGATGATAAAGTCACCTTTAATCTTAATGCTGCTCTTAAGAGTCCTATGATGGAACAATCATGCTATGTTATTGATGTCATTGATGAGATTGTTATCGATGATATGCCTCGATCTACTACAAAGGATCTTCTGGAGGTTGTTGTTTGTCTTGATGTTGGTGCAGGTGAAGGTATAATTGATGGCGATGAATTGGTCCATGATCTTACTAGTGAGGAATTAAATCCGGAGGAGAGCCGGAAATTTATTGAGTTACCACAAGAGGTTTTTTTTGTTAAAGAGGTAACCCAACTTGAGATGAAACCCCTCCCCTCTAATTTGAAATATGCTTTTCTAGATGATAAGGAGTTATACCCCGTCATTGTTAGTGCTTCTCTTACTGATAGTCAACTTAATAAGCTTTTGTCTGTGCTTAAGTCTCATAAGAAGGCTATTGGTTATACTATTGATGATTTGATTGGTATTAGTCCCGATTTTTGCATGCATTGAATTCATTTAGAGGAGGGTCATAAACCTTGTATACAGGGTCAACGTCGTTTGAATCATAACATGCAGGTGGTGGTGAAGAAAGAAGTTCTTAAACTTCTAGATGCAGGTATTATTTACTCGGTGCCTGATTCCCAGTGGGTAAATCCCGTACAGGTAGCCCCTAAGAAAGGGGGAACAACTGTTGTTCGTAATGATAAAAATGAATTGATACCTACTAGAGTTGTTACAGGATGGATAATGTGTATTGACTATAGAAAGTTGAATGTTGCAACTAAAAAGGATCCTTTCCCCCTCTCTTTTATTGATCAAATGCCGGAAAGATTAGCTAAGAATAAGTATTTCTGTTATCTTGATGGATATTCGGGTTTCTTTCAGATTCCCATCCATCCTGATGATAGAGAGAAAACTACTTTTACATGTCCTTATGGTACTTTTGCATATCGTAGAATGCCTTTTAGTTTATGTAATGCACCAGCTACTTTCCAACGTTGCATGATGAGCATCTTTTCTGAGTTCATAGAGTCTATTATGGAGGTCTTCATGGATGATTTTAGTGTTTATGGTTCTGATTTTGATTCATGTTTGACTAACTTGACTAAAGTTCTCGAAAGATGTGAGCAGGTAAATTTGGTCTTAAATTGGGAAAAATGTCATTTCATGGTCAATGAAGGAGTAGTATTGGGTATTTGGTGTCCGAGCGTGGTATCGAGGTGGATAAGGCGAAAATACAGGTGATTGAGCAATTGCCACCTCCGGTGAATGTTAAAGGGGTAACAAGTTTTTTGGGTCACGCTGGTTTTTATCGTAGGTTTATCAAGGATTTCTCCAAAATTGCGAAACCACTAACTCAATTGCTTTTGAAAGATGCTGAGTTTAAGTTCACTGATGAGTGTCTTGAGTCCTTTAATATGATCAAAAATGCATTAATTTCGGCACCTATTATACAATCTCCCGATTGGAAATTACCTTTTGAGATAATGTGTGATGCTAGTGATTTTGCAGTTGGTGCAATTTTAGGTCAAAGGAGGGATAAGGTCCTACATGCTATTTATTATGCTAGTAAGACCTTGGATGAAGCTTAAGTCAACTATGCCACCACGGAAAAGGAGTTGCTTGCTATTGTTTATGCATTAGATAAATTTCGTGCTTATCTTGTAGGTTCGAAAGTTATTGTTTACACTGACCATGCAGCTCTTAAGTATCTACTTGGGAAGAAGGAAGCCAAACCGAGGCTTATTCGGTGGATTTTGCTGCTCCAAGAGTTCGATCTTGAGATTCGTGATAAGAAGGGAGCAGAGAATGTGGTAGCTGACCACTTATCGAGGATACGGTATGATGATGGGGAGATCTCTACCCCCATTGATGATTCCTTTCCTTATGAACATTTGTTTGCAGTTTGTGTAAATTCTCCTTGGTTTGCTGATTTTGCTAACTATGTTGTAGGAGGTGTCTTACCTTTTGATTTGACTTATCAGCAAAAAAGGAAGTTTTTGCATGATGTTAAGCGATACTTTGGGATGATCCTAACTTGTTTCGTGAGTGTGCAGATGGTTTATACAAGAAATGTGTTCTGGAATGGGAAGTCTATGGTGTACTTCACCATTGCTATTCATCACCATATGGAGGTCATGCTGGACCTTCTAAGACGATGTTTAAGGTCCTTGAATCAGGTTTTTATTGGCCCACGATCCTACAGGATGCTAGAGCCTTTATTATGTCTTGTGATTCGTGCCAACGAACAGGTAATATCTCACACAGGCACGAAATGCCTCAAACAGGTATATTGGAAGTTGAGATTTTTGATGTTTTGGGTATTGACTATATGGGACCCTTCCCATCCTCTAATGGAAACCGTTTCATACTAGCTGTTGTGGATTATGTTTCTAAATGGGTGGAAGCTCTGGGTATTCCCTATTGTGATTCTAACACCGTGTTGAGATTGTTTAAGCAAGTCATCTTTCCTAGGTTCGGAGTCCCTAGAGCTGTTACCAGTGATGGGGGGGGAAAGAATTTTCATGAGAAGAGGCTAGATAAGCTGCTAGAGAAGTACGGTGCCTACCACAGAACGGGATTGGCGTACCATCCACAAACCAGTGGTCAAGTGGAGGTTTCAAACCGAGAAATCAAAGCTATCCTAGAGAAGACGGTTGCAAAATCGAGGAAGGATTGGACTTACAAGCTATATGATGCTCTATGGGCGTACAGGACGGCTTTCAAAACTCCAATTGGCACTTCACCGTTCCGGTTAGTTTATGGTAAAGCGTGTCATCTACCGGTTGAGCTAGAGTACAAGGCATATTGGGCAGTACAGGAGTTGAACATGGATGCTAAGCTTGCGGGAGAAAAGTGACTTCTTCAATTGAATGAGCTCGATGAATTCCGTTTAGCTGCATATGATAGTGCCAAAATCTATAAGGAGAAGACTAAGAGGTGGCACGACAAGAGAATCATGAGAAGAGAGTTTCAAGTTGGTGACAAGGTACTTCTATTCAACTCCCGTTTCATATTGTTTCCTGGAAAGCTGAAATCCAGGTGGAGCGGTCCTTTTATGGTTACTAGGGTGAGCAAATTCGGGTTCGTTGAGGTTCAAAATGATAAAGGTGAAAAGTTCAAGGTTAACGGACAGCGATTGAAGCTCTACTATGAAGGCGATGCGGTTGGATTAGTGGAAGAGGTGCATTTCCACAATCCCGACTCCTATTGACCACTCCAGACTACGATCAAGCTAATGACCTTAAAGAAGCGCTTTGCGGGAGGCAACCCGTAGGTAGTTTAGTTATTTTACATACTTTAGTTTCACTTTTTCTCAGTTTATTAGTGAGTGAGTGTGAGGGACTAACGTTTTTTTTGTGAAGTGTTAGTGGTTTTGTAGGTTTAGGAGCATTTTTGAAGAAGTAAGTGGCAAAACGGCCTCAAAGTGCAATGTGCCCAGCTACCCGGGCCTACTGCACTCGAATCGGGTGTAATGCCACCCAACCGGGCGCACATCATGATTTGGGGGACTTAGTTTTTTTCTTCCAAGTTGCAAAAAGAGGAGCGTCACCATGCCCGGCTAGTCGGGCGGAATGCACCCCAACCGGGCGAAATAATTTTGAACCGGGCACGCGTCACGTTTTCCAACACTTAGCGGAAAAAAAACACCCTGTCACCATGCCCGGCCGGTCGGGCGTACTGCACTCGCGCCGGGCGTGATGCATCCCAGCCGGGCGAGCTGCACGCCCCCCCCCCCCCTACTTCCTTCCTTTCTCACGCCTTTTTCTCCCTCATCCTCACTTTCTCCTTTCTTCTTCTTCCTTCTACTTTCTCTCACTACCCAATCCTCTCAAACAAAATCCCCAATTCCACCATTAAAACCACATTCACTCAAACTTTAATTCCTCATATCTCACTCATCTCTTCATCAAATCATCTCAAATTTTCACCATTCTTCTCTATTCTTCTTCCTCTTTCACCCTCTTACCATTAAAATCACAAAAACGCACAAAATCACCATCACCCATAAAACCCTAACTTTCACAAAAATCAACCAAACTTTAAACTAATGGGTCCTAAGAGGTCAAGAGCTCAACCAAGTGGCACTTCAAGGAGGAGGAACAACGAGATTCCACGGGACCCCGATTTCCCCGATGTAAGTTTTGCTTCACCAGAACAACATGAAAAATTTATGAAGCTTAAAACTCATCCTATTGTTCCTACTAGAGTTTTAGATCATACTTTATTGCATACTCTTGGAATTCTTGATGAAACTCGCGATTGTTTGAAAAAACATGGGTATGGAATTTTTCTTTAACTTGGATGTTGCTACTTATGCGGATATCACCTATGAATTTATGTCAAGTTTTAGAGTTGATAGGCCGAACCCACATAGACCCACTCTGGGAGTTGCTTTCCGTCTTTTCGGAGTGGATCGATATGAGTCTTTAGTTGATTTTGGGTTGATTTTTGATATAGCTGGACTTGGTCGGAAGAATGCCCCTTCCGAATTTAGTGATGTTGACCTTTGGAATGCCTTAACCGGGCAAGAAACAGTTAGTTGGCAGCACAATTCCGCCAACTTAATTCACCAACCCTCCCCCCACATTGTTCATAGGTTGCTAGGTTGGACTATCTTTGGCCGACATGAGGCCCACACAGTTACTACTAGGGAGTTTATGTTGTTAGGTCAGCACTTCTTACGTAGTACTTGCCCCTATCGCATCCTTATTCCCCACTTCTTTGTAGTCCACTTGCAAACCCAATGCAAGACCTTTGCTGGGGTAGATAGGAATGGGAGGCCAACCGTCAACAATATTGTTTTTGGAGGGCTAATTACTGTGATAGCTCGGCGTTATTGGGTTGATTTTGCTGCTCACCGTCAGCCAATGCCCGGTAGTAGATATATGGACTTAGATTATTTTACTGCTTGTGATTGGATCAGTGCCACTGAGGGCCCTAGGATTAGATGGTTTGTCGGGTCAGGCAAGAAGGCTTATGTTGACTTGCCTAAACCCGCTATTACACGGATCACTTCCGATCCGGCGACTTGGCTCCTACTGCTTGTTTACCCTCATGACGCCCCTGCTACTAGTCAGCGGGCCTACATTCGCCGAGGGTCGAGCCGCCCCTCTTCTTCCCAGCCATCTGAGCAGCCTTCGGCTGATGCACCCCCTCAAGGGGGCGACACTGATCAGTCTTGGAGATACGCCATGGGTCAGCTGCAGAGTCAATTTGATAATTTTCAGATACAGCAGCAATAATTGATCCAGCGTTTTGACACTTTTTAGCAGGATCACACCCGTGCTATGTATCCTATCTATGATTATTTTGTGTGTTTTGGTGTTGTTCCCTCAGTTGGTCCCCACCCTTCCTGGTATACTTTTAACCCAGGAGAGGGGTCCAGTAGAGGAGTTGCTGCTGATACAGGTGCTGGTGCTGATGGTGATGGTGGTGATGGTGGTGATGATGGTCCTGACACAGATGAGTTCATGGAAAGCTCAGATTGAGGAGCAGTTGGCTCCCTTTTACTTCTTTCAGCATGAGGACATTGTTGAGTCCGGCTTGGGGGAGGTATTATTTTTATTGCTTTCTTAATTTAGATTATACTGCTTTCTAGTATACTTTTTATTGCTTTCTTAGGATAGTCATATAGTTTGTACTACTTTTTAGAAGTAGGAGTTTACATATGACAAAAAAAAATGTACCGCTTTCATAGTTTAGTTTTTTATTTTGCTTTTAGTAGTTAGTAGTTGAATTGTATGAATTGATTGAAATTGTTGATTAATAAGCATTAATGTAAACTTTATGAATAAAGACTTCCCTGTGCCCTGCATTTTATTTTAAAATGTTTCTGATTGATTCGGGCATGTGATGAGCTATGTTTTGGGAATTGCCAACTTGGACTTGAACTTGACTTAGCTTGAAACAGTTTATAATCTTGCCGTTATAGCCGTGTGTAGAGTAGAGGCTTGAACTGTGTTAACGGGAGGATTTGAGCCGCATACATTATTATATGCTTATTTCTTTTCATGTGTGCTTAGTTCCTGATGCTTGTATGGTCCGTGTTTTGGCTTTTGACTCTAGTAGCTTAGCTTTGGTGTGTTACATGTCGCGAATGATAAAAGGCATTCATTTCTTTTAGGAGCTTTCAGATTTTAGGCATTCCTTCACAAATTTCCCCTTGGTCCTTATTTTGAGCCTTTTACCCTTCATTTGCATTTTATCCACATTACAACCCTATCTAGCCTTGTTTTATTGATATATGCCCAAGCTTGGCTTGGGGGAGTTGTGGAGTTGTTTTGTTGATGTTTTGCATTTGTTGGAGGTTCTAGAGGATTGGAAAATTATGGAATGTTGTTGTTGTTAAAGTTTACTAATAGGTTTCACATTAAGGCTCTGCATACCAATGTCTAGGCTAGTTTCTAATGAAGAATTGGAATGTTATATTTTATAATTGGCCTAGTTATGTATGTGTGATGATTTTGCCTTTGACATATCATTAAGAGTCGTGAACCTAATTTTGAGAAAAAATTTGAAAGTTGAAAGAAATGAAAAGAAAAAAGAAGAAAAGAAAAAAAAGAAAAAAAAAGAAAAAAAATGAGAAAGATTGAAAAAAAAATGTTGAGAAAGAAAGAGCTTGTGAGTTTTGGAGTTGTTGAAGTGTAAAGTTTTATGGTGTGATGTGATCCTATAAGAAATTGGTGTGATGTTGGAGTTGGATGTGGAGCTGTTGATTATGTTCTTTAATTGTTATATGCGTATAACCCTTATTTACCACCACATTATCCCAAACTTTTATCCTACCCATCACCCTAGCCACGTTACAAGCCTATAAAGACCTTTTTTATCGGCATGTACATGTTTTTAATTCTTGTGAAGTGAGTCAATTGCCAAATCTAGTGAGTATTACTTGCATTTCGAGTCGACTTCCGCATTAGGATTGAGCGACTACCCTTAAACACGTGCATGAGGTGTGAGATGTGGGTTTGGGCTCTCAAAATTTGCATTCAAACACTTTTTGCATATGCATTCTTGTTTGGGATTAAGGGTGAGCTTCAATGTTTATGCTCAATTTTATATGTGGAGCGACACCGAGTGAGTTACTCTAGTCATCGACTTCTATTTCTTACATGGTTGGCTATTTGTTTTTTATTTATGTGGATGGCGGTCAAGGGATTTTGATGGGTTGGTTAAGGAACTTACATGCTCGGAATTGCTTGAGTTGATTTGTTTTTCAAAGTTTTAGGGGTGAAGTCATTATTTGTTTAGTTGTTTACTTGAGGAGAAGCAAAGGCTTGGTTTGGGGGAGTTTGATAAGTTCAATTTATATTCATTGTTTGCCACCATTTCATGATGGTTTTTAGCTCTAACAAGGCTCTTTTGAGCCTATTCTACTAACTTCGGTTGCTTTTAGTTTTGTTGCTTTGCTTTGACGTTTATTGCAGGAATTGATGCTTTTGTATCGATTTTCGCTGTATCCCGAGCATTTGGCAAGTTAGTAAGAGTCTGGACCACTTGGAGAAGCTAAAAAGAAGCTTGGGAAATAACTTAGAAGCCCTGGGAAAGCATAGGAGTCGAGTTTTAGAAGTTACGAGCGAAGCCGGAAACCCGAAGGCTTCCTGATCACTATGCCCGGTCTAGGTGCACTGTGCCCAGTTCGGGTGCATCACAGCCGGCCGGCCGGGCACAATGGTTTTTACGTGTTTTTGCCCGTTTTTCACTAAACTTCGACTTAGTACTTAATGTAATTTTCCCTAGGTTTTCATTCACGCATTCTATTATTCTAGAACCCTAGTTTTAGTTTAGTTTTCTCTCAAAAGAGGTGATTATTATGGATCTTTTCAATCATTCAATTCAATACAAATTCAGGTTTTAATTCAATCTTAATTCTATTCTCTTTAATTCATGTTTAATTTTAGTTTATGTTTTTAGTTTTAGTTTCTTTAATCTTTTATGCCCTAATTCTTGTTTTATTTCTAGTTTTATAGTTGTTGATTAATTCATTAATTATGATCATGCCTTTAGTTTTGTTTTCTACAATTGCTTTAGTTTTTATGATCATGAGTGAGTAGTTAGTTTTCTAGGGTTAGGAAAACCTTGAATAATTAATGGACAAATTAACTTAGATTGTTTCAATTCCATAATTAGTAGTCAATTTCCTATTATTGGCTTATTTGTTTACAATTGAATTGTGCGCAGATTTAGTTATAATTTTGGTAATTGTCGAATTTGATGCCGAGAGGTAAAAATACCACAATTAGACCACTGAATAATAGCCGGAATTAGTCTACGCATGAGCGAGAGCCGCTAGACGAGTTTTGAGGGAGTCTAAGTTCGAGAGAATTAGTGACCCCTATTTTGACATAATTGTGAGATTGAACGTTCTTTGTTGGTAAATCCATTAGTTAATTCTTGGTGACCCGAATAACCCTAGACCTTAAATATTAATTTTAATCACCATCATTTCCCGTAGTTAATTAGTAGTTAATCAGTAATCAATTAGTTAATCAACAATTCTCAACCAAGGCCCTTTTCACAGTTTAAGCTTTTTAGAACTAATAGAGTTCAATTGCTTCCCTGAGGATTCGATCCCTACTTCCCTAGCTACATTAGTTAGAGTTGTTTGGTTTATTTTTGATAGGTGTGCGATAGCCTCATCAAATACTAAATCCACATTAAGTCAAATGGCCTCCCCCACTCAAACACAAATACAAACACTTTTAATCCCCCAGTTAATTGGGTACCTACATTTAAGGGGGGAAAATTAGATCAATGGAGCATGCATATTTGGTTAATCATTATCACTCAAGACATATGGGATATTATTCAAGATGGCTATGAAAAACCCAAAGTTTCCAATGAATAAGCTTCTTGGGATAACAATAAAAAGTGTCAATACAAACAAAACAAAAGAAGGGATCATTATGCCTTATCTATTGTATATCGTGGAGTTGACATAACAATTTTACAACAATCATGGTCGCTGCAAGTGCACAGAAGGCATGGAGCACATTGGAGACTAAACATAGAGGCTCTAAAAAGACAATACTTTTTAAACTTCAATCTTTATGGGGACAATTTGATAGTATACAAATGTCAGATAATGAATCGATTCAATTATATGTTGATAGAGTCTCAAATATTGTTAACCAAATTCAATCTAATGGAGATACAATAAAAGATGTTAAAATAATCCGAAAAATTTTAAGAACACTTAATAAAAAATTTGATCATATAGTGGCTGCTATGAAAGAGTCTAATAAAGATTTAAAATTACTCACCATGAAAGAATGCGTAGGTTTGAAGAGCAGCCAATAGAACAAGCTTTTCAAGCTAAACTAAAAATTTCTAATAATGGTGAAAATAAAAATGGCCACGGAAAAAGTTTTCAATCAAAAAGAGGAAATTATAATAATCGTGGTAGGGGAAGAGGAAATTACAAATATCAAGAAAGCCAATATAATAATCATTATAACTCATATTGCATATTATGCAAGAAAAATGGTCATAATACAAAAGATTGTCGGTACAAATGCAAAAAATGTACACGACACTCTCACTTTGATAAAGATTGTTATTTCTGGCTAAAAGAAGAGGTCAATTTTACAGAAAATAATAACGCTAATGATCAATTGTTTTACACATGCTTAAATGCTCAAGAAGAGCAAAATAATGTATGGTACATGGATAGTGGTTGTTCCAACCATATGAGTGGCAATAAAAATTCATTTGTTAATATTGATAAAAATATAAAATCACAAATAACACTTGGTGATGGGTGTAATCAAAAAGTTGCCAGAAAAGGGCTACTTGCACAAAATTCATCCCCGATGTCTTTTATGTTCCTGGACTTGCACAAAATCTATTAAGCGTGGGCCAATTAGTCCAAAAGGGCTACTTGGTAAAATTTGATAATTATCAATGCCACATGTTCGATAAGAAAATTGGGCAATTAATCACTACTACTATAATGGTTCCTAATAAAATATTTCCACTTAAAATGCAATTTGAGTCTAATACTGCCCTAAGTTCAATAATGAATGAATCCACCTTGTGGCATTTAAGATTCTGGCATTTACATTTTGAAAGTTTAAAACTATTAAAAAATAAAGATATGGTGATTGGATTGCCAGCAATCACTAATGAAAAGAAAATTTGTGAGGGTTGTATTTATGGAAAAATGCATAGATCGTCATTCACAACCTCATCTTGGAGGGCCAGAACTCCTCTGGAACTTGTCCATGTAGATTTATGGGGCCCTACTTAATTAAATCAACTTTTTACACAATCTCATACAATTGAATAATATAATAACAAAAATATTAATCAATAATGGACTATTAGTAAACATTAATCAACTGTAACACAAATAGAAATCTAAAGTTGCAAAAAAATTAACTTTAATCGATGAATTTTGTAAGTATAGTATAGTATAACAATGACTTGTATTTATGATGCTACATACATGTGTAATAAATTGTGACTATTTATAACATAAATAAAATCCTAACATTAATAGAAACTCTTTTATCCCTCCACAAAGATTTATATCCTAATGATTTTGGGTTTACATATTCATGTTTTTTCCTCATCATTAGTTTTCTCCTATTTGCATCACTAAAATGGAGAGAATTGGGTATCTTGTTTTCAAATCCTAAAGTATTGATTAAACATAGCTACTAGTAATAAATAATAGTTTTTTTAGATTACAGTTTTATTAAAATAAATAACACTACAAATGTGTAAATCATATTCATTGAATCATATTTTTCTAATAAGATTTTTCAGTAATTGATTGTTTTCACCTTATAAGAAGCAAATAGTTTAAAAATCATATTATATGAGATTTGATTTGATTTGTCTTGAAGTTTTGGCTAGTGATACAATTTTTATAATTTCAGTTAAACATAGATAGAAATATTAACGTTTTATGTTATATTTTAAAAATTAGTACAAAACTTGTGCAATGCACCATATATATATATATAAAATAAAGACTATGATGGCATCACTACAAAAAAACAACCGATTTGTGACGGAATTTTTCTGTCGCAAAAGGCCTTATTCCGATGGAAATCCGTCGCAAATAGTCCATCGAAAAATCATTCGACACAAATTAAGCTGATTGCGACAAAATTTTCATCAGAAACCAGTTACCGATGGAATCAATTGAAAAAGTCAAAATTGATTTTCTGATTGAATTTTCATTGCAAATTTCCGACGGACCGAATTCTGTCGTAAAATCACCACCATTAAAAAAAAAAAAGAAAAAAAAACTGGCAGTGTGGGGGCACATGGCCACCCCATCACCACTGTCCACACACATAACAACCCAACCCCACCCCAGTTACCATACCCACCCACGATGGCCACCCTCGCCACTGAACCCACCCCCTCACCTAGATCCATCAACCCCCACCCACTAACTCGAACCACTAACCCACAAACCCTCACCCACTCACCCTTACCCGGCCCAAATCCAACAACCCCACCTCGAAACCTAAACACAAACCCACAGCCGAACCCACCTCGAACACAAACCCACAACCTGAACCCACCTCGAACACAAACCCACAACCCAAATACAAACCCACCACCCAAACACAAACCCATAGCCCAAACTCGAATCCTAAACACAAACCCACCACCCAAACAAATTAAAAAACCATAATCCAAACCCGAAACCCAAACATAAACCCACCACCACCTTAAAAACCATGAAAAAAAACTGCACAAAATAATGAAGGAAAATAGGATAGAAAAAAAAAATCAAAGAAAAAAAAAAGGCATACCTTTACCCACCACTAAATCCTTGAATTTAGTTTGAATAGGTCAAATTTAACCATGAAAATTGTAAATCTACAATTTTCAAGGTTAAACATGACCTTCATTTATAATCTCAAAATCAGCGAATATCAACAATTTTTTATGGTTAGATTGAAAATAAATTAAGGAGAGAGATGTGAGAATGAGAAAAAAGATGAAGAAGAGAGAGTGGGATTTTGGGCTGTGGGCGGTTTTTGGGGGATTTTTGGGCTGTGGGTGGTTTTTTGGTAGTGGGCTAGGGTGTTGAGGAAGAAGAAGATAAGAGTGAAAGAAGAGGGCAGTGAGAAGAGAAGAGAGAAAGAAGAAGAGAAAGGGAAAAGGATGGATACGCAGTTGAGGAAGAAGAAGAGGGCGGTGAGAAGAGAAGAGAGTGAAGTGAGGCGAGTTTTGTGAGGGATGATTGAGGATTTAGGATTTGTGTTTTATCTATAATCGAAAATTTGTGACGGAAAATTCCGTCACAAATTACAGTCAATATATTATTTTTGCAATTCCGTTGGAAAGGTTAAAAATCCGTCGCAAATTTGTGGCTGAATACTATGCCATGCAAATTTGCGACGAAAAATTCCGTTGCAAATTAAGGTCAACAAATTATTTTTGAAAATCCGTCGGAAAGGTTAAAAATCTATCGCAAATGTGCAACGGAATTAAAATTAGTCGCAAGGGGATAGAATTTAAATATGTCGCAAATTTTCCAATTTTCCGAAGAGATTATGTTCCATTGGAAAGTCCATCGCAAATAAGCGTTTATCTTGTAGTGTTAATATATAATTATATAAAATTATTACTACTATATATGTTACAAAAAAACCTTTTACTACAAATCTACAATCATCAAAATATCAATGCTAACAATGATATTATTAGAGAAATAGCAAATTAGGAAATGAATTAATTTTCTTTATTTATATATCGCATAGAAGTACCCTATTTTGATCTCGTGAAATAGTACTCCTTAGTAAAGTTGAAGTACGGATCTCCCGCATTAGTAATAAATTATAATTGAATGTCATAAAATTAAACTTTACAATAATTAAACTATTGAAAACTCGTGCAATAGTAAAAACTCGAACTATTGATATCTCATGCAATCATAATATAATGGTTAGTATCATCAACAAACATGTTTAATTTCATAACCATGTTTAATTTCATAAACATGCATGTTTAACTTTTTTTGTACCCTAAATATGTGTAGAGGCAAACATCTAAAATATATACATTCAATATGCTTGATGCTTATTCTCGAGAACATCTGAATAAGTGATGGAATTATTTTAACAAGATTACATATTACCACCTTATCAAAATAATCAAAAAAATTAATCATGCAAATATTAAAGAGAAAAATTATGATGTGTGTGTAGATTTTCATGTTAAAATTTAAAAGTCTTGTAAAACTACAATAATAATCTTGTGCAATACTACTACATTAAAACTATCAAAGTCATGTTTATTAGTGGTAAATTAAAATTGACAAATACAAAATCAATCCCTCAAAAATCCAAAATCTTTTTTTTTATTACCAATAAATATTTTTTGAAGGGTTATTACCAATAAAGCTAGTGGAAAATAATATATGTGATCTTGTTAACAAGTGCTCCCAGGCAATTAGATAAGCATTAAATAATTTCCAAAAATGGTATTAATTTGGAAATTCAAGCTTAAATCGTGTATGTTCCTGCTGTAATTAGTGTTTGAGTAAAATTAATATTTCCACTTTTAGCATGCTTATATAACATCCCGAGACACTTGTTAGCTTTTGCCTTTTATTTAAAACTTCTAAGTGTCTATTACGAATAAGTAAAAGGAAGGGAAAACTTGTAACCACTACACAAAGCAATACATGTCAAGTTGTGGCGCAAGTGACAAACATCCACAATATATACATGCAATATGCTTGGCGCTTAATTATTCCCCAAAACAGCATACAATAAGTGACATAATCTATACTATATATTAAAACGCAAGGTGATTTTTTTGTTATGTGCCACGTGGCACCCTCTATTGTACTTCTCCAATTGTCGCTTTACTCACATACCTACAAAACCTTGGATAAAAAAACATGTCTTCATCATATTTAATTTGAACCAACAACCTCATGTTTGCAAAAAGGTTACTCTTACAATTTGAGATATACATTCAGGGGCCGATTCCGAAGAGTAGCACGGGATGACACGTGCTACCCCTTTATAAAAATCAACTTACTCAATTTTTATTTTTTTCTTAAACAAAAGAGAAAGAACGGGTGAGGGAGCACTAGCAGGGGCAAAGCAAACAACTGTTATTTTCAATTGCCCAACAACTTTCCTATCTCCTCTTTCCTCTCTCCTCTCTCTTTCCCACATAACCCTAAACCCCAAGTTCCCAACGACCAGAAATTCTCATTTTCCATCGGTCTCACCCCTCTTTCATTCCATCTAAGGCTGAAGTTTTAGTCCTAGATCTGATTGAAGGTGGTGGTCCTCCACTTTCAGTGCAGGCAGTCCGCTTTTGATAGAGGTGCTCTATCTTCCTTAGTTCATCTCTCGTTGTCCATTAACTCACTAGTTCATTTCCGGTTGTTCGGCATTTGCGGTCATTCATAAGATCTGTCTTTTTTTATTCTTGTTTTTCTAGTTTTTGGTCTAATTTTGGTTTAATTTTTTTTTGTTTCTTAGATTAATTGGGTTTATATGTTTAGTTTATTTGTGTTTAATCAATTACTTGATTAAAATTTGAATGATTAATAGATAGTTGGTTTAATTTTTTTTCAATTTCATTTAATTTTTCATACAACTTAAATAAGACGGTTTTATTTGGTAAGACCATTAGATTGTTAGACAAAAAGAAATATATTAATTAAATCGATGAATTCAATATTAAAGAAAACACACAAATAGTTGATGGTCTTACTATAAGGCAGTCTTACTAGAGACTTGTTATTTCTATTTTTTTATCTCTTTAATGTCTGTTTTTTTAGATTAATTAGAAAACAAATAAACATTATTGAAAATGTGTTATTAGATATTCAGGTTAATGACATTGTAAGTCGATTTCAAAGTATGAAAATTCGGAAAGTAAGTTTAATTTTTATTAAATTAGTTTTATTAGAATCATTGTATTAATTTTACTATAATTTTACAATAAACTTTTTATTCTTGAACCGAATTGATGGATCTGAACCTTTGATCATTAAACTGAAACAATTGATCCGAACTTTGAAAATTTTATGGTGCTACACCTAAATCAAATTCCTAGATCCACCCCTGTATACATTTTTAACATGCATATCTCCATATATATAACATTATAATATACTACAAGACTGGAGAATTATAAATATGAACTACAGAAAGTTAAAAAGTACCTAATATTCCATGCCTTATTTTTTCCCTTTCGGTAATGTACAATCTTGTAATATTATACGGAGTGTCGTCTTTCATTTTCAAAACATTTTTTTTGTTATTATTGAATACATCAACTTTTATTAAAGATAAAAAGGGTGAACGTTTTAATTATTGTATAATGTACATAATTATGTAGCAATTTTCTTTGTTTTCACTCATAATCATTGTCCATTTACTCTAATCTAAAATATTATTATAAATCTACAAGACATGTGGTTAAAAGGCCATACATGAGACTTAAACTTTCTTTAAAATTCACTCTAAGAAACCTATTATTTTAGAAAATAGATATCTATTATTGTTATTATTAATTTTTTTTTTTAAATGAGGGTACAATTTTACCCCAACGTACCCCATTGGATTCACCCCTGCTTACTCATTATTAGGTCTTTTAATCAAAATTTAAATTTCTATTAACAATATAGATGTATTCAACTTATACTTAATCAGAAATTCGTCTTCTAAGTTTTCCTTGGTTTCTCCGGGAAGTTTTCCTCTAGTCTTTCGAACTATGATTTGTCTCTTTTAGGAGTCCTTTCTCAGTTTTTCAACTGAGATTTTATCCCTTTAGGGCAGTTTAGAGTTTTTTCTTAAAAATTATTATTATGGGCAACACCAAAAATAAAGATAACATTGAAGAAGGAGGGGACGGGCGGAAAAAGATGGGAGTTGAGGAAAAAAAGGTTTCAAAAAAATGTTAATTTCAATTTAATTGATGTAGGGTTTCAAAAAATGTCGAAAAAGATTTTTGATGATTGACCTGGAAAAAAATGTTAATTTCAATTTAATTGATGAGCGGGAAAAGATTTTTGGTGATTTAAATTTAAATAAGGAGCGGAAAAAAAAAGTGAAACATGGTAACCTATGGTGCGAGTAGCTTTTGTTTTAATAGAGTTATAGAAGATTGTGAGAATAAAAATTATCTTCTTTCATCAAACCCATAATTATTGGAGTGGGTAATCTGTGTGGCTAGCCACACAGTCAAGTTATGGTGCGGCCACATCAAAAAACACATTCTCCAAAAACACAGATATCACCTACTCTCCATCTCTTTAACATCTTACTTTAATCTGCTACTTTAACAAACTCTACCGTCAATCTCAATCCTCCATGTACTTCATCAACTCTCCGCCAAGACTTAAATTGCAATTTTTATCGTCGTTTAACAATAGCAATAAATTCAAAATCAACCCAAATTCACCGATTCACCACTAAGGTTTTCCAACGAGCAAAGTTTAGAAATTGATTTGAGTTGCGAAGACGGCGACAAAGATATTGGAGGAGAAGAGGTGGATACAAAGAGGGAAAGTTGAGTGAAAACAAGCTGCACTAGGAGATTGGAATTACCAATTACAAAGGCTAACGGAAAGCTGCTGCATAATTTTTGTATGTGGACTATGGGGTGAATATTTTCAAGAAATTAATGAATAATACATTAGATTATTGACTTATCTAACCGTACTTCAATTTTATTTCTCCTTGTAAATATAATACTCCATATTTTTGTCTAGCCATTAATTTAATAAGTTACCCTTAATCAAATAACCTCCTTAGATGAGGTTACTTTTACTGATAAGAAAGGTTACTCATACATTATTTTGAGGTTACTTGCATACATAAGATAGATACTAACTTAACTCATATACCGATAATAAGTAACCCCGTTATACAAACAATTAACCTTTATACTAATAATAAAGTAACCCCGTTATTCAAATAAGTTACCCCTACACTATCAATAAGTAACCCCTATGCTTATAATAAGTAACCTTTGTTGTTCAAACGAGTAACCCCTATACTTATAGTAGGTAACTATAACACCCTGGAAAACCCTTACTAGCTATTTCCAGAAATCATTTATTAAACAAACTACTAATTTAGGAAAATCCAAAGTGCTACCGTCACCGTGATAACAGTTAAGGCTATTATCAAAGTACCACAGCGGAAAAATTTTAGTTTAAAATATTTAAAACTAAAATAAACTTTCAAAACACCTCTAGCTAAAAATACTTTATTACAAATCGGAACCAACAACGGCCATTTCAAAACCAATCAAGTTTTATAATTTCAAAACCCAACTAAAGTCTCATGATCTTAAAACCAAGTTAGTCCAACAACGACATCATAGTAAATAAAGCTACAAACAGAAAATAAATAAAACAATTCAAAAGCAATAGAGCTAAACTCGGGAACAACGAGCACTCTCCACTCAATCCCAACATGATTGACTATGCCCACCTGAAATAGTTGCTTTCTCTTTATTAAAGACTTCTATTCACCATCAAAATGGGTCATAGTAGGGCCAGATAAAGATAGGTCATGCACACAAAACACGTAATCAGCAAAACTAAGTACATAAATACTATAGACCGTGCAAAACATGATTAAATTTAAAATAAGAGAAAAGCATGACACACACTTAGTTCTTACCGTTGACATCTAATCAAACCTGTTCATAGACTCATCTCATACATATTATTTATTATACTTAGACTTTGGATTTCGCATCGAACCAGTTTCCTTTCCTTTAAAATCGCCCTATTGGGCACCAACTTGGGAGCAACTCTAAGGAGGTATTACCTATGTCACATAAAGTGACTGAATTCCAGCGCATTAAAAATATAAAAGAATACAACGTCTTGTATTCCGATTAGAAGTCATAGGTCTTTGTTCCATACTACTCCCCCCATTGTTCATACTCAAGGTATATACGTTCTAAAAGTTTTGGTGCGGATCCTCTTTCACTTTACGTGATTAGCCAGTTTAACATTATTATGACTCACACACAACATCACATAAGAGCATGCATAAAATCAAGCAACCCATATTAATTATCTTTGATTTAAGGTGATACTAATATTAATCTTGTGTGTCCTTTAATTAAACTAAACCTCCTTTACCACACATTAACTGTGAGTGGCTATGTAATATTGCTCATTAAACTTCTGCTAAACATGTGAATAAAAATTCGCTAACTACGTTTCTTTTGCTCAAGTTGATTAACAATATAATTTTCCTTTTTCATTTCTATTATTGACTACTAGTCAATTTCTTTTTTAATCAATACATTCCAACATCCATGATGTATCAACAATACTATAAAAACGTAATGCATAAAGTAGTAGTCAACTCATGAAATATCATGTAATCATGCATAACTTGAAAATTGTTCATATAAGTCATCATAACATACTTTTCACAACATGAGGCTTCTATCATGAAACTTATGTAATTGAAGTACGTCTAGCATGATCCTGTACTCGTGAGAAACCTTTAGTACTTACGTACCTCGTATAATAGCGATGAGTCGCCACTACTAATAAAATCTGCTTAGCTCGAAGCCTCCTACAAAATACAATTCGGAGACTAATTAAAAACTTACTTTGACTAAACTTTATAGCAACTCTAAACTAACTTTTAAGGTTGAAAAATCAACCAAAACCATCCCCCTATGTTGTCTCTATTCAATTCCATACTTTTCCTTTTAATTTCCTTTTCTAAATCTCTTGTTTTTCCTACTTTACCAAAAATGGTAGCTTTGAAAACTTACTTAAAGTTTTTTTGTACCTTTCTAAACATCATAATTTGACCATAAAACAATATATCTATGTTCTATGATCACCCTTTTCATGCATTTAAAATACTTATAGAATAATTCTAGCATGAAACTCATATTTTTTACTATTCTTAGAAACACATTAATAAATTTTACATGAATATTAAATTATTTAAAACTCCATTAAAACCCTTATAAACCTCATGAATCATGCACAAAACAATATAATAGCATTACAAGATCATTATACTTTAATTTCATTCATTAAAAACTATTTTTCATACTAAAAATCGATATGCCACTACTATTTTTATTCATACTTATAAAAATTTACAGCAATAATATTTTATTGAAAATCCTTCTAAAAAAACATCATAACCATTATTGTTTGATCATAAAACATTACTATAGCATACTGTGATCATATTAGGTTAATTTAGAACATAAAAATCATAAAACTTAATTATTTTTCATGAACATAAAAACCCTAATTTAATAATTCATGAACAACTTTTTAAAACTTGATCATAAATTATAAAAACATGAGTATAAATATAATTACAAAAACAAGATTGAATTAAATTGAGAAGAAGAAGAGAATTTTTTTTCCTTACGGGAATCGGAAACCAAGGGAAGGGAGGCCGGCGGCAGCTGGCCGGCCGACAGGTGGTTGGTGGGCGGCGGCCTGCTGGCTGGTCTTCGGTGACTGCAGGTGGCAATGGGGGCCCCGACAGGTGGTGGCCAGTTGGGTTAGGGATTTTGTTTTGCTTTTTTTTTTTTTGTAAATCCTAAAACATAAAACCTAATTTAAATTCTGAAATTTCTGGTTTAAAGGGATATTTATAGGCCCCAAAAGTCACTTTGTGAATTTACTAAATTACCCTTAATGAATAAAATTACATTTATGCCCTTGTTTAAAAACAATTAGGAAGCCTTTAAAAATCTCAATTTGGCAACTTTTATAAAAACTTAAATAATTATTCAACCTTTATAAAAATATTTTATAACTTTATAAACTTAAAATAAATATTTAACTTATTAATTAATTAAATTTCTTCAATTAATTAATTTGTTAGGCCATTACTATTCCAAAAATACATTTATAAACATTAAAATGTATTTATTAATACTAATTTTAATTATACGCATACTTAAAAATACGAGGTATTACAGTAACCCTTTTTATTTAAACAAGTAACCCTTATCCTATAATAAGTTACGTAACCTTTGTTCAAACGAATAACCTCTATGCTTATAATAGGTAACCCTTTTTATTCTAACAAGTAACTCTATACTTATAATAAGTAACCCTTGTTATTCAAACAAGTAATTTTCTTTATTCAAACATGTAACCCTTATACTTATAATAAGTAGCCCTCGTTATTCAAGCAAGTAACCCCTATACTAATAGTAACCCTTGTTGTTCAAACATGTAGCCCATATACTAATAATAAAGTAACCCTCGTGATTCCAATAAATAACCCCTACACTAACAATAAGTAACCATTGTTATTCAAATAAGTAATTTTGCACTAACAGTAAGCAACCCTTATTATTCAAACGCATAACTCCTGTATTATTGTGCACTCGAACTTGAGTTTTTTTTTTCAATTAATTAATTTCAAGCAGTTATTTTTACAAATCAAAATGGGGCTATGTTTAATGGAAAAGTTAATAAAATGGGTTTTTGGGGGGGGGGGGTCTATGTGTAGTGGAAAAGTTAAAATAAAATGGAATACGGATTACAGAGTAAGAAAAACAATGAGTTGTATTCCGTGAGTCATCTTCAGAATTGAAATGCAATCAACAAACTCAATTCGAGTACTCCTAAAAACGAACAAAGAAGAATACAAATGGGTAAAGAACCGTAAAAATGAAGGAATAATTGCCACTTGAGAGTATAAATGACAGTATTGGGAAAATAATCTTAAAAAGGACAAAACAAAAAAGGAGTAAAGCATTGGACTAGTGTTATTTGGGTCTGTCGCACACTTAATTGGTATAAGGCCTGCTGCATATAAGTTTAATCGTAATTGTTGATATAATAAGAGGTAAATATTTTTTTTAAAGTTACTACGCGTTCTCAAAACTCCCCAAATATATGTATATGTATTAGAGTTTTAAGGGTGTATTCTGTTCAAGAGAAAAAAAAAATTTAAATCCATTTTATACCGATCTAATCCTATCCAATCCAATTCAAACACTCTAATATGCTCATTCAATCCCTCTAACCCATTAGAACTCGATCCGTTCAATTCTTATTTAATCTCATCTTAACTCATGAATAGAGCAAACCATAAAATGAGTTCGAAAATTAATGTAGCAATATCCACGCTTGAGCAAACTTAGGTTAAAAGTTCAACTCCAAAGCCTCGTTAAATTGAACTACACTTGCTGGGTCAACCAATATCGCAGGTGGATTGGGTCAAGGCCCCAAGGAGAGTGCAAATTATTATATGTACCCGGGAGTATATTTCAGAATATACTCCTTGTTATATTCATTTGTCAATAAGTAATATTCGTTTTTCTGTACGTAATATTTGTTTTTCAGTAAGTAATATTCTGAGACAATATACTCACCACTTATCCATTAAACTTTTCTTATATTCACCTTCCAATGTATAATATTGAATTTTGAAAATGCAATATTCATATTTTCATATGTAATATTTTAATTCATTCATGGAAATGACAATATTTATCAATACGTCATACATATTATAAGATAATTATTCTAATCAAACACGCATTACATCATAAATACTAATACATTATAATTCCTTGCTAAGGAATGAGAAAGCTTATTCCTATACATTTTCACAAAGGAAAAATATAGGCTAATTAAAGATCTATAAGATATAGTTGATAATAAGACCAAAGCTACTAGTAAATTAGTAATGAATTTTATCGAATTTAAATCAATGAATAACTTAAGGTTATTCGTGTTTAAAATCAAATCAACATAAACAACCTAAATGATAGCTTAAAATATTTTTTAAGTAGTCTATAGTTAATATTACATTCAACAAAATAAATATTACACTTAAAATAGTGAAATTTACATTGTAAAGAATAAATATTAGAAGGAGTATATTGTAGAATATACTCCCGGGTATATAGTATAATCATTGCAAGGAGGGTCAGGATTTTGATACAATAATTGACAATCTTTTCTAAAGTTACTCATTGGCTCTATAATTTGTACATGAACAATTGAGCATACAACTAATATAGCCATATAGGGTGCGTTATTATCAACTTATTAAACGAAAAAATATTCCCATAGGTGCTATATTACCGTTGTGGGATAAACAAGATCATTAAACCAGTGGAACATAATGACTAGAGTAATTAAGACTAGGGATGTGCAAAATCAGAAATTGGAATTTTTCCAATCCGCAAATTCGAACATTCAGATTTTCAAAACAAAAAAATTGATTCGTTTCTGTTTTGGAAAAACCAGAATTCCGGAAATTTGGATATTCGGTTCCAAATTATGCACCAAAAATTTTTCCAAAACTGACACTTATACCTTTAAAAAACCAGAATTCTGGATTTTTTCGTTCAAATATTTAAAAAACCATTCAGTATCCGGTCCATTTTCCAGCTCAAAATCCGGATATCCTGACCGGTTTTTTCCGAGTTTCAAAAAATCGGATTGGATTTTCGGAGCAGAAAATCAGATCGAAAATTTGAAAACGGAATTTTTTGCGCACCCCTAATTAAAACATTAAGAAAGAATAAGGAACCTTATATGTAGGGATGTCAGTTTGAGTTGGAACCTATTAGGTTAACTGAACTGTACTTGATCAAAACTGAAACAAACTGAATTGTGAAAGTGGCATGTAATCTGAAAATAACTTGAATTAAAAGTGACCTAAATTGTTTTTAACCGACAAATTATTGAATTGAACTGAATTGAACCTGAACTGAAAAAGACTTAAATTGAAAATAACCTGTACAAAACATGAAAAAAATGTAGTATCAAACTGAACTGAATTGTATATGAAGCAACCTGTTTGAACAACTGACCTAACCTAACCCGATCTGAATTGAGAGTAGACTGCTATTATATTGTACTTTGTATCAATTTATCATTTGTCTTTCACCATCTCTGAATTTGTTTACTCGAGTAATTGATAAAGTTATTATCTTATTACAGATTCACAAAATAGAAGTTGCATAATAGGACAACAAGGAATTAATTAATATGTATATAATATTGCTAATATACTTCTAATAAACATGATTCTATATTTAAACAAGCAAATTTTCCCACTAATATTAGACACATTCATTTACGAATGCTAGGAGATCTTAGCACTATATTTTGAACAAGTTTAAACAAATTAATAAAAAGTATCATTACATCACAATTTTCAACTTTCATTCAAATAAACGAAAGTTTTGATTGCTGACAAGAATTTGAAATAACCAGATGATAATCCAAAAAAGACTGTGACTTCTTACTAAGTTGGCTTTTCTAGACCCTATTTTGATTGAATTGAAGTGGGTCTTACCAAAATGGCCCGAATTTGGATTGAACTGTTCTCGAATTAGGAACAAATTGCTTTAACCTGTTCCCAAAATAATCCGAACTGAATTGGATTGAACCAATGGAAGAAAACGACCGACACTAACCAGAATTGAAATGTACTAAACTTGATTGGATCAACCCAAACCTGTACCGCCGACCCGAATTGACGATACTACGTAGAAAAGCAGTACAACTGTTATGGAGGTGAGCAATTTTGCTATTTGGTTAGCTTAATAATCACCCCACATAATCACATGTCCATGTACAAATATTGGACCTACCTCACATGCTCACAAATTTCTCAAGTTATGTTTTTAATTTTTATAATTACTCCATATTATTAAAAAAAATTAAATAAAAATAAACACACATTGCAGAATCATTTGATTCGCATCATAATTCACGAATGTTTTTGCAGCATATATTATTGTATTATGAGTAACATGGTACTCCCTCTATTCTTAAATGTTTGGTATATTTGGAATTTAACTATGAGAAAATCTTTTAAATAACTTTCAATATATAAAACATAATATAATCATATAATGTCTTGTTTGATTCGTCTCAATAAGTACATTATTAATATCCAATTATCATATTTTTACATATACACAATAAAAGATATTTAAGGTTAAATAAGTGGATTGGCATATTTGTAAGTCAAAATGTATCAAACAAAAGGGAACGGATGGAGTATGTGATAACATATGAATCCATAAATGCTGATCGCTCCTACCAGGTGATTAGAGTGTTGTGTTGAACAGTTCTATATGCACATCCATGATCATCTCTTGGATCTTGAATGGCATAGTGCCACCGCCCATTACACTATATTATACTCCTGTTCCAAGCAATCTACTATCACAAGATATCGGTGAAGTCGAGGAAGAACTCCATAGTATTAATAGCAGGCACACTTGTAAAAGCTAAAAGAAGAAAACTAAACCCAGAACATTGCACAAAAGCAACAAAAGGTACAGCGAAACAAGTACCTATCAAAGTCATGGTTCCTGCTATAACACACTTCAATTTCCAATAGTTTCTTGGCATTCAAAGCTATTGATAATGGTACTTGTGAGACGTGAACTCACAAAAGTAATGAGAAAATGGATTTTTGCAGTCCGAGTTATTCGTAAATAATTCCACCTTTCACCTCAATCTTCACCTATACGACCTTTATGCCTATAATTTGGACATGATGTCACTTAACCTCCATCTCCCTCCCACGTCCCACTAGATTCTCTTAACCCCACTAATACATTCACCACCACCTACAATATTAGCACCACTGTCCACTGATATAAAACCCTCACCGCCAACACCTCGACTAAACACTGAGACCCAACCTAGACCCTGCAATAACACTTTCCAATCACCATTAACAATATCATCTACACTTATATTTTGCAACCAAACCCCACAAACATAAGTAACCCATGTCACCCATATCCATCAGCACAAACAACCATATCATCTTAAACTCTTTAGCTGACAAAGCCCAAAAACATAAATCACCACAATCATCATATTACAAGAAACCACGTTATGAAATAATCACGAAACTACACAAGCTGACAAACCACAAAACCATAAAGTGATAAAGCACGAATCACTCATAAGGCCATAACCATCCATAATAATTCAATTACAGCAAAACACACCTTAAAGTTTAATAATCTTAACAGAATCAACTAGATGTGAAGTAGAACAATACAGAGTAATACCAACAAAGATAATGATAAACAATAGGACCTAGAAAATCCCAATCACAATGAGCTCTATGAGAACACAACCAGCTCAAATCGATAACAATTCTAGACACATATCAGTTGACATTATCCCAAACAAGTTCAATCAAATTGTTGGGTGACAGTTGGATGTTGTTAGAAGAGGCACCAATGTGGGGTTTGGAATTAATGGAAGATGTGAAGGAATGGAAGGAGATGGTTATGGTTCCGAATGAAAGTGGGGTTGATGTGTGAGGAGGAGCTTAAGCAGAAAGAACAACAGGATGAAATTGAGAAACGAATGAGGTTTTTGATCTCACCAATGTCAATTGTAGAGCAGTCACCTACAGTTTAAGGTCCACTCCTAGAAGGTTGGTGTGAAAGGTGGGATTATTCATAAATCACTCAAATTGCGAACCCAACAGTGGATTTATTAGGACCCAGTTTCAGAAGAAAAAAATTTAAAAAAAAAACGTACAAACCATTTCAAAATCCTATAAATCACATCAAGAAACCAGACTCTTTGAAGGAAGAAAGGAAAAGGTTGTTACGCTTGTTAGCTTCTTGGAAGAGAATTGCAACTGTTTTAAAAGGAAAATAAAAACAGTATGGTAAATAAACAAAATAAAAAAGGGACAATGCTTCTGACCATGTTTTCACTATGAAAACTTTTTTTCTGGAATGAAGCAGGTTAAAATTGAGGGACAAAAAGGAACAAAATGGTTTAGTGATGAATGATTGAGGTTTTAAATCAAATCATATAATGTCAATGTATAAAGTATGTGCACTTGCAAAGATATGCAGAATGAACAATGGAGAGTGACTGATTCATTCAATAATTTAAAATAAAAAGTGGTGAAACTTCCTGGATCAATGCTGCGGCAGTCAAAACTTTTCCGGGCTCCAACTAAGGAACAAAAGTTAGCACCCAGGCTTGAGGCTCCAGCTCCGAATTTAGTGAAGTATGCACCATTCAACATAAGATCTCCTTTAGTCTTTAGATCTAATTTCAACCCGAGTTAACCTTTTTTGTGAAAGGTTTTTTAGGAGCTGTGTATTTGTTGCCATAGCTGTTGATGGAGGACAATGCACTTCCATCAATTTCACACATTTCCCAGAAGACGATACTTGCAATTTCAAGGCAGAATTCAATAGCTGATGAATTATGTAACATTAAAGATTTATGGATATTGTATAAAAGCTATAAACCATACACACTTACACATATATGTTGACATACCTTGGCATTCACTGGATGAGCCAAGTGCCAAAATGGTAGAACAAAACGGTAACTTGCATTGACTTGTCTCTCACTTGAGAATCACTATGGCCCAACAGCATCACGTACTTTACGTTGCATGAAAATGATGTTTTAGCATCACTTAAATTTGCAAAACCTATACCTCATTGCGGTGAGCAAAGTGATTGTTGGAAATAGTGACAGAATTTGAAACCATCATGGCATCAATAAGGCCATCAGCACAGTTAGAGAGTGAATTGTGATCAATCCAAATATACTTGTGCCAAAGATTGAAAAACTAACTCCACCAGCCCTTGTTCTCCAGCCAAAATGAGCAGTGGAACTCCTCACCAGAGCATAAGCATTACCAGTGGGTTTGCAATCATGAATTTGAAATGGCACATACCACGGAAAATAATGTTTGTAACATATTGGATAATGATACCAGAATACAAGCTCTATTAGCAATTTGAACATTGGCCCCAAGACTATTGATTGCCTTAAAGCTATTCATGAGAAGTTTCTCGTTCCATTAGCTGAAAAACAATCCAGAGAAGCTCTTCCTGAATAACTGCATGACACAGAGTACTGAGCCAACAGTTGACTAGGTGATTATCACAAGGGTTTGTGACAACATAATAGCAACAATTTCAACCACAAGCCCACCAATAGCTTATCATTCAAAGCCAATACAACAGTCAGCTAGGCGCTTATGGTTTTTTGTTACAAAGTGGGTCTTAATGCCAACAACCATCAACAGGGTTTCTTGTCCCAGATGAGAAACCACCCAAAATCCTCTGAGTGCTGTTCTGGAATCTGGATAATCCTGCAGAGTGATAATATCAGCACATTTAGCACCAGTAAAAACAGTTGGGCAATCAAATACCACATATATATTCTTGTTTAATATCTATGAAATATTAAATTCATAATTAGTACTGAATCTAAAGTAATTATGACATAAAAGTGACACACAGTACCCAATAAAAATAATCAGTATGATGTCTACAATCAAATTACTCAAGAGTCACTAATACTGGCCTAGTAGTCACCGGTACTTGAGTCCAAGCAATAGTTCAACACAAAACATTGTTGGTAGAATTAGCATTTCTCCCACAGTATTGAGTATTGACAAACACCATGTTCCTCTTTCCTTATATCAATCAACCTTACTTGCATTAATGTCAAACAAAAAAAGGCAAAAAGCAGGGAACACCGGAAAATTCACATTTCACAGTCTACACATGATAATATTGACATTTCAAAAGCACTCAATAATCAAGTGCAGACAGAAATTGCATTTATTGCCAATCACAATGTAAGATAAGGTATCACAATTCATCTGATTCAAATAGTGAACATTATACTATTTAACTAAAATAAGAGAAGGTCCGGGCATACATGACAATAAAACTGTTATAGATGTAATGAAAAATTAAATGTCAAGAATCAAGATTGTAAAGTTCAGAGACAACAGTTATCAAGCTAGTGAATGTGCATCAACAACAAAACACATCACATATGCTGGATGATTAAAACCACATCTATACAGCTATTGATTCATGTATTGTATCCGCACACATACAATCAAAACAAAACAAATCAACACAGAATAGTTACTTATGTCTCACAAACAGAAAATTAAGCAGTAAATTGAATCCTGTAATAAATATACGCATCAATCATAAAGCAAAATTTGGTTATGACTTATAACGTCATCTTGTATTAGTAATGAATTAATACAGTATGTCAGGTTCGATAATAATCTATATCCAACAACAACGGCAACAAAATCAAAGCCTTGATACCAAAAGCATCGGTTTGATCGCATGACCCAATAAATTTATCCCGTGTAGTCATACATCCAAAGGTACCACTGGAAATTAACGAACAATACAAAAAAAAATATATAAAGATGATATAATATCTGTTGCTGCATAAAGATCACACCTTACCATAGCTCAAGTGCAAGAAACACTTTTTAAATCATATATACTCTTTAAAAGTTGAAAAGGGGAAGTAAGATGAGAGAGCAATAAACACAACAACCAAATGTGATCAACACTTCATAGCCAACTGAGTAGGTGCCATTGTGTGATGATATCAAACATCAATACAATAAACCAGATGCATCATATCAATCAACCCAAAAATGGATAAAGTTTTACAATATTTATGCACATTTCCAAGAAATCAAGATTAAGAAAAAGAGAAATGACCCATATGTTAATCACGCCAACAGCTTCTTCAGTGTCCATCACAGCAAATTCTTGGAATGTATCAACCTTCCCCCTGAAAAAAAACAATCAGCAGAGAGAGAGAGAGCCGGGGGGGGGGGGGGGGGGGGGGGGTGGGTAAGTGCGTAATGATGAAAGCCACATTACCAAAAATAACTATTTTACCAAAATTACACATTGACATAACTACCATTACAAAAAAAGAAAATTGACCCCAGTATGTTAACCACGGCAACAGCTTCTTCAGTGTCCATCCCCTTGGAATGTATCAACCTCCCCCCTGAAAAACAACAATCAAGAGAGAGAGCAAAGATTAAAGCCCACATACCCAAAACTAAACATATTTTACCGAAATTACACACTGAGATAACTACCATTCGTTTACCAAAATTAAACATTTTTGTAAACGCCATAGATTAAAGCCACATTACCAAAAATAAGAGAAATGACCCATATGTTAACCACGGCAACAGCTTCTTCAGTGTCCATCCCCTTGGAATGTATCAACCTCCCCCCTGAAAAACAACAATCAAGAGAGAGAGCAAAGATTAAAGCCCACATACCCAAAAGTAAACATATTTTACCGAAATTACACACTGAGATAACTACCATTCGTTTCACTTTTTTCAGTCAACTAGGAGAACCCCAAGCTGGAAACCTGGTGATAAATCCTGGACAAGCTTGAAATGAAACAGCTTCACCTAAGAATCTCAAATGCATCATTTCAAACTTCAAACTCTGGAAATTTTCAACCTGATTCTCCTACGTGTCATTATCATCAATTCATCACTGAAAAAGAAGATACACAACCACAGCTTCTAATACACCCCCAAAAAAACTCTCCATTTCAAACTCAAAACAAGGAATCTTATAATCACACAACCTGATTCTCATACATATCATTATCACCAAAAATAAAAGCATCCATCAGTATTTCACTGCTCATTACAGCTCCTAATACAAAGGACAAACAAGATAACCCCTTTTGAAAATGAAAACTGAGAATCCAGCATCATGCCTAAAACTTTCCAGTCTAATTGAGTAGAACTAATATCATCACTAGAAACGAAAATATACATTGATGCAAAATTACGAATAAAAAAGAAGATGAAACATATATATAAATACCAAAATATTGTTACAATACGAAAGTTGCATTTGTAAACTAAATTTATATTACAGTCCACCTCTCTACTACACGGCTTTCAGTCACCATTAGAGGATAAATATCACAATGATAATTTCACGAGCGAAAACCAGAGGCAGCTAGCTAGCTTACAATTTGTTTTCCAACAGCTGAAGTTCTTCAAGTTCTACTTCCCTAAAGATGAAAGCAGAAACTACCAAAGCAATTGAACAAAGAATGCTGATAAGTAGCAGAAAAAAAGAATGATTAGACCATAGACCAACTAAAAACAACTTCTATTTCATCTAAAAACACTTGACTCAAGAACACACTGACTAAATCCAAAAATTAGACCCTAAAACTTTAGATTTCTTTTTCTTCCTTCCGATTATAAAAACAAAGGACTGTGATCAAATAAGTCATCTAAGTTTCCATTACATAATTAACCACCCACCCTGCCCCCAATTTTGCTAAACCTCTCTAATTCTACTTGTTTGTTCTACCCTGTGCTACAAACACGAAAAAGGACAATCGGGACAGGAAGAAAAAGATGATCACTAAACTACAAATCCTAACTTATCTCCGGCTTCAGCATTGAACCGCCAGGCACCTTCTGCTTCCTCATTTCAACAATTTTCCGATGCGAATTCGAATGAAGCTCACTCGAAAATGTGGGGCTGCTAGCAGGCCTATACTCATCACAAAGGCGACCGGATTTGTACCTAACTCCACAAGCATTACAAAGCGTCTTAGGCCCTAATGGTCCAGCCCGCCATTGTGGGGTCTTCTCTGACCCGCAATGCAAGCATTTCCTCCCAATAGTAGAGCTCGGCTTTGTAATCGACCCATGCTTCTTGGCAGGCTTTCCATGAACTGACCAACACAAAAACTGGTGTCCCAACATATCCCTCCTCCGCTTTCTCCCCTGCTTGCTCCTCGCCTTTCCGGGCACTTTAAAATTAACCAACATCAAGTTCATATTCATATTGCCCCCAATGTTGTTGATACTCCCATGGCTATTAAAACTTCCGCTACTGTTTTCAAGCACCGATATCGGGCTCTGGTAACTATTCAAACTGTTATTACTGCTCGGCGCAATGCTGGGATGATTCGGCATGATGTCGACTAATGATTCGACCATTGGAAATGCATCTTTGTTTGATATCCACTCCAATTCCTCCTCTACAAAGTCCTGTGTCCCCTGAATTCCAACAAAAACATTTTTGCCACATCATAATTATATTCAAAAATACAAACTCCCACTTTCCCCATTTCCCTCCAATTCAATTAAAACCCAAAAAAAAAAAACCGTTTCCCCCAATTCAACTAATATTCAAAAAATATATATAGATTTTTTCCACATTCTATTAGAACCCTGAAAAACCCATTTTCCCCAATTCAATTAACACCCCAAAAAACCCTATTTCCCCCAATTCAATTGAAACCCAAAAACCCCTTTACCCCCAATTGAACTAAAGCTCAAACAACCATTTCCCCCATTCAATTAAAACCCTTAAAAAACCCATTTCCCCCAATTTAATTAAAACGTAAAATCACCCATTTTCCCTAATTCAATTAAAACCCAAAAAACCCTTTTCCCCCAATTCAATTTAAACCCAATAAACCCTTTCCCCCAAATTCAATTAAAACCCTAAAAACCCATTTCCCCAATTCAACAAAACCCAAAACTAAAAAAAAAAAAAATACCTTTTTCCCCAATTCAATTAAAACCCCAGAAAAACTCAATATCAAATAAAATATAAGTTTCAAGTTAAACTTACAGAGAGGAGAGAGAAAGGCGTTTGACGGTGGTTACGAAGGAGGTGGTGGTTGTTAGATTTTCCGGCGATAATATCGTCGTCGTCTTCTTCTTCGCCGATGTCGGAAGAAAAGTCGAGAAGGTCGTCCATGAAACATGAGTTTGCTGCTGCGGTTGTGTCAAGTGACTCCATTTGTGGTGGTAGTTGTTAAGGGCGTGTTTGGTTTGGTGGTGGGTGGTGGTTGTTGTGGTGGTGTAGAAAAATTTGACGAAAAAAATTGAGGAGAGAGAAAATGAGGGGTTTTTATTTAATTTAATTTTTATGAGGGAAAACGCGTTTTTGACATTATAATATTATCTTCATACGTTTTGCTCACTTCGAGGGTTTTTTGGGTGGGAATGAGGGGATGTGAATTTTCTTTAATTTTTGTTTCTTAAAAAAAAAGTTATTTTGAAAAAAAAATTAAATATGAACATTTGGTAAATAACAAGTTTTTAATTATGTATATTAGGTAAACAACAAGTTTTTATATGTGAATATTAGGTAAATAATAAGTTTTTGGCAACCTTTACCGGTAATACCTCAATTCTGTGTGGATTTTCCATAACTATTGGGCGTTATTATTTATTTCACATATTTTTTATATTACTGTTATTGGTCTTACCAAATTAGATTAGTCTTATAATCTTATATTTTCCCGAATGATTGTTTGACCTTAAATATATTTTGTTGTGTATATGTAAAATTATAATAATTGGATATTAATAATATACTCATTAAGAGGAATTAAACAAGACCTCATGTAACTTTATTATATTTTATACATTGAAAAAAATTTAAAATATTCTTCCATCTTATAAATAGTGTCAAGATTTTAAACATATCAAACATTTAGAAATGGTGAGAGTATAACTTAAAAGTATATTAAGAAGTACGTGTATTTTACTTAGGCCCTATTATCTACGTCTTATTTTTACTTATTTTCAGTAAAATTAAGTTCAGTTCAGCAGAATTAAGTTTCAATTCCTAATTAATTGTTAGTGATTTCAGCAAATATAAGTTCAGTTCAGCAAAATAAGTTCAGATCAACAAAATAAGTTCAGATAAACAAAAATAAGTTGACGATAACATGATCTTACTGTACGATACAATCGACTGTACCTTGTCATCAATGAAAGAATTTTATTCCTTCTATCCCAAATTATGTTTCATTTCGTTTTGAATCGTGTTTATATACAATGTTGTAAGACTATTACTTTATGGAATAATTGAGTTAAAATTGAAAAAAATGAGATATTAAATGGCAACATGATTAGAAAAAGGGTAAAATAGGTTTTAATCGAATAGAAATATAACAAAATAAGGATTAACTTGTAAAGTTTATATACATAACCACATGCTTAAAAATGAAATACAAGTAAATTGGGATATTCATATATGTGGTAGATAATTTGAAACGGATGAAGTATTATTATTAGATGAATCGGGTATTATTTTGATTTGTTAAAGTGTAGTAGGTTATTTCATTGTTTATATGATGGTTGGTTCGTTAAATTCTTGTGGATTTCCTCCCAATCAAAAAGTTAGTCAACTAGCTACACATTGTTTTAGGGAGTTTGAAATGAGAAATAGGAAAGGGAAAAAAAGAAATAAAATAATGTTATTTTTGTTATAAAATATTATTATTTTATGGATGTCCATTATACCCCTTAGGTATGATCTAGAATGTTCTGGATACTAGGGATTATTCTACTAGAAACCCTAGTTTATGCTTGTATATATATATTTGGTACTGAATAAGAAAACAGATCTATTCTTCTCCCCACAAATACTCTCTACTAAAGACCCTAGTTTATAACACGTTATCAGCACGATTGCTTTACTAAATCAATTAGACCAACAACTTCTCCAGGTACGCATATAGAGCCTTTTCTCTAATCTCTACCTATTTTTATAATTTCTAGTCTTACTCTAATGCGCATGGATATTGTCATCACTGATTGTTTGATGACATGATCTCTAATCATAATGAGCATCAAAGAAAAGCAATAATATATAACTAATCAATCAACCTAATCTATTTGAGTAACACTTATACAAAGTATGTATGAGAACTTAAATTTCTCGTATTGTTTTGATGGTGATATCTACATATGATGTTATTGGTTATATTACTGCTCTTTAATGTCTAAGAGTCGATTCATATTTTTAATAATTGGATGGAATTTCGGTGATACTCATCTTTCTATCTTTACCATTTTCTTGTGATTTCCTAAAATACATGATCATCATATGAACATTGGCTTTTTTTTAGCATAAATATAATACTTTGATATATTTACATTATGAAGTTTCATACCATCATACAATACCTCGCACGAGTAGGAAGTACTGCAACATCTAATTATCTTATCACTAACCCAATAAATACATATTTACAATTCATACTTTGCTTCTATATGTATTCTTATGCAAATAATTCATTGAATATACAAAATATTGATAATAGAACTTTATTTGC
>PYUH01000510.1:199120-217896 GCA_016808085.1 Suaeda aralocaspica | reverse complement strand
TTATGTGGAAAACAAGCTCCGACTACATTATATGAAGACAATGCAGCCTGTATTGCACAACTCAAGGAAGGGTACATTAAAGGTGACAGGACGAAGCATATTTCGCCAAAGTTTTTCTTCACCCATGACCTTCAGAAGAATGGTGAGATTAGTGTCCAACAGATTCGTTCAAGTGAAAATTTAGCAGATCTATTTACCAAGGCGCTTCCTACTGCTACATTCAAGAAATTAGTTCATCAAATCGGGTTGCGTCATCTCAAGGATCTCAACGGATGATATCATGAGGGGGAGTCAATGCGCGTTGTACTCTTTTTCCCTTAGCTATGGGTTTTTCCCACTGGGTTTTCCTGTTAAGGTTTTTAATGAGGCAGCATTGCACATGCGTATTATAAAATGATGTATATTTGCTTTATAATGGACATCCAAGGGGGAGTGTTATAAAATATTATTATTTTATGGATGTCCATTATACCCCTTAGGTATGATCTAGAATGTTCTGGATACTAGGGATTATTCTACTAGAAACCCTAGTTTATGCTTGTATATATATATTTGGTACTGAATAAGAAAACAGATCTATTCTTCTCCCCACAAATACTCTCTACTAAAGACCCTAGTTTATAACAATTTTGATGTTGATTATCTATTAAGAGCATTGAGTTTTGATCGGATAAATATGTTATATGTAGAATAGTATGTTCGTAGTAGTTGAATTTGGTACTTTTAAAAAATAAAATAACAGTAATAATAGATTTTTTAGTTTGTGATTGTATTTCTATTTATTACTTAAGGTATTTGGAAAGTATGCAGGGTTTTATAATAGTTTATAATCGTCCCATTCGCTCTTTCATAACATAACTATCATGTCTTTTTAGGGTTAGGAAAAAAAACGACACATATCACTGGAGGCGAGGTTCTCAATGTCCTTCGGGAAGTCCTCAAGCCAAATATGCTCACAAAGCTTTATATTACAAAATTTTAGCAACATGATGAGCAAGTTGATTACAACTCCTAGTAACATAATAAAATGAAACAAAATCAAAACACTTAGACCACTTAACAATCTCGTTGATGAGGAGACTCGTCGTCTTATGCTGCCCCATGCCACACCTCACCGCACTTAATTATGACGTTCTGATTCCACATTTAGCCACCTATACCCACTTCCCCATGCATTTGGAACAGCTAACGCAATCGCTGCAGCCTCGTGATACTCAGGTTCATTCGAAACAACAGCTCCTCTAACTTTCATAGCTACAACATCACCCTCTTCATCTCTAATCACAAATCCCAAGCTCCCCCCCCCCCTCCCTCTCACCTACTACCCCTGCATCAGTATTCACTTTCCACGTTGCCATAGGAGGCGGTTTCCAGCACGAGTCCCTGCAAACACTACCACTCGACTTTTGTTCCCAATTCTCTTTGTACCCCTTGACAAATAGCCTCGCTTTATCCACTACACTCACAGACCATTGAGAAACATTGTGAAAAATGGTTCTATGCCGTGCGCTCTACACCACCCACACAATAATAAGGACCTCATTTTACATTCCCCCTCCCTAATCCATCCTCTGAACCTCCTCTACACACTCTAGCACTCAGGACAACCATCTCCTTGAACCTCCTATCCACCCCAATCACCTCCCAAAATTGTTGTGCAAAAGGATAATCCATAAGAGCGTGTAAAATGGTCTCCTGCATCACCCCACAAAACAAGCACCCTTTTTCTATAACAACTCCTCTTCTCGCAAATTCCCCTTTAGTAGCCAACGCTCCCCTCTCCACCTTCCAACCCACCATCTTTACTCTAGGTGGAAGATCCCTTTTCCAAATTTCCTTCTAAAAGTTCCCCATACCATCCCTCACACCTTCACTGCTTGTCGAACAAGATAGTCGTGTACCTATCAAAAATAAACCTACAAGTCCAACTAATGTAGCTAGGGAAGCAAGGATCAAATCCACAGGGAGACACTGGATTTCTACTAATTCTAAAAGGCGATTCTGTTATAAATGGCCTTTGAATTGCTAATCCGCTAAAATACTAATTAGCACTAAAAATAGGAATTAAAACACAAATAAATCAATCAAACTAAGCCTAGGGCATTGGTTCATGATATACGTGTTTTATAAAGTTTTATTCCCCTTTTTTCGTTTGGTTTAATGCTTAATTTTGGATTTGTAGCTTCATTTCGGTTCAAATAGTGTTCTTTGGTGATACTTTGTGCAATTAACGAGTTGGACGGTTTACGTTGATTTTAGAGCATTTTATGTTAATTTTATATCCAATAGTTGTTACGCACGGTTTTTGGTTTGATTTATGTGGTTAGGTGCGTCAAAGTGGATTTATAAAGTCAACGAAGAGTTAAACAAGTCATTTTGGGCTTGCGTTGGAAAGCGTTCCAAGGAACGATTAAGGAACAAGAAGCTAAGAATAACGAGTGAAGGAATCGAGTAATGAAGTTAGAAGCTCGTCAAAATATCATTTAGAAGGCTTCGTGCGGGCACAACCCTTAAAAACCCCATTCTCCTACGCGCCCGTAGGTCAGGACAAATCTTCCCCACAAAGTAGCAAAAGCACCCTGCGGGCGCAGCAAAGAAACCCAATTTGTGGGTTGCGGGCGCAAGAAGCCGATTTTCGGGCTTTTTGCTGGACTTCATAATTTTTGTGCGGATTAATTAAAATTAAAGCCCATTAATTGTATTTAAGGGGTACGACTTCCTAGGGCTCGTCTACATTACTTTTTGCATTACTTTTTAGTTTAGTACTCAATTTACTCTCTAATTATTTCTCTCTCTAGATTAGATTAGTTTGTTCAACAATCATTCAATCAATTCAATTTTTTCCTTTATTTTTTCAATTTCTTCCCCTTTTCCTTTTGGTTTAATTAGTTTAGTTTTATTTATTTTTGTTAATTACTTTGTTGATCTTAATTATTTTAAGTTTCTTAATTAGTTTATGTTAATTGAATTGTTTTTTCATTGTTCAATTATGTTTTTGATTATGAGTTTCTTTATGATTTTTGTTTTGTTTTTCAATACCATGAGTGAGTAATTTTGTTTCTAGGGTTAGGGGATCCATGAACATGATGATAAATTAGTTTAGTATTAATCAATTAAATCCTTTTCAGTAATTAAATTCCTATTATTGACTTCCATTGATTGCAATTAAGTTGTGGCTAGATTTAGTTGTAAGTTTGGTAATTGTTGAAATTCAAGGCCGAGAGGTAAGATTACCACAATAAGACCACCCAATAATAGGCAAAACGAGTTTATGCGAGCGAGAGCCGATAAAGGAGTTTTGAGGGAGCCTAAGTTTGAGAGAGTTAGTGAGCTTTAGTTTAATGAACTTCAGTGAATTAGGTGGTTTTTATTTTATGAGTTTGTTACTTGTTCATGATGAACCGATTCCCTAGGATTTTATAATTTGAGTTTAAATTTGTGTTTTCGATCATTTTCCGTAGTTTTTATTCAATTAGTTAAGAAAAAATCAACCAAGGCCCCTTACACAGTTCTTAAATTTCTAGAGCTAATAGAATTTAATAACTTTCTTGAGGATACGATCCCTACTTCCCAAGTTATATTAGTTATAGTTCTCTGTTTATGTTTGAGAGGTGCGCGATAGCCTGTTCAAATTTTGGTGTCGTTGCTGGGAAGGCAATTTTTAATCCCGCTAGTCAGGTTTGAACTGTTTATTTCTTATTTTATTTTGTTTTATTGGCCTCAAAGAGCTAATTGGTTCTTCGTGGCAGTTCCTCATAATTATTCGGAGTTTCTATGCTTGTGCAGGTTCCTAATTTGTATGCCTCAGTTGGTTTATCCTGACCTAGAAAGAACATTACATAAGCGCAACCGTAGAAGGAAGTGGAGAAAAAGGAGGTCGAAAACCACCGAGCAGACAGTAGCTGATTTGTCTCAATTTCTGTTTGAAGTAGATACTACTCCATTGAATACCGAAAAAGGAGAGATGTCAGGTTTAGTGGCAATGAAAATCACGCGTCGCCGCCTCCAGCACGATCATTGAGGGATTATTCCCAACCCGATTCTGCGGCAGTAAGAGGTGGTTATCGAGTTCCCGACACAGTTGCTCTTACTTTTGAATTAAAGACGACTTTGGTGAATATGGTAGAGAGGAACCAGTTTTGTAGACATTCATGAAGGATCTGAATTTGCACTTGACTAATTTCCTTTAGTACTGCAACACGATCAAGTAAGCCAATGTCACTTAAGCCTACATTAGGCGAATGATGTTTCCATTCTCTTTGAAGGACAAAGCTCGAACTTGGTTAGGCGATATTAACATGGATAATATTAACAGTTGGGATGAGTCAGCTCTTGCATTTCAAAAGAAGTATTATCCTCCGGAGCGAGTTGCAATCCTTCATAGCAAAACCACAAATTTCAACCAGGAAGCAGATGAGACATTATATGAAGCATGGGAAAGGTTCAAGGGTTTGTTGAGATTGTGCCCACATCACGGTTATGAGAAGTGGTTCATAGTCCAATCACTCTACAATGGGTTAGGGAACGAGAGTCGGACGTTGCTAGACTCTGCTGCTAGTGGTCAATTCATGAACTAAGTGGTTAATAATGCTGCTTATGACTTGATTGAACAAATTTCCATCAATAATTCTTAATTTGGAAATCCTAGAAGGCATTTAAAGAGAGGTGGAAAGCATGTGGTTGATGATAAGTATAGTTTAGCTTCACAGATCAATGCAATAAGTCATAAGCTCGACAAGATTAGTACTAGATCTTCTTCATTCATGACTGTAGCTGCAATGGTCGCACTTTCAGGATGTAATGAACCCTTCTTGGATTCATGTGATTCATTTGGTCATAATTCATAGTCATGTCATAGTTTTATGGCGCATGTATGCGTGTTTCAAGCTTACAACAACCCATTTTACAACACTTACTATCCGAAGGATCATCCATACTTCTCTTAGTACAACAACCCATTTTACAACACTTACTATCCAAAGGATCATCCATACTTCTCTTAGTACAACAACAATGTGCAAAACCGCACCCATTTCTACCACATCAACAATCACATCAGCAGGTGCAACGGTGTGTACCACCACAGCCGTCTGGGTTCAATAGACCACCAAACCTAAGACCACCATCACCACAAGCTAGCAATAATGAACTTTCAAAATAAAAGTTTATGATGATGCAGATGCAAAAGAATATGTCACCAATTGGAGACCCAAGTTCCACAAATCGGTCAATCTTCGACTCAAAGACAACAAGGACAACGTCCTCCTCAACAAACTCCTACAAATCCACCAAGAGATCATAGCAATTCTATTTCAACAAGGAGTGGCACTTACTGTGAAGGTCCAAAGATGCCTATCAATGATACCAACAATATTGGAGATGGAGCAAAGAAAACTAGTTCGGTGGTGGTTGAAGATCTAGAAGAAGAAGTTTTTTTATAAAAGGATATTAAAGCACCAAAGAAGAATGAAGTTACTATGAAGAGAGCTTCTGCAGGTGACTTTCCCACTGATACGTTGCCACCTTCTAAGGTGTTGTTACCTTTTCCGAACAGGGTAATCGGGAGTAAGAATGATAATCACTTTAGAAAATTTTTAGAAATAGTTAAAAATTTGTAAGTCACTGTTCCTTTCATTGATTTGATAATTTTAATTCCTACTTATAGTAAATTTAAAAAGATATGTTGAGCATGAAACGTTAGTTGAATGTGACAGTGAGTGTTGCACTCACCGAGGAGTGCAGTGTTATACTTCAAAATAAGTCCCCACCTAAATTAAAGGATCCAAACAGTTTTTCAATTCCTTGCAATATGGGTCATTTGTTTATTGATAAGGTTTGTGTGATTTAAGGGCTAGTATTAGTGTTATGCCTCTATCTATTTGTAGGAAACTTGACATGAGAGATTTGAAAGTTACTAACATTACTTTACAGATGGAACTTAGGACAATAAAGTACCCTAAGGGTATTTTAGAAGATCAATATTCTTGTTACAATTGGGGAATTTCTTATCCCTGTTGATTTTGTAGTGTTAGATATTTATGAGAATATTCATATTCCAATTATACTTGATAGACCTTTGTTACACATTGCAAGTGATGTTATTGATTTTAAAATGGAAGTTTTACTCTTTCTGTAGGGGATGATAAAGTAACTTTTAACCTTAATAATGCTATGGAAAACCCCATGTTAGAACAATCATGCTATAGGATTGATGTTGAGAACGAAATTGTTTTAGATGAGATGCCTTGATTCCTTAATAAGGATCTTTTGGAGGTCGTTTATGCTTGATTCTATTGCAAATGGTGGAGACTCTGAAGTTAATGTCATAGCACATGATTTGGATGGTGAAGAGATGACTTTAGAAGAGAGCCAAAAATTCCTTGAATTGCCTCAACAAGTTTGTTTTGTTAAGGAGGTAACACAGCCTGAAATGAAACCTTTTCCACCTAATTTGAAATAAGCTTTCTGAGATGAGAAGGAATAATATCCAGTCATAGTTAGTTCTAATCTTCTTGATAGCCAACTTGACAAATTGTTATATGTGCTTAAAACTCATAAAAAGGATGTTGGTTATACTCTTGATGATTTGACTAGTATTGGTCTTGTTTTTTGTATGCATAGAATTCATTTAGAGAAAGGCTATAAACCTTGTATACAAGGACAATGCAGATTAAATCCTAATATGCAGGAGGTGGTGAAAAAGGAGGTCATAAAACTCCTTGATGCATGTATTGTTTATGCAGTGCCCGATTCTAAACGAACAAGTCCGTCCAAGTAGTCCCTAAAATGGAGGAACAACTATTGTGGGTAATGAAAAGAACGAGCTAATTCCTACTAGAGTTGTTACAGGTTGGCATATGTGTATTGATTATAGGAAATTAAATGTCACCACTAAAAAAGATCATTTCCCTCTCTCTTTTATAGATTAAATGTTAGAAAGGTTAGTAAAGAGTAAATATTTCTGTTATCTAGATGTTTATTTAGGTTTCTTCCAAATTCCCATCTATCCTGGTGATAGGGAGGAAACAACTTTCACGTGTCCCTATGGTACTTTTGCTTATCGTAGGATGCCTTTTGGTTTATGTGATGCTCCTGCTACTTTTCAACGTTGCATGATGGTCATATTTCTAAGTATATATAGATTCTATTATGGAAGTTTTCATGGATGATTTTAGTGTCTATGGCATTGTTTTTGGTTCATGTTTGACTAAACTGACTAAAGTGCTTGAAAGATTTGAACAGGTTAATTTGGTTCTAAATTAGGAGAAATTTCATTTTATGGTCACTGAAGAAGCTAGTGTTTTATGCCACTTGGTTTCTAAACGTGGTATTGAGGTATATAAGACTAAAATACAGTTTATTGAACAGCTACCTCCTCCAGTGTGTGTTAAAGGAGTTAGAAGTTTCTTCGGTCATGCAAGTTTTTATTGTCGTTTTATTAATAAAAAAATTCCATAATTGCTAAACCTTTGACTCAATTATTGCTAAAAAATGTTGAATTTAAATTCACTGATGAGTGTCTTGAATCCTTTAATTTGATTAAACAAGCACTAATTTCGGCACCTATTATCTAATCTCCCGATAGGGATTTGCCTTTCGAAATAAAGGGGTGATGCTAGTGATTATGCAGTAGGTGCGGTTTTGGGTCAAAGAAATGATAAAGTTTTGCATGCCATTTATTATGCTAGTAAGACTTTAGGTCCGGCTCAAGTTAAATACTTTAGAAAAGGAGTTGCTTCCTATTGTGTATGCTTTCGATAAATTTCGTGCTTATCTTATAGGTTCGAAAGTTATTGTTTATATTGACCATGCAGCTCTTAAGTACTTACTTGGGAAGAAGGAAGCAAAACCAAGACTCATTAGATGAATTTTATTGCTCCAGGAATTTGATTTAAAAATCCATGATAAGAAAGGAGCTAAAAATGTGGTAGCTGATCATTTGTCTAGGATTCGGTATGATGATGGGGAAATCTCAACCCCCATCGATGAATTTTTTCCAGATGATCATCTTTTATTATTTATTACTAACACTCCTTGGTTTGCTGATTTTGCTAATTACATTGGTGGAGGTGTTTTACCTCTTGAAGTTACATATCAGCAATGTAAACGGTTTTTACATTATGTCAGACGGTATTTTTGGAATGATCTTAACTTGTTTGTGAGTGTGCAGATGGCCTATGTTGAAGATGTGTACCCGATTGGGAACTCTATGGTATCCTACACTACTGCCACTTATCCCCATATGGATGTTATGTTGAACCTTCCAAGACAACGTTTAAGGTACTACAATCAGGCTTCTATTGGTCAACAATATTTAAAGACAATGCATGAGACATTGTTGTAGCTTGTGATTCATGCCAAAGAATAGGTAATATCTCAAAAAGGCATGAGATGCCTCAAACTGGTATTTTAGAAGTTAAAATTTTCGATGTTTGGGGTATTGATTATATGGGTCTTTCCCTTCTTCCAATAGAAATTGTGACATTTTGGTTGTTGTGGATTATGTTTCTAAATGGGTGGAAGCAATTGCTACCCTCCATTGTGATTCTAACACTGTGTTGAGATTGTTTAAGCAGGTTATTTTTCCTAGGTTCAAAGTCCCTAGAGTCCCTAGAGTTGTTATCTTTCATGAGAAAGGGCTAGATAAGCTGCTAGAAAAGTACTATGGTGTTTACTACATGACCGGTTTGGCGTATCACCCACAGATTAGTGGTCAAGTGGAGGTTTCCAATAGAGGAATTAATTCTATTCTTGAGAAAAACTGTTGCAAAATCGAGAAAAGATTAGAGTACTAAGCTTCATCACTTTCAAGACTCCGATTTGTACTTCTCCATATCAGTTGGTCTATGGGAAAGCGTGTCGTCTTCCATTTGAAATAGAGTACAAAACATATTGGGCAATAAAGGAACTAAATATGGATGCCAAGCTTGCTGGAGAAAAACGACTACGTACTTCAATTAAATGAATTAGATGAATTTCGTTTGGAAGCTTATGATAGTGCCAAAATCTACAAAGAGAAGGCAAAAAGATGGCACAACAAGAGGTCATGAAAAGAGAGTTCCATGTTGGTGATAAAGTGCTCCTCTTCAACTCAATGTTACGGTTATTCCTTGGAAAGTTGAAATGTAGATGGAGCGGTCCTTTCACAGTTACAGATGTGAGCAAATTTGGATACGTTGAAGTCCGAAGTGACAAATGTGAAACTTCCAAAGTCAACGATTAACGGTTGAAGCTCTATTATATGAAGGCGGCGTTATTGGATTGGTGGATGTCATCCAACTCGATGACCCCAACTCACATTGATCATTCCATTGGCTAAGATTAAGCTAATGACCTTAAAAGAGTGCTTCTCGCGGAAACCCGAGCTTTCTATCCCTTTCTATTTCTTTGTATGTTTTTAGTTGTTTTTTTTTTTTTTTTTGTGTTTTAGTGTGGTTGTGCTTTAGTTAACCTTAGTTTAGTTTAGTTTTTGAAGTTTGGTTAAGGGCTTAATTCATGCTTTAGACTAAGTAGGGTGATTAATAGAGTTTTAGAGAGAAAACTGTGCTTAATTAGCATTAATAATAATAATAATAATAATAATAATAATAATAACAACAATAATAATAATTAATTAACTTAGAGCTTAAATTTATAAAACCAAAAAGAAGATTAGCAAAAATGAGTCACCGAGGCACCCTGCTGGCGCAGCGCTCAATACCCTCTCTTCTATGCGCCCGCAGATTTGGACAAGCTTGCCACCTAGATGCAAAAATGCAACCTGCGGGCGCAGCCCACAAATTGGTTTTATTCACTACGGGTGCAAGGTACTCCTGCGTCTACCCGTCAGTTTTTCTTTGTGTTTCTTTTGTCTTGGGTGTTTGTTTTTGCTCGTTTTTTTAAGTATTATTATTATTATTATTATTATTATTATTATTATTATTATTGTTATTCAATCCCTTCTCACCAAAACTCTATCTTTACCCCTTTCCTACTTCATCTTCTACCTCTCATCTCCACCATTACAATTAAAAAAAACTTTCAACTTCAATCACTCATAACTCCTTCAATATTGCTCCAAATTATTTCAAATTTTGACAAACACTCCTCTCATCACCCTAAACAACTTCCTAAGGTCAAAATTCACAAAAAACACCCAAATTTGTTCTACCTAGGTTCAAATTTTTCTTTGGGTTTGTTGGGGTTTGTTTTCGGTGTTCTATATCTAGGGCCGGCGCTGCCCTGAGGGTAAGCCAGGAGTGCGGCTGCCTAGGACCCAGGGCTGGTAGGGGACCATACATATATTTTTTTAAAACTTCCACTATTGGAGGTTGAAGAAGCTGGCCATATAACTTGACTTGGAGAAGGTTGAAGGAGAGAATAAGAAATAATACTTTAAACGATATTGTAGAGGAACATTAACAAAAGAGTATATTTATTTTGGAAAAACTAAAAATTAATTGCATTCATTGATTGATTGATATTCCTAAATTTCTGTTCTTTTTCCAATTTTAATTCACAAAAAATTAAATTCTGTTAAATAAGGATAAAGAGTAAAAGAATACTCCATAGCACTTAACTTTGGGAATGTAAACACTTAAATAAAAATTCTAACTAGTACATTATCCAACTCTTCATTAGCTATTTTAATTACCAACATTTTAAAAGTTAATTTGTTCTAGTGTTTTTAGATTTTTTGTAAAAGTTTATTTATTTATGTTTAAATTTAGCTTAACTTATAATTTTTTTTATCATGGTTAATTTTGTATATAGAGTACATATATTTTTAACATTGAAATTAGTTCTCATGAGTTGCACAATTTTTGACAAAAAAAATTATAATTCTCTTGGTGTGAGCTAGTTTGATTATCAAACGAAAGACAAATCGATAATATGTATTCTCAAATACTCCATAACCCCGTCAATGGTCCAAAATTTTTGAGATAGTTTTTGAGAAACTAAGTGCTAGTCTAAGTAGTAGCACAACATAAAATATGAAATGCAACTATTTATTACTTGTATTTTCTGTAAGGGCCTTATTAAATTATTTTACCTAGGACCCCTAAAAACTCAGGACCGACCCTGTCTACATCAAATTAGTTGCAATTTTTTACTCTTCTCCCATCTACTAGGTATAAGATCGTTTCTGCCCATGTTTCCTTGATTTTTATGAAGTTTTGATTTTTAATTTTTAGTGTTTACTTTTTATTTATTCATTTTGTGATTTTAAACTTGATGTTTGTTGTTAATGATTACTTAATTAGTTGTTTTTAACCTCCAAGCTCATGTTTATGATTGCAATATGTAATTAATTTGTAGTTTTGGTCATCATGACTATGATGAAGAATTTTAATGAATTATGTGACAAATGTTGATTGATTAGCTCAATTTCATGCTCCTAATTGGTTTAGAATAAGCTTAATTAACTCTATGCTTCTGTTATATTGTTTATGCTTGTTTCTAATCTTATTTTTCCATGAGTAGTAGCATAATTTTGCTATCCACTGATTATGTGCAATTTTGCTAGTTACATTGAGCTAATTATGTGTTTCGCCATAATTTGTTTGATGGTTTGAATTGGTTGAGTTGCTTTGCACCTCTATGATTTTATAAGTGTTAGTATCAAGAGTTTTGGAGATTTTTATGGAGGATGAACTGTTTAGAAGTGGACTTTATTGCTAATGTTGGAGTTAGGAAGTTGCTTTGGATGCTCATAATACTTCATATACTTGACTTGGTTTATAGTCGGAAGTTTGTTGTAGTTTGTGTTATAATGGAAAATTGTAGTTATTATGGGTTTATTTAAAGAAACAAATGGGTCAGGGAGAAATTTTTGCTCTATATGTTTGTGATTTTGTTTTTCTATTACTACAATTCCTTTTTATTGTTGATTAATCATTGTGTCATTGACAACTCCCTGCAATTGTATGATATTCATATTTTATTGAGCTCCCGTTCAAATAAAAGCTCAAGTGTTAATTGAACTATTGATCGCTCTTTCAAAGCACACATCATTTCTGCATCTCTACTCCATAACCACCATAACCTATGATCAAAGCATGTTCGTCATTTTTGAGAGGGTATAAGACTCATACTTCTCCGTACACCACATGAGAAAGTGCAATCACAAAACATATATAAATCATGGTTACCACATTGCCCATTATCTATGTCACTGATCATTGTGAGGATGATCGGGAACATAAGGATGTGGGGGTTTCCCTTAGCACTCCCACACAGAGCAAAGTTTTCCATGATATTGAAACTCAAATTCAAGAACCGCATTTTCATGAACAAAACTATTGCAAAAAGTGAAAAACTGTTGCAATAAACTTTTTTACCAATATTGACTTGTAGCTGTTGCAATAAGTCCAAATAAAAATTGAAAAATATCTTTCACAACGGTTAACCAAGAACCGTTCAAAAAGTCCAAAAAATCGTTGTAAAGGAGTTCTTGCAACGACAAAGAATGCAATGGATCTATAACTGTTGCAACAACTTTTTGCAATGGGTTTTTAGCCTTTTGCAATGGTTTTTTTGGGGTTGAAAAATGTCATTTATATAATAGTGGTACTCTTCTTCGATTAAAAAAAGCGGAAATTTCATTCACTTGGGGCTCTTCTTATGTTAGGAATATGTTTTCAATTTATGTTCTTAATTCTTTCCATGTTATGACTTATGATATGGATAACTTGACGAGAGAGATTATTTCTATGTTGCAAACAAAACTCATATTCCCACATTATTGGTAATAATAATCATAACCTGCATGACAAGACCCCAATCATCTAGTCACATATATTGTACTAGAACTTAACGATATCAATCCATGATCTAAATATCTTTTGATCGTTCGTAAAGTCACCAAAGTCACATACTAACTCCTTTCCATACACAATAGGATAACAGATTGGACAACAAGTAGTATGCAATTCACAATCGATTGCCCTAGTTACAAAATTGTCTAGAATTTTGTATGAAAGTGCAAAGGCCAAAACCAAACCTAAGTAACTCATCTATGGATAATTTTTTGTTGAAACCTTCCTTTATATGTTTAATCCACTTCGTAAAAATTCATGTTCAGATTCATAGCCAATTATTTGTACTTTAATGTTAATCTTTGCTCTGAACATCTTGTTTAATCTGATTTATAACTAATTGTAATAAATTAAATTCAAAGTAGTAGATCTGAAACTTGATCAGAAAGTTTATTGCTTCCAAAAATTTTATAGTTGAAAACTAGGCTTAAAAAGAAGCAATTTGTTATAAAAAAAAAATAATAAAAAAAAAAGAACAAGAACAAGAAGAAGAAGAAGAAGAAGAAGAAAGAAAGAGAGAGAAAAAAAAAGAGTCACTACTAAACTCGTAGTAACAAAGGAGAACCACTTTAATCAATCCAGCGTTCAAAAATGTGGTTTATGACCCGATTTTGGAAAAATATTTGTAGCTATTTCTCCACATGTGTTGAATGAATGTACCCAAGGAATTTGTGCAGTGTTGATATCGAAATGATGTGTAGCACTAGGGCTTTTTATGAATTTGTATTTGATAGAATAAGGGTTTGAACAGAGTTTGGGTTTCTTATTCAAACCCTTTTTCTGTTAAACACTTATTCTATCAAACGCAAATTCATTAAACCCCCTAGTGTTACACATCAATTAGGTATTAGAGCCAAGCTCCATTGGCATTTTTTTACACTCCATAAGCCAGTATGCAACATTGTTGCCCTTGCAATAGATATAACGAACCCAAACTTCCTAATCCAACATGCTTCGAAGTGATAGATATGTTAGAACTTGAGGATGAACAAGAGGACTGGATATATCAATCCAAGCCACGGGAAAAATACGCTTTCCTATTAGTATAATTTTGCCTCTGTTAGGATCATCGGGTTACTAACGAGATACAATGGAGAAACATATACTTTGTTGATCTACAAAGTAAATCTTAAAACTATTGATTAATCAATAACTAATGGGATACAATGGAGAAACAAATACTTTGATGATCAATAGCTACGTACCCTATGCGATACAAATATATCTTTAACCTGATTAGATCAGAATTGGCTATGAACTAAATTTCAGTTGAAAGTTGAAACCATATTGATATTTAGGAAAATGATACTTGTAGATTGTAGAATGTACGTGTGTAGACATGTAGTATATCGTGTCTTGTAAATAAGATTGTAGCCTTTGTAGGGTTATGTATTTAAATACTTAGGGTATGTTCGGCGTTTAAGTTTGATACGAGAAAAAATCCAGTCCAAAAAATCTAATCCGGGAAAACGCTTGGTCCAAAATGATCCAATAGTTCTATCCGAAAAACCACCCGATCCAGACATGGTCTGGTTTGAAAGGCTTAATCCAAAAACCGGTCTGGTCCAAATTCATAATGATTCGAAAGCTAACATAACCAAAATCTGGTCATGTTCGATCCAAAAATGATCCGGTCTGATCTCGTCCAGTCCGAATCAGATCCAACGTTCCGATTGCCAACTCTATCTATATAATTATCTAGGCTTTGGGATTTGTCATGTCCTTAATGTTACTTCGGTCATATTTTTTACAAGATAAACTTAGGTCAATTGCAAATATATTTTGTATTTGTTAAGAGAGGTTTGAAGGGATTTATAAGTTTTGTCTAGTCAAAAAATTCTAGTATGGATGTTTGATGAGGGAGAGGTTTTAAAAGAGTTTTTGGTAAATAACTCTAATTAAGATTCTAACGAAAAAGCTCCTTATCCTTACCTTTTCATATTAGAGTTTTGGGTATAAAAATTGCAAATGACTAGTTCAACCTCATAATTACTGAAACGCTATTCGTCGCCCGCAAAATCCTTACCATCGCCCGTATTTCGCTATTCCTTTCCACTTTTGCCCTTTCTTCTCAAAACAACTTTCTCTCACTAATTAAAACAATTAAATGTTAATTACTAATTAAAACAATAAACATTAAAATTATAATAAAATTACCTAATAAAAATTTTAAAAAAAATTGGTGACACCTTCGTCTGAATCAGACGAAGGTATTATGAGACTTGCGCCTGGATCAGACGAAGGTCTCATGGTACCTTCGTCTGATTCAGACGAAGGTGTCAAATTGGTTTTTTTTTATTAGTGTAATTTAAAAAAAAANATGATACTTGTAGATTGTAGAATGTACGTGTGTAGACATGTAGTATATCGTGTCTTGTAAATAAGATTGTAGCCTTTGTAGGGTTATGTATTTAAATACTTAGGGTATGTTCGGCGTTTAAGTTTGATACGAGAAAAAATCCAGTCCAAAAAATCTAATCCGGGAAAACGCTTGGTCCAAAATGATCCAATAGTTCTATCCGAAAAACCACCCGATCCAGACATGGTCTGGTTTGAAAGGCTTAATCCAAAAACCGGTCTGGTCCAAATTCATAATGATTCGAAAGCTAACATAACCAAAATCTGGTCATGTTCGATCCAAAAATGATCCGGTCTGATCTCGTCCAGTCCGAATCAGATCCAACGTTCCGATTGCCAACTCTATCTATATAATTATCTAGGCTTTGGGATTTGTCATGTCCTTAATGTTACTTCGGTCATATTTTTTACAAGATAAACTTAGGTCAATTGCAAATATATTTTGTATTTGTTAAGAGAGGTTTGAAGGGATTTATAAGTTTTGTCTAGTCAAAAAATTCTAGTATGGATGTTTGATGAGGGAGAGGTTTTAAAAGAGTTTTTGGTAAATAACTCTAATTAAGATTCTAACGAAAAAGCTCCTTATCCTTACCTTTTCATATTAGAGTTTTGGGTATAAAAATTGCAAATGACTAGTTCAACCTCATAATTACTGAAACGCTATTCGTCGCCCGCAAAATCCTTACCATCGCCCGTATTTCGCTATTCCTTTCCACTTTTGCCCTTTCTTCTCAAAACAACTTTCTCTCACTAATTAAAACAATTAAATGTTAATTACTAATTAAAACAATAAACATTAAAATTATAATAAAATTACCTAATAAAAATTTTAAAAAAAATTGGTGACACCTTCGTCTGAATCAGACGAAGGTATTATGAGACTTGCGCCTGGATCAGACGAAGGTCTCATGGTACCTTCGTCTGATTCAGACGAAGGTGTCAAATTGGTTTTTTTTTATTAGTGTAATTTAAAAAAAAAAGTAATTAAAAAAAATGGAGGAACCTTCGCCTAACAGAGACGCAAGTCTCATGCAACCTGCGTCTCTGTTAGGCACAGGTTTCACAATTTTTTTTATTTGGATAGTATTTGTTAAGGGTTTTAAATAAAAAAAAATAGTTTGAAACCTTCGTCTGTTCCAGAAGAAGGTGTCACTAATTTTTTTTTCACCAAATTTCTTAATGGTTTTAATTAAAAAAAATCAAATTTGAAACTTTTTTTTTAAAGAGTTTTAATTAAAAAAAATATATGATGAAGGGTAAAATGGGGACTTTGCGCATAAATACGGGCGATAGGTAGGATTTTATGGGCGATGAATAGCATTCCCTAATAATTAAACAAACTCAACTCATTTTACAAAAGCAAGTGTCCATAAATGTCATTTTACATAAAGAAAAGCACAAAGCGTTGAACAATTGGTTAAATGTTATCAAAGACTTTTTATACAGACAACTATTCAAATTAGCAGTCAAATTTTTTAAACAAAAAGACTATTCTCTAACAGCAAACAGGCTTGACCATGAGGCTCTGCAAGCAGCCCAATAGCACAGGGCCTCCTTTTGAAAAGAGTTCCCAAAATTCTACGACTTAATTAAATATAAAACAGTATGTGGTTAGAAAGGATATGAAGCTTTTAGATTTATAAGAGAATAGGTCCTTGATCGCAGGGGATGGAGGAGGAAAATTTATATGAATGACCACATGGAATGATTTTTTTTTTGTTCATGTAGCCGACCCTAATTTTTGGGATTAAGGCTCTATTTGATTGATTGATTGAATTAGATATAAAACATTGCAAAGTTATGTATATTGGACTATAGTGTAGCGTTAAACTCCCAACACTGTTGCATGCTTGTTTTTAATACACTATCACTACTTTTTTTTTTTGTATATAATTATACTTACGAATACTGTACTAGCCAGTAGTCAGAACTATTGAAGAGTTTTCCATAAATAAAAAAATAAAAATAAATAAAAACTATAGACGAGTTACTTTCGCACATACACCCCTAGGGTTGAACAAAGGTCCGGTTTAGACATGAAATCGTACCGAACCGGACCTGAATTTGGACCGGGTCGGACCGAACCGCCGATTCCGGTCCAGGTCCAAAAAAAATTAGGGTGTCAATCTTCCGGTCTGGTCCGGTGCAAAATCGAGCTTTCAGGTTCGGATCGGCGGGCCTGAATAATTATTATAGTTATTGTTTTTTTCAAAACTAATAACTAAAAGTTGTAATGTATTTGGAAGTATTTGAGTACTTTTATGTTTGTAATCGTTACTAATTAGATTGTATGTCATGAATTTAGACCCTATGTTATTATGTTTGAACTCTAAGACTCTAAGATAAGCAACAACAGGTCGAACAGGTTTTTTATCAAAATTTTGATTTGAAAGAGCAAAAAAAATACAAAACAGGTCCGATCCAAGTTTGGGCCTGAATATTCAGGTCCGGTCCAGGTCCAAAATTTTTTAGATTTCGGTCCAGTCAGTCCCGATCCAATCCAGTCCGATTCTAGACCGGTGCTCTGCCCTATACACCCCCATAGAAGTTAAAGTACAGAATAGTTAGTCCATAACGTACTTAATGAACTAGTTAGACTTATTTGTGCACATAATCTACAATGCCTCCAAGCTGGGGCACAGCATAACCCTGAATCACAGAATCAGTAATATATTATTAATAAAGTTAAGTGGCCTATTTTGCTATTTGTTGGCTATATAATCATCCCACATAATCACATGCCCATATGCCAGTATTTGGACCTACCTAACATGGTCACATGCTAAGGAGTTTCTCAGGTTTTCTTCTTATTTCAAAAGAGGAAATAAAAAATACTTGGCAGAAATTATCTGATTACATCACAAAGGTTTTGGACAGCTGCATGTATAAAGAGTAACATGTTCTGGGACTTGAAATCCATTAATGTCAATCATCCTTACATTGTGATTAGACTGTTGTAATAAAGAGTTCTATGCTCACATCCATGATCTTCTCTTTCTACCTTAAATGGTGGTGGTGCCTACCTCCCATTGATGATCTCCCTGTTTTCCATTCCAATCCATTTTCAAAACGATCCACTTTTACATTCTCTTGGTAAAATAGCGGCAGTATTGCCGATCCATATAATCAATAACAGGCACATTTCGAAAATGATTATCCAAACGAAAATCAAATCCGGAAAAAAAAGTATGCATAAATCATACGAAAGCTATAGAAAGAAAATAAGCACTACCATTATATTAAAAGTGATTGTTCCTGCTATAACACACTTCAATTTCTGAAAGTTTCTTGACATTCATGACTGACTTTTCATACTAAAACTTCTGTAACTTGGTCACTTGGACTCACAAAAGAAAAGTGGGGAAAAAAAGGTACAAACCATTACAAATTCCTATAAATCAAAAACAAAGACTGTAGAAACCAGACACTGAGGAAAAAAAAGGCAAAGGTGGTTAGATTCTTGGGATAGTTTTGCAAATTTGCAACTGTTTTGGAGGGAAAAATGAAAATACAAAAAGGTAAATAAACAAAACAAGAAAGGAACAACGCTTCTGACCGTGCTGTCACTAAGAAAACTTACTTCTGGGAGGAAGCAGGCCGAGGTTGAGAAAAAAAAAAAAA
>PYUH01000510.1:175673-199095 GCA_016808085.1 Suaeda aralocaspica | reverse complement strand
GGTTAAGCCGGAGTTGCGGCTCTGCCTAGGGACCCAGGGACTGGTAGGTGGGACCATACATATTTTTTTTAAAACTTCCACCATTGGAGGTTGAAGAAGCTGGCCATATAACTTGACTTGGAGAAGGTTGAAGGAGAGAATAAGAAATAATACTTTAAACGATATTGTAGAGGAACATTAACAAAAGAGTATATTTATTTTGGAAAAACTAAAATAATTGCATTCATTGATTGATTGATATTCCTAAATTTCTGTTCTTTTTCCAATTTTAATTCACAAAAAATTAAATTCTGTTAAATAAGGATAAAGAGTAAAAGAATACTCCATAGCACTTAACTTTGGGAATGTAACACGTAAATAAAAATTCTAACTAGTACATTATCCAACTCTTCATTAGCTATTTTAATTACCAAACATTTTAAAAGTTTAATTTGTTCTAGTGTTTTTAGATTTTTGTAAAAGTTTATTTATTTATGTTTAAATTTAGCTTAACTTATAATTTTTTTCATGGTTATTTTGTATATAGAGTAATATATTTTTAACATTGAAATTAGTTCTCATGAGTTGCACATTTTTGACAAAAAAAATTATAATTCTCCTTGGTGTGAGCAGTTTGATTATCAAACGAAAGACAAATCGATATATGTATTCTCAATACTCCATAACCCCGTCAATGGTCCACAATTTTTGAGATAGTTTTTTGAGAACTAAGTTGCTAGTCTAAGTAGTAGCACACATAAAATATGAAATGCAACTATTTATTACTTGTATTGTCTGTAAGGGCCTTATTAAATATTTTACCTAGGACCCTAAAAACTCAGGACCGACCCTGTCTACATCAAATTAGTTGCAATTTTACTCTTCTCCCATCTACTAGGTATAAGATCGTTTCTGCCCATGTTTCCTTGATTTTTATGAAGTTTTGATTTTTAATTTTTAGTGTTTACTTTTTATTTATTCATTTGTGATTTTAAACTTGATGTTGTTGTTAATGATTACTTAATTAGTTGTTTTTAACCTCCAAGCTCAGGTTTATGATTGCAATATGTAATTAATTTGTAGTTTGGTCATCATGACTATGATGAGAATTTAATGAATTAATGTGACAAATGTTGATTGATTAGCTCAATTTCATGCTCTAATGGTTTAGAATAAGCTAATTAACTCTATGCTCTGTTATATTGTTTATGCTTGTTTCTAACTTATTTTTCCATGAGTAGTAGCATAATTTTGCTATCCACTGATTATGTGCAATTTTCCTAGTTCATTGACTAATTTGTGTTTCGCCATAATTTGTTTGATGGTTTGAATTGGTTGAGTTTGCTTTGCACCTCTATGATTTTATAAGTGTTAGATCAAGATTTTGGGAGATTTTTATGGAGGATGAACGTTTAGAAGTGGACTTTATTTGCTAATGTTGGGTTAGGAAGTTGCTTTGGATGCTCATAATACTTCATATACTTGACTTGGGTTTATGTCGGAAGTTGGTTGTAGTTTGTGTGTAAATGGAAAATTGTATTTATTATGGGTTTATTTAAAGAAACAAATGGTCAGGGAGAAATTTTTGCTCTATATGTTTTGTGATTTTGTTTTCTATTACTACATTCCTTTTTATTGTTGATTAATCATTGTGTCATTGACAACTCCCTGCAATTGTTGATATTCATATTTTATTGAGCTCCCGTTCAATAAAAGCTCAAGTGTTAATTGAAACTATTGATCGCTCTTTCAAAGCACACATACATTTCGCATCTCTACTCCATAACCACCATACCTATGATCAAAGCATGTTCGTCATTTTTGAGAGGGTATAAGACTCATACTTACTCGTACACCACATGAGAAAGTGCAATCACAAAACATATATAAATCATGGTTACCACATTGCCCATTATCTAGTCCGATCATTGTGAGGATGATGGGAACATAAGGATGTGGGGGTTCACCTTAGCACTCCCACACAGAGCAAAGTTTTCCATGATATTGAAACTCAATTCAAGAACCGCATTTTCATAACAAAACTATTTGCCAAAAAGTGAAAAACTGTTGCAATAAACTTTTTTACCAATATTGACTTGTAGCGTTGCAATAAGTCCAAATAAAAATTGAAATATCTTTTCACAACGGTTTAACCAAGAACCGTTCAAAAGTCCAAAAAAATCGTTGTAAAGGAGTTCTTGCAACGACAAAGAATGCAATGGATCTATAACTGTTGCAACAACTTTTTGCAATGGGTTTTTTAGCCTTTTGCAATGGTTTTTTTGGGTGAAAAATGTCATTTATATAATAGTGGTACTCTTCTTCGATTAAAAAAAAGGGAAATTTCATTCACTTGGGGCTCTTCTTATTTAGGAATATGTTTTCAATTTATGTTCTTAATTCTTTCCATGTATGACTTATGATATGGTAACTTGACGAGAGAGATATTTCTATGTTGCAAAACAAAACTCATATTCCCACATTATTGGTAATAATAATCATAACCTGCATGACAAGACCCCAATCATCTAGTCACAATTATTGTACTAGAACTTAACGAGATATCATCCAGATCTAAATATCTTTTGATCGTTCGTAAAGTCACCAAAGTCACATACTAACTCCTTTCCATACACAATAGGATAACAGATTGGACAACAAGTAGTATATGCATTCACAATCGATGCCCTAGTACAAACTTGTCTAGATTTTGTATGAAAGTGCAAAGGCCAAACCAAACCTAAGTAACTCATCTATGGTAATTTTTTGTTGAAACCTTCCTTTATATGTTTAATCACTTCGTAAAAATTCATGTTCAGATTCATAGCCAATTATTGTACTTTAATGTTAATCTTTGCTCTGAACATCTGTTTAATCTGATTTAAAACTAATTGTAAAAATTAATTCAAAGTAGTAGATCTGAAACTTGATCAGAAAGTTTATTGCTTCCAAAAATTTATAGTTGAAACTAGGCTTAAAAAGAAAGCATTTGTTATAAAAAAAAAATAATAAAAAAAAAAGAACAAGAACAAGAAAAGAAGAGAAAAGAAGAGAAGAAGAAGAAAGAAAGACGAGAGAAAAAAAAGAGTCACTACTAAACTCGTAGTAACAAAGGAGAACCACTTTAATCAATCCAGCGTTCAAAAATGTGGGTTATGACCCGATTTTGGAAAATATTTGTAGCTATTCTCCACATGTGTTGAATGATGTACCCAAGAATTTGTGCGTGTTGATATCGAAATGATGGTAGCACTAGGGGCTTTTATGAATTGTATTTGATAGAATAAGGGTTGAACAGAGTTTGGGTTTCTTATTCAAACCCTTTTTCTGTTAAACACTTATTCTATCAACGCAAATTCATTAAACCCCCTATGTTACACATCAATTAGTGTATTAGAGCCAAGCTCCATTTGGCATTTTTTACACTCCATAAGCCAGTATGCAACATTGTTTGCCCTTGGCAATAGAATAACGAACCCAACTTCCTAATCCAACAATGCTTCGAAGTGATAGATATGTTAGAACTTGAGGATGAACAAGAGGACTGGATATATCAATCCAAGCCACGGGAAAAATACGCTTTCCTATTAGTATAATTTTGCCTCTGTTAGGATCATCGGGTTACTAACGAGATCAATGGAGAAACATATACTTTTGTTGATCTACAAAGTAAATCTTAAAACTATTGATTAATCAATAATAATGGGATACAATGGAGAAACAAATACTTTGATGATCAATAGCTACGTACCCTATCGATACAAATATATCTTAAACCTGATTAGATCAGAATTGGCTATGAACTAAATTTCAGTTGAAAGTTGAAACCATATTGATATTTGAAAATGATACTGTAGATTGTAGAATGTACGTGTGTAGACATGTATATATCGTGTCTTGTAAATAAGATGTAGCCTTTGTAGGTTATGTCTTTAAATACTTAGGGTATGTTCGGCTTTAAGTTTGATACGAGAAAAAATCATCCAAAAAATCTAATCGGGAAAACGCTTGGTCCAAATGATCCAATAGTTCTATCCGAAAACCACCCGATCCAGACATGGTCTGGTTTGAAAGGCTAATCCAAAAACCGGTCTGGTCCAATTCATATGATTCGAAAGCTAAATAACCAAAATCTGGTCATGTTCGATCCAAAAATGATCCGGTTCTGATCTCGTCCAGTCCGAATCAGATCCAACGTTCCGATTGCCAACTTATCATATAATTATCTAGGCTTTGGGATTTGTCATGTCCTTAATGTTACTTCGGTCATATTTTTTACAAGATAAACTTAGGTCAATTGCAAATATATTGTATTTGTTAAGAGAGGTTTGAAGGGATTTATAAGTTTTGTCTAGTCAAAAAATTCTAGTATGGATGTTTGATGAGGGAGAGGTTTTAAAGAGTTTTTGGTAAATAACTCTAATTAAGATTCTAACGAAAAAGCTCTTATCCTTACCTTTTCATATTAGAGTTTTGGGTATAAAAATTGCAAATGACTAGTTCAACCTCATAATTACTGAAACGCTATTCGTCGCCCGCAAAATCCTTACCATCGCCCGTATTTCGCTATTCCTTTCCACTTTTGCCCTTTCTTCTCAAACAACTTTCTCCTCACTAATTTAAAACAATTAAATGTTAATTACTAATTAAAACAATAAACATTAAATTATAATAAAATTACCTAATAAAAATTTTAAAAAAATTGGTGACACCTTCGTCTGAATCAGACGAAGGTATTATGAGACTTGCGCCTGGATCAGAAGGTCTCATGGTACCTTCGTCTGATTCAGACGAGGTGTCTCAAATTGGTTTTTTTTTATTAGTGTAATTTAAAAAAAAAGTAATTAAAAAAATGGAGGAAACCTTCGCCTAACAGAGACGCAAGTCTCATGCAACACTGCGTCTCTGTTAGGCACAGGTTTCACAATTTTTTTTATTTGGATAGTATTTGTTAAGGGTTTTAATAAAAAAAAAATAGTTTGAAACCTTCGTCTGTTCCAGAGAGAAGGTGTCACTAATTTTTTTTTCACCAAATTTCTTAATGGTTTTAATAAAAAAAATCAAATTTGAAACTTTTTTTTTAAAGAGTTTTTAATTAAAAAAATATATGATGAAGGGTAAAATGGGGACTTTGCGCATAAATACGGGCGATAGGTAGGATTTTATGGGCGATGAATAGCATTCCCTAATAATAAACAAACTCAACTCATTTTACAAAAGCAAGTGTCCATAAATGTCATTTTACATAAAGAAAAGCACAAAGCGTTGAACAATTGGTTAAATGTTATCAAGACTTTTATACAGACAAACTATTCAAATTAGCAGTCAAATTTTTTAAACAAAAAGACTATTCTCTAACAGCAAACAGGCTTGACCATGAGGCTCTGCAAGCAGCCCAATAGCACAGGCCTCCTTTTGAAAAGAGTTCCCAAAATTCTACGACTTAATTAAATATAAACAGTATGTGGTTAGAAGAGATATGAAGCTTTTAGATTTATAAGAGAATAGGTCCTTGATCGGCAGGATGGAGGAGGAAAATTTATATGAATGACCACATGGAATGATTTTTTTTTGTTCATGTAGCCGACCCTAATTTTGGGATTAAGGCTCTATTTGATGATGATTTGAATTAGATATAAAACATTGCAAGTTATGTAATTGGACTATAGTGTAGCGTAAACTCCCAACACTGTGCATGCTTGTTTTTAATACACTATCACTACTTTTTTTTTTTGTATATAATTATACTTACGAATACTGTACTAGCCAGTAGTCGAACTATTGAAGAGTTTTCCATAAATAAAAAATAAAAATAATAAAACTATAGACGAGTTACTTCGCACATACACCCCTAGGGTTGAAACAAAGGTCCGGTTTAGAAATGAAATCGTACCGAACCGGACCTGAATTTGGACCGGGTCGGACCGAACCGCCGATTCGGTCCAGTCCAAAAAAAATTAGGGTGTCAATCTTCCGGTCTGGTCCGGTGCAAAATCGAGCTTTCAGGTTCGGATCGGCGGGCCTGAATAATTTTATAGTTATTGTTTTTTTCAAAACTAATAACTAAAAGTTGTAATGTATTTGGAAGTATTTGAGTACTTTTATGTTTGTAATCGTTACTAATTAGATTGTATGTCATGAATTTAGACCCTATGTTATTATGTTGAACTCTAAGACTCTAAGATAAGCAACAACAGGTCGAACAGGTTTTTTATCAAATTTTGATTTGAAGAGCAAAAAAAATACAAAACAGGTCCGATCCAAGTTGGGCCTGAATATTCAGGTCCGGTCCAGGTCCAAAATTTTTTTAGATTTCGGTCCAGTCAGTCCCGATCCAATCCAGTCCGATTCTAGACCGGTGCTCTGCCCTATACACCCCATAGAAGTTAAAGTACAGAATAGTTAGTCCATAACGTACTTAATGAACTAGTTAGACTTATTTGTGCACATAATCTACAATGCCTCCAAGCTGGGCACAGCATAACCTGAATCACAGAATCAGTAATATATTATTAATAAAGTTAAGTGGCCTATTTTGCTATTTGTTGGCTATATAATCATCCCACATAATCACATGCCCATATGCCAGTATTGGACCCTACCTAACATGGTCACATGCTAAGGAGTTTCTCAGGTTTCTTCTTATTTCAAAAGAGGAAATAAAATCTTGGCAGAAATTATCTGATTACATCACAAAGGTTTTGGACAGCTGCATGTAAAGAGTAACATGTTCTGGGACTTGAAATCCATTAATGTCAATCATCCTTACATTGTGATTAGACTGTTGTAATAAGAGTTTCTATGCTCACATCCATGACTTCTCTTTCTACCTTAAATGGTGGTGGTGCCTACCTCCCATTGATGATCTCCCTGTTTTCCTTCCAATCCATTTTCAAAACGATCCACTTTTACATTCTCTTGGTAAAATAGCGGCAGTATTGCGCGTCCATTAATCAATAACAGGCACATTTCGAAAATGATATCCAAACGAAAATCAAATCCGGAAAAAAAAGTATGCATAAATCATACGAAAGCTATAGAAAGAAAATAAGCACTACCATTATATTAAAAGTGATTGTTCCTGCTATAACACACTTCAATTTCTGAAAGTTTCTTGACATTCATGACTGACTTTTCATACTAAACTTCTGTAACTTGGTCACTTGGACTCACAAAAGAAAAGTGGGGAAAAAAGGTACAAACCATTACAAATTCCTATAAATCAAAAACAAAGACTGTAGAAACCAGACCACTGAGGAAAAAAAGGCAAAGGTGGTTAGATTCTTGGATGGGATAGTTTTGCAAATTTGCAACTGTTTTGGAGGGAAAAATGAAAATACAAAAAGGTAAATAAACAAAACAAGAAAGGAACAACGCTTCTGACCGTGCTGTCACTAAGAAAACTTACTTCTGGGAGGAAGCAGGCCGAGGTTGAGAAAAAAAAAAAAACAACACACAAATTGATTCAACAATTGATAATTGAGGCTTCAATAAAATCATACAATGACAATGTGTAAAAAATGTACACTTGCCAGGATATGCAGAATGGGCTGTGAAAAGTGATTCATTTAGTGAGTGGTGAGGCTTCTTAAGATCAATGCTATATATGACGGTAAAATCTTTTTGGGAAAAGAAAAAAAATGGGGTAAAAGATTTGGACAAATGGACTCTTGCCTATGAACACAGAGAACAATGGGCTAGCATTGGCGGCCCCTACGACAGGCCAGAGGACCTGCAGTAGCGGTGATAGCTCCCACCATGGAAGAAGACTTAGCACCCAAACTCGAGGCTCTTGCATAGCTAGCTGATGCTCCAGCTCCAGATGCAGTGAAGTATGCACCGTTTAGCATAAGATCACCTTCAGATCTCCAATTCCAACCCTTCCATTTGTCTGTTGCTGTGTCGACCCTCTTTGTGACCTGGAAATTCAGCATTAATACTCAGTCAAGTAGCAAAGTCATATGTATAAAATGTCTAAGCCTCAATTCCAGGTAACTTTGTGTAAACATGTTCATTGCAGGAAACGAAGAAGAGTTTTTCAGGGCAAGTCATACCTCCTTTGCGAAACGGTTTTTTGGAGCTGCGTATCTGTTGCCTTGGCTGTTGATAGTGGGTGATGCACTTCCACCAATCGCGTACATTTCCCAGTGGGTGTAGTCATTGTTCACCACATGGAAATAACCATGGCGACACCTGCAATTTCAAGGCAGCATTCTATCACTGACATAATACAATCAACTTTAAATGACCACAAAGTTCATTTGATGAATAGTACAAAATTAAAGATCATTGATATTGTATGAAAGCAATATACTGTATAAAGCTAAAGAGATAATTTGAGCCTACCTTGGCATTCTTTGTATCAGGCCTGTGCCAAAATGATTGAATGCAATTGTAACTTGCATTGCCTTATCTCTAACATAAGAATCACTATGCCCCAACAGCATCACCTAAATATATTGCATTGCATGAAGGTAATGTTTAGCATCTACTACATCAAGGAAGCAAGTTCAAAGAAAAAGAAAACAAAATTTAGCAGAACCTATACCTCATTGTGGTGAGCAAAATGATTATTGGAAATAGTGATGGCAGTTGAACCCATCACGGCATCAACAAGGCCATCAGCACAGTTAGAGAGTGAATTATGATCTATCCAAATATGACTTGCGCCAAAGATTGAGACACCATCTCCATCAGCCATTGTTCTCCATCCAAAATGAGTGGTGGAACTCCTCACCAAAGCATTTCCAGTGGGTTTGCAATCATGAATGTGAATGCCATGGATGATGATGTTTGTGACATATTGGATTGTGATGCATGCTCTATTAGCAATGTGGACGTTGGCCCCGCGACCATCAATTGTCTTAAAGCTGTTCATAATAAGTTCCTCCTTCAGCTCGATCACCATGTCGCGCTGGAAAACAATCCAGAGAGGCTCTTCCTGAATAACTGCGTGACGTAGAGTCCCAGGCCTGGGGTTGACTGGGTCATCATCACGAGGATCTGTGACAACGTAGTAGCGACCATTTCGGCCACCAATGGCATTTCTTCCAAAGCCAATACCACAGTCAGCTAGGCGCTTACGGTTTTTGTGCCAATGTGGGTCACAACGCCAGCAATCATCAACAGGGTTTCCTGTCCCACATGAGAAATAGCCCAATTTCCTCCTCTGAGTGCTGTTGCGGATACTCCTGCAAAGTAGATGACATATCAGCACAATTATCAGCAGTAAGAGAAGTTTGTATATCGAGTACCAGATAAACTCTTTATTAGTCTCTCTGAATATAAATTTAGTTCATAATCAAGTCTGACTCTTAAGTAATCACATAGAATACAATTATAACAGAGGGGTTCATGCTTCTTCTTTTGTCAACAGTCCATTCTTGAGTTCATAGATCTTTAATGACAAATCTTATCTGTACCTTTGTTACCTCGACTGTGAAAGTACTCAGACCAGTTTATTGACACGCTATCATTTGGATGTTTTACAATTCACTTTGAGCCAAAATATTAAATTTGTATACAAATAGCAGAGTTTAACACTTCTAACAAGTCATTCAGTCCAAATATTATAGTTCAACACAATACATTATGAGTAACAAATATGTCAGAAATGACAAAGTTCATGCTATCCTTCCCAAGAAATTATCAAATTTACTTGGCGTATTGTTAGAAAAATAGGAAATATCTGGAATTCACACTTGACAGTCCACACATAATAATTCTGGCAGTACATAATCATGTATAAACAAATATTGCATTAATTGCCCAATTGCCTAGCACATTGTAAGATAAGATATCACTTTCCATCTGATTTTTAAGATAGCGAACATTATCCTGTTTGACTGATATAAGAGAAGAAGCCATCGAATCAATTAAAAAATCTTATGAAGAGATTAAGTTTCAAGATTAAAGAATAAAGTTACGAAACAACAGCTATCAATGAATCTAATGAATGTGCATTCAGCAATAATACACATCAGATATGCTGATTGATTACAACCACATCTTTAAATCTACTGATTTTTTCGAAACAAATAAAATCAGCACAGAATCAATTCTTATTTCCCACAAACAGAAATCAGTCTAGTAAATTGAGTCCTATAACAATTATTCTGAATTGTTATAATATCATCCCAGATTACTAATTTATTCCCCCGTCAATCATTATACAGACCGAGGTCACAAAGTTATATTTAATTTTACTAATAAATAGTTACTGCTTGTCAGATATCCATAGTAGATCTAAATCTACCACTAAAACAACTACATAATCAAAGCCTTAATCCCAAAAGGACGATATCAGCTGCACGAACCAACAAGTCATCCAATGTAGACAGGAATCAAAAACTACCAATAATGGAATTAAATGAATGACACAAAGAATACGAGGATGACATTACACCCAGAACAAACAGTCAGTTGATGCACATATCACACATTACCATAGCTCAAATGCAAGAACAACATTTTGGACCATATATACTCATTAAAAGTAGAAAAAGGGGGAAAATAATGTGAGAAAAGCCATCAACAAAAACAACTTCCAAGTGTGTGACCAACAGTTATGTCACCGCCAAAATTGGGGTAGGTGCAAAATTTAAGTAATGATAATCGAAAACATCAATTATTAAATCTTATAACATCATATAAAATGGATAAAAATAAAAATAAAATCTGCAAAATTAACAAGAAATCCAGATTAGAAAATGACCCACATGTGAACCATGGCAACAACTTCTTCTGGGTCTGCCACTGCATGTTCATTAAATGTATCAACATCCTCCAACCTGAATAAAAAAAACACCATCATTTTAAAAAAAAAAAAAAAAAAAAAAAAAAAAAAAATTTAAAACCAAAANAAAAAAACCAAAGTTTTAAACCCACATTATTTAGAATTACAGAGGTAAAAATATATTTTACCAAAATTAGGCAAACAAACAGAGTGATTAATACCCATTATATAATATTCAAGTGTTCATTCAAGTGGGTTAACCATAAAAAAAGGGGGAAAAGAAAACTGGAAAAATGAAATATCTTCACCATTAAATGCATCAGCCTAAATTAATAGGCTTAAGCTACTTGATTGATTGTTCACCCTAACCATAATCTATATTTATTCAATGTTCCCCTTTTTATAGATTAAATCTCATAAATAGAAATTGAACCATTTTAGGATAAAAAAAAAAAAAACAACAACAACAACAACAATTTTTCAAATTCTTTTAGGTATAGGAAAAAAAAAAATCAACTTATCCAAAAGATGCTTTTCTTAAGATATTTTAAGGACAATTTAACCCCCTTTTTTCCTTCAAAATTACAGAAAATGACACTCAGAAAAATTCCTAAACCATTTGTTGATTCCTTGTAATTCTGTAAACCCTAACTAAAACACACATTGATTCATTGAACCCAATTTTGAAATTTAAAAAAAAAAAAAAAAAAAAAAAAAAAAAAAAAAAAAAGGGNGAAAATGACACTCAGAAAAATTCCTAAACCATTTGTTGATTCCTTGTAATTCTGTAAACCCTAACTAAAACACACATTGATTCATTGAACCCAATTTTGAAATTTAAAAAAAAAAAAAAAAAAAAGGAAAAATGAGGAAGAAGGGGTAAATTTGTCATTTGAAGTAGGACAAACAATTATCCACTAAAACTAGGGTTAAGTACCCAAAGCAAAGAAGAAGTACGCAGCAAATCGCCACAGTGCTCGATGTTACTACTACTAATCAGAAAACCAGGGAAGTACAAATATTTTTGTATTAATCTACAAAATGACGAAACTACCCATGACTATTAAACACTAATCCAAAGTCAATACATGATTAATTAAATTAACAATGGGTATTTTAGGAAAGTAGTACGATAATATACTTTGAAAAGTGAAAAATGGAATCCTAAGAAAAGGCGTAACCGTAAACAGAATTAACGGATGAAATGAAAAAGAAAAAAAAAGGAAGTTAAGATATCAACGGTTGAAAATGTTTGATAACATTAAAAATTGCAGAGAATCTACGGTTGAGATTAATTTGACGTCTATAACAGTCTAACTGAAAAAATAAAAATAAAAAGTAAAAATAGAAAAAGCAATATTTCATTAACGGAAAAAATAAAAATAAAAAAATTGTAAGAGTAACTCACTTTTCCGCCATTGTTGAGTTCTTTAAGGTCTGCAAGTCGTCGGTATTTTCCGCCATTGTTGAGTTCTTCATGGTCTGGAAGTCCTCTGTTTCTGCTGACCTGTAAATTTCACAGTTTTAAACCTTCATTTTTAGCTAAAAAAAAAGGGAATTGTGAGAAGAAATTAAAGATTAAATTAAAAAGATAAATGATTTTGAGAGGTAGAAAGTATAATGTAGGTTAAACTCAACAAATTGAACCTCCATTTTAGCTGTTTTACAAAAAAAAAATCAGCGTTTTAAACCTAAAATAATTTAAAGATGAAATTGAAGAATTTGAGAGGTTGAAAGTATAATGTAGGATAAACTCAACAAATTAAATCTCCATTTTCAACAAAAATTAACGATTGTAGAAGCTACAAAACGACGCTTCGAGTTTAACCTAAAACATAGCTAAGAAAATGAATAAAAAAAAGGAATTTGAGTGAATAAATTTTGGGGATGATTTACCGAGGAGTAGTGCGAAGAGCGGTGGCAAGAGTAGCGAAGAAGAGAAGAAGAAGGAGAGAAGAAAGGAAGGTTGTAGAAGAAACCGCCATTGTTGAAAACCTTCACTGAGTTAAAACAGAGAAAATTGAGAGTTAGAGAGGGAGGGAAAGACAGAGGAGAAAGGGGAGTGAGGGAAAAAGAGTGTTTTTATAGAGAGTGGGGGGGGGGGGAAATTTTAATTAAGGAGAAAGAGTGGGGTCCACTTTGCTGGTTGTTGCTACTGTTGTGTTTTGCTACCACTCACTCACCCACACTAGCTGCTGTGAAGTAGCCTAAATAAAAAGTAGTCTCACATGAAATGAGATTTAATTTTTGAATTTAATTATCCCTCCTAAAAATTGATTTAGAGGGGAGTTTTGGGTTACTTTTACATTTACCATCATGAGGTTAGAACTTAAAAACCAATGTAGGTACAGTGTATTGTATGTTGTACTTGTACGTACTTATTTTGGTGTAAATGTGTTTAGAGCAATAATCTAACTAATTCACCTTGGTTCAAGGTTTATCCATACTTATTTATTTTCTAACTAATTCACGTTAGTGAGAGTGACGGTTAATTCAGTTAATAGTTAGAGTTTCTCAGTTCTCCTAATTTCATAATGTTATGAGATCGATTATCATCCCGCCCTCTCTAGCACACACAAAAACAAAAGGCTAATTCACCTTAGTTAAAGGTTTAATTTGCAAACAAAATGACATATTTGTGAAAATTGTGGTTATATATATACTTGTAATGGAGTAATGGTTGTCCATAAGCTGATTATGGAACAAAAAATCACATTAGAAAGAGAAAATTACAAAATAATCCTTCATTGACCTATAATCAGCTCGTAGGCAATCAATTCTCCTTATACCGTATATGTTTGTAGGACTTGGATGAGTATTAATTTTTTTATTAAAACCTTGGAGTAAAAAGCCTCCATATTGTAAGGTATACCTACTTTTTATTTTGGATGATCCTTTAAATTTAAATCTTTTGGAGTAACAAATTAAACACTTTTTTATTGCTTCAAACAAATTTGTGGTGCATAAAGAAAAGGTTATTTAGGAATTAGGACAACAATTAAGAGTTGGGTACCATCTCTTAAATCTTAGGGTACCTTGTCACAATATAGAGCATATGCAAAATAAAGTATCATAATTAATCTTTTTGAATGAGGTCATCAATGTTAGTTGAACTTTTATCATAGTGTACATTTGGTCCTTTTTAATAACAAGTTTGAATGAATGATATTACTCCTTTCTAATACTTTTTAATAACAACTATGAATAAATGCTACGCTATTTCTAGAGGTGGAAGTCTTCATTTGTTGGTTAATGTCTTGAATTAGCAACATATTAACATAATATCATTTGATGATTGAACTGAAATCTATCAAATTTCCAAAGTTAGTGTGATGTTTATGATTTCTACTTACAAAACATAATCTACTTCTTGTACGCAATCAAAAACATGGATTGTTTCACTAAATTAAATAAGCAAGAAAAGCCTATGTTGAAGCATATATAATAACTTATTTGTAAACAACATGTGAAAGGTTTTTAATGATTAATGACATTGTAAGTTTGCAACACAAAATATTGAAGAATGAAGGATGCAAAAATATGTTTTTAATCGAATTTAAATGATGCAAGTATGTTACAGACAAATGAACTAGACTAATGACGAATTGTTGATTAGATTGTTTTGCCAATACTAGCTAGTAATAGTTGGTTATTTCCCGATTTTATAAGGTCATAAAATCGGTTCTCATCACGAAAACTGATAACTACCTAGCATTGATCGAAAAAGTTAATAGTGATTATTATGGACTTACAAAGACATGGATTATGTGATGTAATGCCGAGCTATCCCCACAAACTTATAATACTACGTATATACATAATACATCATACATTTACAAAAGTACAATGTGTTATGTGAGTTTATGACATCCAGCAGTGTACTAAACTTCTTACTGACTAACTTATTTTAAAGTAATTAATGGCTTAAACACATGATTTCGTGTAACTATTGGTTTTAACTGATGAGCCCATATCAGTAGATGAGATGCTTATTTCCTACGTTAAACAAGTAAATATATTGAACTAATTATAGTGTTATCAAAGTACTAATCATTCAATTTATGCACTCCTAATTAATATATACTCCGTAACAAGTATTTTGAGCACGTAAAAGTGAATAACCTCTTTGGTCATTAAGTTTTCTTAAAGATATTTTATCCTACATATAAATTATTTGGGTCACATTCAGTTCAAATAAATTGATTATATTGTTTAGGTGTATATTTCATTCTAGTACGTTTATTTTCTTGGCTAGTCCTTCTCAAACAAGTTCAATTTTTGTTTTGGATTGGCTTCGTTGTTATCATATGAGATTGAGTATCAATTTTGCACTTTGAGTCCATATTGTATTGGATTGTTATTACGTCGGGTACATGGTTTTTTTTACCAATCAACCCTTTTACTACATAATTTGCTTCATGTTGAGTTCAAATTATAATAGTCAAATCAGTTTCGAACTTTGTATATTCACTTTTGGATCATTTCAAACTTCAAATCATAACATTAATTGTAAATTTAGACCAAGTTTGAATCTCAAATACGATAATCCGATCCGATAATTTTATCTGAACCAATCTTAACACATATACACCGTAAAGAGATTTTTCTTTTGTTAACTACATGACGCACATTAAATTGGTTACAAGATTAACTACAAATCCAATTTACACATTGAATTAACAAGATTAACATTGTACTTAAAACCAACCTTGAACATGAGATCTTGTTAAGCATAGTACAATATCACCGACGAATTGCATATAACACGTGTCAGTACACTAGCTACCCCAAATTTCCTGGTTGATAATTTTACTTTATTTTTGTGACTCCGTTAACTCGTTATTACATGACCGTATAAAAATCTGACAACAATCACATCAATAAAGTTGTAATTACTCGTAGCAAGGAATGCCATGTCAGCGTGCCGTTAGGGATTTGGGACGTTAAGGCGTGTTTGTCTTCTTTGGGGAAATTTGGGGTAAAATAACGAAAATTAAAACTCACATGCACTAAGCTACTAACAAATGGGAAAAAATTAATTGAATTTTACGTTATTTTCTATTCGTTTTTTTGTTTTTTCATATTTTTGGGTTTTTTTTTTTTTTTTTTACTTGCGGAGGAATTACGCTGATTTTACGGGGACATGGAATAAAGTGTATTATCACCAATGTAATGTGGCTGGGATTTTTTCTAACTTTTTCTTTGTGGAAGAGGATGAAATTGGTTGACGACTCTCTTAAGAGCATGTTTAGTCTCATGACTTATTTTTAGTGACATTATCAAGTTTTAATAAGTTTTAAGAAGAATTTGATTAATTATTTTTAATAGGGACCGTAAAAAATGATATCACCCCCAAGACTTGGGCAAAACATGCTCTGAGTACACTCTTCCGTTTCTTTTCTTGGTTAATGGTTATAATTGGTTATTATAATACGGAGTACTTGTGTTAGGCTAGTTTTAATTAGTCACTTATATTTTGCAATTTTAATTAATAAAGGGTTGTCATGAAAATATACGTAAAGAAAGGAGGCCACTAGTTCTTAAAGCTAAATTGCAGTAAGAATATATAGTAAAAGCATACCACTTATAACACAATTATAGCCGTAACTTAGTGGTTATAATGTGGGTTTGTAGATAAGGGTTATTGGTTGTTGCGACTTAGGATTGATTCTTACTTGACTTTAATTATTATTTTTGATATCTTTTAGGTTTTGTTTTGTTCCATGTTAATAAAATAAAAGTAAAAAATAAAAATTTTCCCCTCTATTATTATTATTATTGTTATTATTATTTCGGTTGCATTTCTAATCAAAAGCTATGTATATATACATTTTCATAAATAAAAAAATAATAATAAATCTTCATATCTCTTATCTATCTACTTAAGTGCCAAAAAAATTAATTCTATTATTATGTTGTTCCACTGATTAAGTGCTTGTACTCGCAACTAAATTTTATCAAATATAAGTATTTAAATATTATGTGATCAGATTTTTTTTTTTTTAATATTTTGGTCGAAACATTGAACTTTTGAAGTTTTTTTCCCAAGTTGAAAATTCTGGCTTTACCACTATATAACACACTCTAAAAAAAAGTGTCACTAAAATGCATTAAGAAGAGACATATTAAAATATGCATGAATTGAATTTTTTTGTGCAAAAAGATGCATTGATTTTCGTCTTTTCGATTTGGTGTAGCAATAAGGTAACGAGCATATTGATGGCATAATGGCATGAAAAATACCAACCCCTTATAATGGCATATTGAAGGCTCAATTTCATAATGAGCTAAAAGTCCATGCTATATTGCCACGTGAACTCCACAAACAATTTTTTAAGGTGAAATTGTTAGCTAGGTGGTGAAATTTAACAAAAAGTGAAACATATGGTAATCATTTAAATTAATTTTTTATGTCATGTAGTGGTTCTTTAAATTTTTTAGAAAACTAAAAGTGGTTAACAAATTAAAAACATAAGTTATAATTGATTATTATAATTGTGATGCGACATCGCCCGAGCGACCATTATTTAAACAATGGCGAGTTGTGGTAGTGCTTTAGGAGGTTAACTATGGTCGCCAGAGCTTGTTTAAACAAGTATACTTGTTTTAACAATGGCGACCATTAAACCTTCTAATCGCCAGAGCGACCATTGTTTAAACGCAGTGGTAAGTTGATAGAGAATGTTCAATTAAATAATGGTCACTATAAATACCTACTAGTAGAGTATCGGTAAAGATAGACGTTTGTAATCTAAACCTATAAATAATAAAATAAAATTTATAAAAAAACTCTAGAATTAAGTATCAGCACTAATATGAACCAATGTAATCGTTAATCACTCTTACAACTAATTAGAATAAACTCAAAATGATAGATGCGCCCTAAAAAATACCAAGAATTTCTCTCGATCAATTAATGGCTTCCCTAATAATGCAATGGACCTATTTTCATGGAATCATGTATATTAAAGACATTAAGAATAGCATTCTAAAAATCCGAGCAAGTAATATTCACTATTTTCATGTCAATAAAACTTACGCAACGTAGTACTTTTGATTAGGGGTTCTAAAATCGATCAATAACCAACTTTCGTTGCGAACCTAATCACATTCAATAAATACTATGTCTAGTCAAATATTGATAATCATACCAACCCTAAAAAAGATGAATTACAAACTAATTAAATTGGGGAATTGAGATTAATTCATAACATATAATTCATGTTAAGGTTTAATTCAACCCTTGGTTAAAATACTACTCAAACATAATTAAGGAAGAAAAATAAAGAAACAATAAGAGATAGCATAGTTAATAATAATAACAAGAAATAAAAGGAGAAATTTAACTTGAACTAATAGATGGATAATGGTACTTGAAAGTTGAATTTTGAAGAGAAAATAGAAGAGTAAAAATAGCGTACAAAAGAACTCCCAAAAACTGATCTCCCTTTGTCTCTAATTCCCCCCTAATAATTTTTCACTGAAATATATATATATATATATATATATATATATATATATTACGATAACTAGAGTAGGAAATAAATTAGAATTTTGCAAAAGATATCAAAAATACACCCCTTAGTCGGGCATGATCAGCGCCCATTGGGTGGCCAGCGACCTAGGCAGCAGCTCAAGGGACAAAACGCACAAAATCAGCGTGCGCTGGTTCAGGTCTTGAAATGCTGGGTCGACTTCTAAGGGTTATACCTCGAGTTTTAGGCATTGGAATGGGGCATGTGACCCAGTGTGAAGCTCTATGAATCTAGTTTCCAATGCAACTTGAGTCGCATTGATTTGATGAGTATACCTCGAGACATGACCAAAATAGTGAGCAAATTGGTTAAGCTAAACTTTCACAAACATCAACGTTTTTTCACTTTTAGCTCAAATTCACCTCAATAAGCTACGCCATGACCCTTATGGATGCATAATAGACCTTATATGATGATAATGCTCGAGTTAAACGTCCAGAATTTTTAAACCTTCTCTTACAATCATCCACTCCATACAACTTTGCTTCGAAAGCTTCTAAATAGCTATAAAACTACCTGAAAATTTAAGAAAGCAAAAAACGAAGCTTAATAAAGTACAACTTGAACATTTCATGCTTAAAATGCAATTATATGGCCTAATATGCTCAAAATATGCATCCAAACATGCCTAAAAAGTAAAAACCCTATATAAATATGACTTATGATCACTAGTATTTAATAATTTTCCATTCTCTCTTTTCACAAGAGAATTATATATATATATAAAAAAGCTTCTAAATAACTCCCAAAAACTGATCTCCCTTTATCTATAATTTTTGGGTTGGTTCTCCTCTTAAGTGGGAGTTTAGGGATCGGTTCGATATTTGTGGGTTCATGGGTTACAATTTTGCAATTAGTGTTGAATTTAAGAATGCAATCTCATATGTGATCCTCAAATTTTAAGGACCTTATTATTAATTTTTAGAGTTACAAGTTAAATCCTGTACTCCTGGTGTTGGACATTATAGTTATAAGATGCTATAAAAGGTTATTGTTTTGGGTGGCAGGAGTACAAATCAATTTGTACTTTGGGTGTAGCTATTATTTATTGACTTTCTAATGAAGCCTTAACATTTGAACACGTGGCAGTGACATATCGGTAGCTCTACATGTTTTATGTAAACTATTTTCAGAAAAAGATTGAGAATTATTGGGTAGGGGTGAAAGTTCGGTCTATGGTTTGGATTATTGCCCAATCCAAATCAAAATTATATATTTTCGGTCTTTGAAATTTGAGACCAATCCAGTCCATATTAAATTTCAGTCCAATCCACCTAAATTCGGTCTTACGATTTTGGATCCAATCCAATTCGAATTTTAAAGATATTTTTTTTGGTACAACATTTCCTGCTTAATATATTTGTAGCAATAATATGTAGCACTATCCAATAATTCACTAAAACAAATACTACACACACTTTGAAAAAGGATGATAGAAAATTTTAGGATTTTGCTAGCTTTTGATGTTTTGGGCATAACTACTTAACAAGTAGTAGGCTTAAGGCCATTAAAGACTTAAAGGTTTATTACTATTCGGTCTATAGTTTGGTGTACGGTCCACCGAGGGGTCCAGTCCGAGTCCAAACCGAAAACCGAAATATAAAAAATTTACAACCCAAACCGCACCAAATTACAAAAAAGTCCGATCCAAATTTCCAATATGGTTTGGTTTGGTTCGGTCTTCGGTTTTAATCCGAATTACTTTCACCCCTATTATTGGGGGTGTTAGACAATCTACATGATCAAGTAAAGATTTATTTTTTTCTCAAAAATATGTCAAGAATATAGACTCCCTCACAAAAGGATACATAATTAAGCGAACAAATGGGGACTATGCTATAATGTCTGATTTGATTTGGTTTTTCATCATCATAGTCATATACTTCCTCCGTATCACATTGACTTGTGCATTTGGAGTTTTTGACCCTATTCATATGTAGTTAGAATTTTCATTATATCTATCAATATGTAAGTATGTATACATTCATGTGGGGTTTTTTCTAATTCATATTGATATATACATTATTTATATTCAATCAGTATAATTTTTGCAAACATACAATTTGTAGACATAAATGATATAACATGTGCATTATGTTGCGTAAAGAACAGTGTTTGCACAAGTCAATGTGAAACAAAGATGGTATATTAAAGAAGAGTTTTACTACCTCCGTTAACAATTAGATGCAACGATGTTATCAAATACTTGCAACACTTTTTCCCCCTTATTTGGTAAACCTTTTGCTGAGAATTTACGAAAATACCCCTGCATTATTTTTAATCAAAATTGTAATGCTTACTTTTTAGTGGTCCATCTTACTTTATTTTTCCTTAATCATTTTTTTTTCCTCTATATTTAATCACATGCCCTTATATTAAACATCATTAAGAAAAATTGTCTAGGAGTTTGTGCAACTCCAAGAGTTGCATATGAATGTTAACGGAGGTAGTATTTGATTAGTTTAAACTGTATTTTACGTTTCTGATATGTGCGGTTTTTATTGTGTTTTTCCCCCTTGTTTCGGGCCAATTTTATGCCTAATGGTTGTTATTCTGGCTTGATTTTAGCTCATTTGATGTTCTTTAGCTAATTTGAAGTGTTTCGCCAAGTTTGATCGATTTCCGGCAATTTTAGAGCTTTTTAATTTGATTTTATCATTTGCGGTTGTTATGCTCGGTTTTGGTGTGTTTTGTAATTTCAGGAGCACGGAAACCGAGGTTCGGAACGAAGCTGAGAAGCTTGGACGGAATAACAATGATATATGCATGGGAGTGTGTGCCAAAAAGCTATGGAAACAAGTCTTGAAGAAATCATGAAGAAATAAGAAGAAAAGAAAAAAAATAAGCTTCTGAGGTCTCTATGCAGCCGCATAAAAATGGCATGCGCCCGCATTTAAAGAAGAATTCACCTGAAGGGGCGTTCTGGGAGGTTGATGCGGGCGCACAAATCTCCCATGCGCCCGCATCAGCCGTTTTCCGGGATTTTTATTTTTCTTTTATTTTCTTCGTGCTTTGACTTTGTAAGCCCAATGTTGGGTACTAAAGGCACGACTTTCTAGGCAAAACAACTTTATGCCTTTCATAATTTAGAATTAGACTTTTAGGTTTTATTTAAATCACTTTTTCTCTCTCAAAATTAATATGGGAATTAGGGTTTTGTTCTCAACAATAATTTTCAATTCAATTCAAGTTCTTCAATTTGTTCTTCAATTTGGTAATTCTTTTGCTTTTATTCTTTTTATTTAGTTTAATATATGCCTTTTAGTTTCTTTAGTCTAATTAATTTAGTTAATTGTTAATGTTAATTAGTTTAATTATTAATTACTTCATGAATTTAATTATGAATTTTATAATTATGTTTGCTCTAATTTTCATATTCATGAGTGAGTAGTCAAATTTCTAGGGTTAGGGAAACCTTGACTAATTAATGGACTAATTAAATTAGATTGTTCAATTCCGTAATTAGTAGTCAAATTCCTATTATTGGGTTTTTCGTTTACAATTGAATTGTGCGCATGTTTAGATGTAATTTTGGTAATTGTTGAATTTGATGCCGAGAGGTAAAAATACACAATAAGACCACTGGATAATAGGCGGAATTAGTCTAGACATGAGTGAGAGCCGCTAGGTGAGTTTCGAGGAAGTCTAAATTCGAGAGAATTAGTGAGCCCTAGTTTGATGATAGTTGTGAGATTGAACGATCTTTGTTAGTGAATCCATTAGTTGTTCTTGGTGACCCGAATAACCCTAGGCTTCATTTATTGGTTTTAATCTTTGTTATTTCCCGTAATTAATTAGTAGTTAATCAGTAGTCAGTTAGTTAGTCAACATTTCTCAACCAAGGCCCTTTGTACGGTTTAAGCTTTTTAGAACTAATAGAGTTCAATTGCTTCCCTGAGGATTCGATCCTTACTTCCCTAGCTACATTAGTTAGTGCTGTTTGGTTTATTTTTGATAGGTGTGCGATAGCCTCATCAGTTTCTATAATTCCTATTGTAGATGTTGTATGACTTTGAATCAGTTAATTACATTTAGGGCCAGGTTACTTCAGCTGAAAATAGCTTAACTGAACTGAACTTAACTTAACTGAAATAAATTGAAAGTTTTTTATGAAGGATTAATGAATAGCAAAATAAGAGAAGAGCTGAATTGAACTGAACTAAGCTACACTAAACTGAACTAAAATAAACTAAACTGAACGGATTTTAAGCTAAAGTAAACATGCCCTTAATAATTTCCCTTCAAAAAAAAAGTTGTTTCAAGGTCAACCTATATTAAGAGTAAATTGTACACAAGTCATTAAATAAGCCTTATTTAGTCATTTGTATGAAAATGTCAACGAGACAATTATTTTGTTAGCTAATCAAAAACTTAGTTTGTTTTAAGCAAATCCAATAAAGCTTAACTAAAAGTTTTTCAATAAAAATTTTATTTTTATCTTAATATATTTTTTGTAGGACCTCGATTTATAGGTTGCCCCACAAGCCTTTCAAAATTTTAGGTGCGGCCTTTTCTATTACTATAAATTGAAAAGGGCTGCACCATGTTTAATATTCTCAAATATACCATATAATTTGCTTCTTACAATTCCGATTCCTTATAATTGATTATCAAAACTATACGCTTTTCCAAAAACAATTTATTTTATGTCCCACATATTTTAAATTAACTTGTTTGTAACTAAAGCAAGAAAATTAAAACCTCCTAATAACTATTATGATGGAGTTGATGACACCAATGCAAGTAATGGACTACATAACCTAAGATGGTTTTACTCAAAATGTGTGGACACATAGCATGGTGGTTGACGAGTAGTGATATTACTTTACAGGCTATAACCATTTCAACAGCGAAATTCTCGGCGGATGAATGTAAGTAGGATTGACGGAATAAATATGCTACTCCTATATAATGCGACGCTTTTTTTTTATTATGTTTATGATACGTAGCCGTCAATTTAGTATAATAAATTGGACCGTTAATCTTTAGCTATAGAAATAAATGTCAGTGTATCAACATTTAATTAAATATCATGTCAATTTGTATTTTGGTGTTTGGTCTGTATATCTTGACTTTCTTTAGTTTATGAGGTTACTTTCTTCAATCCTCAACTAGGTTCACACAATCTCACTTTTTTTTTTTTTTTTTTTTTTTTTTTTTTTTTTTTTTTTTT
>PYUH01000510.1:0-174590 GCA_016808085.1 Suaeda aralocaspica | reverse complement strand
TTTTTTTTTTTTTTTTTTTTGTGTGTGTGAATTAAAGAGCCATAAGTCTCTTTTTTTCTCCCTCCAATTGGTTACTAAAGCTAATTATTTCATACTCCCTCACTCCCTCTCTTTCATTTATCCTTTATGTTTCATTTATACACGTTTGTCAATGCAAATTTTGTAGCGCTTATATATATGATTTTGTATTAGTAAAGATTATAAAAACTTGATGTTATAGTAGAATAAATCAAGACGAATCAAACAAGACCCCATATAAATATGTTTTGACTTACACATACAACACAAACAACGGTCAAAGTATGGTTTATGAAAAGTCAAAACGTAAATGGAAACAGAGGGAGTATCTTGAGACTCTAATAAGGTCATAAAAATAAGAATTTTGATTTTTAGTAGCATAAAGATGTCTTGTCGTTTTGGTTTGACATAACTCCCATATGATTCGGTGTAGGGTTGAATCTTTTCAACTTATTTTTAGTAGTAATAGCTTAATAAGTACTTATTAGGTTTAATATAGTACTAAAATCATGTTCTCGTCAACTTATTTTTGTTTATTTGAACTTATTTTTGTTTATTTGAACTTATTTGTGCTGATTTGAACTTATTTTTGCTGAAATGAACTTATTTTTGCTGCACTGAACTTATTTTTGCTGAACTAAACTTATTTTTGCTGAATATTAGTAAAAATAAGTTAAGAAGAACAGGGCCTAGCTAAATAGTTCATAAATCAGAATAATTGATATAATCACAACACAAGTTCTCCTTATACGGGGTAGAATTAAATCAAGTTTAAAATAAGTTCATGTAGTACAAATATGTTTAGATAAGCCAAAAAAAGCTGAATAGAATGGAAATGCAAACTAAAATTGCTATAGAGTTCAATTTCATACTTGAAAATGATGGTTCAATACGAACTTGGCTTTAGGTTCATTGTCTAAAGCCGAGAAATAAATGATCTAAACTTGATGTTGAGCTCTTTAAACATGTAATAACTAACACCAATTCCTAATTTGAGCTTGCTTGAACCTTTATAAACTACCTCGAAGGATTTGCCCTAGAAAAATAAACTTAATTGTTTTAAAATAACTTGATATGAATTAATTATCTCAAATTAATCATGATACAAATATAATCAATTGCTAATTAAGTGACAACAATCATCATATATAAGATCATATATTGTTGGATCTTTTATTAATCACATAAGGTCCTACTCATAACAAATTCCAATTTAAATTTTCATATCTTTTCACCTTAAGGTTGGGTCATACTAGCTAGCTAAAATCACATTCAAAGTTGTGATTCCTAAGTTTTTTACAGTTTAAATTGCTCCTACTTGAACATAGTGTGTGATTTGGAGCATAAATTCAGGTGATTTCTTTCTTTTGGCTTTATCTTAATTGATAGTTTACGAGGTTATGATGACATTTTGGAGTATTAAATTTTTAAAAATGATTGGCCAAAAAATAAACAAAGTTAAAAACCCTTTTTGTTAATTTGTCTTTGTTTTTATTTAGAAGCAACCTCATCTGCTTGTAAACAGTGCTTTCTTTTGTTACCTTTGACTGAGGCGTGATGCTAAATTGAATAAGTTAATCTCTTGTCATACCTTTGCGCTTTTGTTGGTAGATGATTATTCTGCATTGTAGTCATACCATCATGTATATACCCACAACTCCCCAAAATAATATAACTACATGGTTCTTATAAAAATATGAAATGACTAGAGTACTAGACCATATCTTATATGGTTAGGCCTTCTTTGGAAATTGCATCCCGAGGTAACTTGAATAGAAAATGAATGAACATAAATCAAATTGCATTCTAAACTCAGCGCACTAAAGCAAACTAAAATTAATCGAAATTAAGTTAAAAAAAAAATACAAAGTACGTAGGTTCTTATACTTCCATATCTCGAAACTGTTGTAACATTCTAAGTTTTCGAATTTGATCTCTAGATAGAAGCATTTTACTTCCGGTTGCATCTTGTTTATGTACGCCCTTATTAACAATTTTACATATGGAAGGCTTCAATACGTCGGCGCTCTTAGACGTAAAGTATAATTTAAATTACACTTTGATTTAACTTTGACTCTTGTGGTTTTAATGTAACAAGTCGTGAAGAAACTGAATTGAATCATGTATGCATGGTCCAGTATGATTTGAACTAGTTTACATTTTGCATGTCAATGAAGTATAATTAGATATCGAGACGTATGTGTACGTTGCTACTTCCTAGTGATACCTTTCTTCATTTAGGGATAACAATTAGTAAGACGTGAGATTGTAAGTATGCAACAAAAAAAAGGCTAAAAAGTGACTAGTAAATTGCAATAATTTGACAATATTTTGAGCCCCCTCACTTGATATTTAGTCTCACCCACCACTAAGATACCCAAAATTAAGCAGCTTTACAAAGGCAAGATTATGCATGTTTTCCCACATGCATGCAACAATACAAGTGGTTTCCATCATTAACTCCGTTTCATGCGTTTTAAACCTTCTTCTTTCTATATCTGTTACATTTACTATTTTACCCTCTCATCTATAAAAGATTTTTAAAAAATAAAAAATAAAATTATGAGAACATGGTACGAATTAATAAAAAGTTTACCTTACAACAAAATCATGATATTCTACTAACAAAATTAAAAACATTGATTATTATGTGGACCGTTTCTTTTGATTACTTTTTTGTATCCTCCCCTAACTGGAAACCAATCTTGACTTTGAGCTACGTTCTTATGAGTAGTGCCCATCATTTGATAACAGAAACTGTTTTACGTCTCTTTTCACTTTTTTACTATTTATTTCTTCTACTAGGTTTTTATGTCTTACATCGTACACATTGCAAGTAATTCTATTTTCAATTTATTTTTATTGTGTTTAAATTTATTTTGAACTCTAATTACTAAGATTATTTAGTCGTATTAAATTTAGGTTTCTTTTATTAAGTTCAATTCAAATCATATTAATTTAATTTATTTTAGTATAACTCATTCCAGAGTATAGCCAATAGCCTTAAATAACTTTAGTAACCAATCTCATAATAGAAGTATAGCCTTACATGTCTTTCAAAATTTAATCTTTAAAATGAAGGTTATAGTTTATCGTCGTGTTGTAAAGTGATTGTCAGTGCCGTTGATAAATTTGTAAAAGCTATGTTATAATACAATCTTAGTACAACTCATTCTAGAGTATAGGCAATAGCATTAGATAACTTTACTAACCAATCTCATAATAGAAGTATAGCCTTAGATGTCTTTAATAATTTAATCTTTAAAAATAAAGGTTATAGTTCACGTGAGTCATAGTCGTGTACTCGTGTTACAAAATGATTGTCACTATGGTTGATATATTTGAATTAGCTATGTTACTGTACAATCTTGGTATGTATTCAACTATTTGTTGCATCCTCTATGGTGTATGTCGTCCTCCTATATTTTAGTACAACTCAATCTAGAGTATAGCAAATAGCCTTAGATAACTTTACTAACTAATCTCATAATAAAAATATAACCTTACATGTCTTTAATAATATAATCTTTAAAAATGAAGGTTATAGTTCATGTGCGTCATGTCGTAAAGTAATTGACATTACCATTGATAAATTTGAATTAGCTATGTTACAATACAATCTTGGTATATATTCAACTATTCATTGCATCCTCTATAGTGTACGTCGTCGTCCTCCTTTTTAATTATGTCCTAAAGCACCATCTCTTGCTAACAATAAACCACTATAGATAAGATTTCATCACTTAGCTTTACTCTTAGATGCATTATATATGATCCCGTAATTTTTGTTTCTTTTCTCAACTCTATCAATCTTTATAAATCCTACCAAAATTCAAAAATAGCTTTTAGTTATGGTGAAAAGCCGCTATGAAAGCAATAGAACAGAGGAAGTGGTAACTATTTTCTTTCTTTAGTAAAGTTAAAGAAGTAAGATTTCGCAAGCAAAAACTAGTAAAAACGAAAAAGTTTAATCCAACAACCAAAATTAGTAAAAATTAGTTTTAAAAGTTAAAACTAACCAGCTAGCAAACCAATAAAATTGCACAACAATCATAACACAAAATAATAATAGCGTCTAATGGAAGTTCAATCCCTTTTAATTTGTTAAAATAGAAGAAAAATGAGTATCATTTCATATGGTTGGGTGTAATTAACACACTAATAACAATGATTATGATGGGATTTCTTTTTTGAGTAAAATCCAACAACTATAGCAAATTTGCTTTACTAATTGTATGTGTTGACATTTTTATTGTGTTAGCTAATATGTTTGATTAGTACATTTTCATGGGGCATAATTTTTGGGTTGTGGGTCTCACATAACTATCAACCATATTCAACCAACAAATTTCCTACCTTAACAAACACGCCAAAAGGTTAGAGAGTATGAGAAAGAGAGACAATTACTACTTTTATTTGCACTTTTCACTCAATTGCATCTTTTTACACTATGAAAGCAAAAGTAATAAGATTTCGTAGGCCAAATTTAATCTTCTTGGTCTATGCTATGACCTTTTCTACTTTGCACAATCTATAATCCTACATTAGATCGTATCTTATATCTTTGGTCTCACACTCTCACTTTTCATTTATGGTTTAAATCAAATTTAGATAGTTACATACAAAGAGATAATTCAATCCAAGAGTAGGACGAAAACGATGTGTTTTATTACCTTATTGATATGTCCATATTGATATTTTTATCGCTTTGATATATTGAGGTCAAAGCATGTTATATGAAAAGTAACTTTTATTTTAATTCGATAAACAAAAATACCGTTATAATGAATTGATACACTGGAGTTTTACAGGAAAATCTCAATTGGAGTTATCTTAATAGTCTATCTAAAATGTGAGAAAACGGAAAAGGCAATAGACCCCTACTCTCCACCCTAAAGTGCTCATATAGTGAAGTTTCAATCTTCAACATAAAGAGGTGGTTAAATTATACTTAATATGCACCCGATTGAAGTGCCCGGAATTGGCATCCTCTTTGTTGTAATAAACATCTTTAAGGATATGCTTCCTCTGTTCTATATTAGTCGCAACGTGCGACTTTGACACGTATTAAAAGAATAATTTGAAGGCCTAACTAAGCAAATTTAGTGAAATAATAATAACACCGATAACTTCTAATCTACCTTTTTTAATTTATGTATTAGAATTATTTTGATAAATCCATTCGCTTAGGCCTTCAAATATTTATCTCAAAATGCGTGTCCGCATGACACATTGCGAGTAATATAGAACCGAGGAAGTATAAGTTTGAAAACAGAAATGATATAAAACCAAAGAGTGTGAGAAGGTGATACTTACATATTGTACTAGAAAAATAGAAATCATTAAACCATCGAACTTGAATGTCACAAAAGTTTCGTTCAGTGAGACTGTTATTTATGTCTTCAAATAGAGAGACACACACAAGGAACTATTGGATTTTAACAAAAAAGTGAAAAGAGGTTATACTGTACATCAATACCTTACTATTCTTTAGTTCCTTTTTTGCATCTCATACTTGAATTGTGGATCTTTGCATTGAGCTTCGATTTATTCAATACATAAATGTTGGCTCCAACGGTAGGTTTAAGGTCGCATCTTAGAAGGGGCCAGGGGGATAGATGCCGGTTTAGAAATGAGAAAATTTATTCATACAAGAAAACTGTACATCAAGTTATCGAGGCATCAAAGTGGCATGACTCACATAATACATTATAAATTCATAATAATAAAAATTGGATAGTTTGCACCGAAAAAATGGATAGTAAAATTGAAACTCAAAAATCCTTTAATACACTAAAAAGTGACAGACTAATGTACAACCTTTGATATCAACTATAAAACCAATCGAAGATGGGAACAAAGAATGCTCATGTCAGTAATAAATTAGACATTTGAACATTTCCCGTCTTCTCAATAACCCCGGTACAAATATCAAGAGAAAGGGGGCCAAAAATAACATACACAATCAAGGCAAAAGATTGTTCTGCAGAAGCAAAGCAATCATCAAAAGAAATGTATAGCTATTTATCAGCAGAGGTAGGAGAATTCTCTAGCTCTTTAACAGCAAGGGGTTCATACCATTCAGGAACAAAACCGGCAGCCATCCTTGCTTCGACATTAAAAGGCGGTTTTAAGACCCCCCTAAAATAAGTTCTAACTGTTGTGTGAAACTTGTGAACAACTCCATTTTCATCGTTATCTTTCTCGACTTCGAAATTTTCATTCGGAGTAAGAGTTGTAGATCGCAAGCAAAGATACTTAAACCATCTGACCCCAGCAGCACAGTGAGTGATCTCCTCAGGATAGATCACAGTTTCTAATAAATCTGCTGTTTTGTTATCACCCCCATTACGAAAACGAGCAATGGTTGTTGGTATCACGTCAAGTCCTCTAGCCTGTATCGAATGGTTTTAATAACATAAAAGAACTTCAGTATATTATCTCATAGCACAGCAGTTTCATGGTAAAAACTAGACAACATGAAACCTCAGCAATTTGGATGATTAGATTTGTCACGATATGAACAGCTCTGATGCCTTTCCAATATTTGAATCGCAAACATGTAAGATCAAATCTAAAATCATTATTTTTTTGCTGCACAATTTTTTATCCACTAAATGTTTATCACTATTAAAAAGAACATTGATTGTTATCCTTCACGGTGAGGATTTCTCATGTATCAAATTCTATCCATTTTCTCAGTGAATTCACCGGATGTAAAGCATTTTGAGAGGGCATAGGAAGTGGGAGAAGTAAAGACTCCTACATGACAAATTATTGTCAAAGTTTTTCGTAATGATGGTATCTTATCATTAATTAAGCCTAAAGTTGACCAAGTTTGACTCATCAAATAGCATTGCTTTGCTACGAAATTGTCATTCCAAAGACTTTGCCAAAGACACGTTTGTGAGTGCAAAGGAAATTAACATGGAATAAGTGAGGAAGATTAGGAGACTAGAAGTGAAGATGAAACCTAAAAAAGCGGTTGGGTCTGATGGTATACCGGTGGAGGTGTCTGGGTAAGGTTGGTATTAATTAGGTAACAGATTTGTTTAACAAGGTTTGGAAGACTTCGAGGATTCATATGATTGGGGGAGCACCTTGGTTCCAGTTTATAAGAACAAAGGAGATGCTCAAGATTGTTCTAACTATCGAGGGTCAAGCTTATGAGCCACATGATTGGCGTAAGAGCACCTTGGTTCCGGGTTAAGGGCATGCACAAGCATCTTATAAAACCAATACGGGTTTATGCCTAGAAGATCCACTATGAAAGCAATTCATATGTTAAGACAAATAATTGAGTTTTATAGGGTGCGGAAGAAGGACCTCCGTACGGTTTTCATTGGTTTAGAGAAAGCATATACCAAGGTTCTAAGAGATATACATTGGCAAGAAATAATGAAGAAAAGTATCCCACGAAGGTATCCTTGTTAAGGATGTGTATCGGGATGTATCCACAAAAGTGAGGACTTGTGGTGGATTGAAAAAAGACTTCCTATAACAATTGGGTTGCATCAAGGATTGGCGTTAAGCCCTTTTCTTTTTGCAATGGTTATAGATGAAGTAACAATGTCAATCCAAGATAAAGCAATATGGTGCATGTTGTCTGCGGATGATATCTTATTGGTAGACGAAACTAGAGATGGGGTTAATACCAAATTGGAGCAATGGAGGTAGAGGTTAGAGTATAGAGGGTTTAAGCTAAGTCAAAGTAAGACACGGCATATGAAATGTTGATTTGCTTTGGGATGCTAAGGAGGGCAAGCAATGCTATAGTGAGGTTGGACGAAAAAGCTCTAGACATGAGGGCATGTTTAAATATCTAGAGTCGATTATTCAAAAGAATGATGATATTGACAAGGATTTGGCTCACATGATTGGGTCGCTTAAATGAAGAGCAGCACGAGCGTCAAGTGTTGTGTGACCGAAGCATTTCTTTAAAGTTGAAGGGGAAGTTTTATCACATTGTCATAAGATCAGTGTTGCTCTATGGTACACTGTGGTACATAATGATGGGCTTATAAGAAGGAGCACATTCAAAAAGTAGGAGTTACGGAGATATGGATGTTGAAATGAATGTGCAGGAACGCTCTAAGGGAAGGGATAGAATCAAAAATGAAGTCATCCATAGAAAAATTGGTAAAGCAGACATTGCAAGCAGACTAAGGGAAAAACGCCTGTGTTGGTCTGTACATATGAGATGGAGACCTCACAGAGCGCCAGTGCAAAGAGTGGGACCAGGGAAGTTATTTAGAAAATAGTGTCCGAAGGTACATTCTCAAATTACCACATAAAATTCTACTGCAGGTTATAAGGACATAAGGACAGTAGATGTTTTCATCATATCGATAAACACCAATATCAAAGGGTCAAAGGGGCTGGGTGATCGGTATTCCAAGATATGATCCTACTATATACTCGTAACAAAAAATATAATTGATGTGAATATGAGGCGGTACATCCGGTTTCTTGGTGGTATTGCCTATGGGTTTTTTCCTATCGTGATTGCGAGGACTTTCTCATTTTCGGCTTTGATTGCTTTTGATTGTTTTTTTTTTTCGTGTTTTTCATACTTAATCTACAATAATGGCGGATCACAATCTTGAAAATTTTTTTATTATAAAATTATAATCGTTTCTTGAAGTTTCTGAAAATCGAATTCCAGTTTCGCAGCTGTAGCTTGTCTGACTTTGACGATTTTGCATTGACAATTGGCTTTGAGTTGGAAGGTGTGTGAATATGTGTTGGAAAGCTTATTAAAATACTTACAAGGAGAAACAATTGAAAAAATTCGATGAGGTTCGGAACATATTGTTTTAGCCCGTTTTTGTTCGACTATCAAACTGGAAATCAATTTTAAATTAGATTTGTTTTACTTGGAGTCCAAGTATTATTAGGATTTTTGTGGGACATGTTTTAGTATTTCTTTTTCTGGTTTTTACCTTTTTAGTTAGTCCCATTGGCAAGAGTTGTTTACCTATATATATTCCTTGATTTTCATTAATAAAATTAGAGTTGAGTTTTTGATTAAAGTTATAAGTGTTGAACAGGTTGCATGATTCTTGACCTAGACCTAAAGTCTTTCAACTGCGATTGAAAGTCATAACCTTTATTCCACTCGTAAATTCCATATATCCACCACATTCTTTCATCATTAATTCATAATTCATTGACAAATTCATCATAAAATCGTCATCATCATAATAAATTCGAACAAGTTGAGCCTAAGCGTGTTTAGGTTGGTTTGATTCTTAGAAACCCAACAAAATGCGCATCAGTAATCATCTCAAATATGCTTTCCTGTCAATGAATCTCACGTTTGATGGTAGTATATAAAATTAATACTTGACCAAAGGTATATGTAGTAACACGAGGGTTTGGTGTGACAGGTCTAGTTGGGGCTGGCTGGCTGATCGGTATTCCAAGAGCATGAGTAGGTGATAGCGTGATACTCTTAAATTTCAAGATATTTCACCACATACTTTGTAATATAACAACAATTACTATGAATTTATCTTCCAATTGAAAGATGTCACCCCTACCCTCCCTCACTAAAACCATCTTACATAATGTAATACAAAATTCATGGTGAACCACATTAAATGATTCACCGGTCTATAATGTTTAACATTCCAGGTCATAAGTTTCCAATAAAATTAGCAATTACAAGTACACTCTCGGTCAATTGTTGAAAGATATATATATATGAATATTAGAATTGCCTTCTTTGTTATTTGGAGGTGATGACTATGTCAATTGCAACATTGGTGTGACTACGATCTATGAAACACGAGAACAAAAAGGACCCAAAGATAACAAGATATTTTATTGAGAAGAATTTATATGGAAAAGAAAACATACAAAAGATATATATCAAATGGATGTGATTGAAATTTCAACATTTTTTGAAAAATATCAACAAATATGCTCAAACAAGATGATGAAGTCCTTTCAAAAGAATTTTGAAAAGATGGAAAAAGGGAAAAGCCAGTGTCATTGGACACGATTCAAGTGCCCTCAAGGATACGGGTGTCCTGGTGTCATACTCGGCCAAGTTATAAATGAACTATCCAAGTGAAGTGTCGTGTCCAGTACGATACAATATTTATGAGATGAATGAGGGTTAAGAAAATGAAGATCAAAGGCAAGTGGTAGTAGTTAGTGGAAGCATGGTGATGACTTGAAGAGTGGTTGAAGGCACAGATGAACAGTAAAACTAGAGAAGTTTTGACGTATTAAAATAGTGCCTTGTAGTTATTTTACCTTCTTATTAGTTAACATGAATTACAGTTAGATATAAGAAGACCGCCCATAAAGTCAGGATTATATAAATATACTAGGGATTTGAAAAGATGAACCAAACTAGGGTTAAATCTTCTAAAGACACCCTAAAAGAAAATTCACCCCATGTTTGACAAAATTCCATGATAATTACCAAAGGTTACTATATTGTGACATAGGTGAATGGTGAAGAACTGTGGACGTCCAACAATCTTTGCATCATTCTCATATTTTGAAACTTTAGAAGTAGACTTTGAGGCAAAAATGATTATTCTCAGATTCGTAAAATAACACCATAAGCATAGCCTTGCTGGAAAATTTTCATATAAGCTTAACCGTAGTAATTACATTAGCATATATTGTCTTCATTAACAAATTTGTGCAAAAATCTCACATTCTCACCTAGTCACCTCTTTGAGGCTCTCTCATTTTTAGGATCACTTTAGGCAATCTTATAGCATAACTTCAGACTCTTTTTCTCTGTTTTTCCTCTCTTATGTCTTTGAATTTGCATCTTTTTATCTACTTAGTGAAAATACAATATTTCTTGCTGTTTTCTCCTTGTTTTTGCTTGTCTCCCCTCATGTTGATGGTTTGCAGTATTTTGATAACACTTTGTGGCATGGTTTCAATGACCAGGGAAACAAATTAGAAATAGCACTCATTATTAAGAAGAGGAGCAGCTGTCCACTTCACATGATTTGTGGCCACTCAAAGCAGGAAACTTAAAGAAGCGAACACCAACACTGCCAGATGCTAAGGGTTGTCTCTCCACCTTTAGCACAACTGCACATCATGTTCTTGCACTTTTCATTGGTTTTTCTCTGCCACAAAAAGGATCCATATGGAGACCATGAACTAGGAAATTTATCCAAGGAAATTATTCTAGTTGTCATGTTAGTTTAGTTGCTTAGATCATGTTTATAGCCATGAGAATATGTTATAATTCATGAACATAGCTATTTCTTCTAGATTTAGAAAATAGAATGGGACATATAAATCGTGTCCCCAAAGTTGATCCCTAATGTCCTTTTTCCCTTCGTATGACTCATGACTTTATGACCGATCTGGGTAGTCAATACCTTAACTTAGACCCCGAATTCTTACAGTCTTACTCACAGGAACAAAGCTGCTTTGCAAAGCTCTTTCAGACTATTTCTCATAAATTTGACAAACTTTGGGTCAGATGGATACACTATTGTTAGTTATTACTAAAAAAAGCTGACTTAGATCAAGTAGTGATTGAATGTTAGTAATAGGACAAGATGACAGGTGTTGTTCACTTGTTCAAATCACAGTTTTTCCACGAAGAAAGTTATCTTAATTTAATGAATATACCAAATAGAGTTAACTGGAGAAGAGTGGGGTAATGCCAAAATAATGTTAGCTCAAAGTGTTTTTTTCATCATTTGATTTGCTTTGGATAGTAGTTTAGTTACCCGAGACAGGCTAAGTCAATGGGGATTCAAGTTTATCATTGCGTCCCCTTTGTCACAAAGCAGTGGAAAAACGAGAACATCTTTTTTACATCAATAATATTCTGCATTAGCTTCAGCTCTCTAGAGAAGTTATGTACTGGAAGGCAGAGTTGAGTTTGTTCCTAGTATGGATAGGAAGCTGGATCCCAGCAGCAGGTTACTGGTTAAGCGTACTTTTAAAGTGGTTCATCAAATCTGGCTTGAGAGAGAAATTCTATAGTGTTTGAAAATCATACTCAAACAGTTCAAGCTGCCATGAAAGTAATCATTTGCAGAACAGTCTACAGGTGCTCAAATTAGTAAAGGGCATACATTGATTACTTATGTTGTGTGTTTTAGTGTCCTGCTCAGTGCTCACTTTGTATTGTACCATTGGTGTTCTGTTCTGCTGGTACATGACGAGTATATACTGATGTCTCTTGCAGTTCAGGAGCAGTTTAGTATTATGTTGGTTGTTTTTGTTGTTTGTTAAAGTTTGCACAGCACTAAAAGTTAGCCTTCAAAATTATTTCAAGTTCAGAAAGTATTAAAAAACCTCATCAAACAACAGTGCGTGGAAAGCAAATATAGGTGTAAAGCATTAAATTCGACAAACCTCATGCACACAATGTTCAATTGCTAACCGAGCCAACAAATCATTTGATGTAGCAATGGCTGAGTCCCATAAACCATCATGGGCTGGCAAAGCTCCATATGAAGAGCCCAGTTCCTCAAGGCGAACAGCAAGAAGCTTGAAATGCCTACCCTCTTCTTGTGCTACTTTGACAAAATCTGTAAAGAATTCCCTTGGCATTGCTTCTCGTTGGCCAAAACGAGCTATAATATCCTGTCATGCATTAAGAAAAGAAACAGGAATGTTAAAACATAATATTAGCTCAAAACATATTAATGACCTAGAAAGAAAATGAGTAACATAATGAGAAACTAGCACAAAAAGCACAACCAAACCAAAAGAAAGTACCTAGTGACGTTGTGACCTAGATGTCTAGAACTCATACATATACATAGCTCATCCAATATGTGGAAACCTCACACAACAATATAATATACTGAACTACTTCGCTTTAGCTTCTCTGACACGGGCTACAAATTGATGTCTGGACGGGATCTTGCTCAAAGTATTATTTACAGCTATGAATAATGTAAGTAGGTCAGCCAAATCTTTCAATGTTTTGGCACAACCTCAAATTTGAACTTAAGCCAACACAAATAGAAGTTAGTAAATTCTAATAAAAGACGAATTAATAGAGAATCATGTATTAGTTAGCAAACATTGTAAAAAATAAGCAAAGTATAAGTTTTAAAGAATGAATTTGTTATACAAAAATAATAAGATCATGTTCTTTTGGACTTGTTTTCGGTTCAATTTCTAATGAGTCTACTTTCAGTTACTTTAAATTCATCCCTCTTCAAGTATTTGGTCCAAATGAACAGGGCCTTAATAAGTAAAATATTGTATATATACATAAAAGTAACGAAACAAGTAAAAAAAAGATGTTAATAACTGTGACCAAGTTTTAGGTCAAACCGCCTTACAGAGTTACAATCATAAAAGACATTAGTTTTACCCACGTAATTTGAATCCAAATTCTGAAGGCTTTCAAAGCCACACCAAGGATTTATTGTTTTGAAAGAAAAGGAAAATGAATTTTCCATTTTCTACTGTTTTGGTTCCTAAAGATGTTAGTTCCCAAATGCAACTTGCAAGGGTCAAAAGTAATTCCCGTTTGTAATAAAGAAATGCCACAGTATCCTCCATACTCTAAACATCTTTGTCCTCTCCTCTGATCAACCATCTTCTCCCTTTCACTCCAACTTTCCTCTTTCATCATCATTTTTTCTTGGATGAAAACAATTTCAAAAAACTTGTACAACTGTTTTTTTCCCTATAAACTATTTTATATGAATATCATTTTGTAAACAAATTTTTTTCTATTAGGGCTCCGTTTGTTTTGGAGGAAAACATTTTACTTCCTTACTCCATTTTCCTTTATTTGTTAAGGTATGAGGTAGAAATTAATTTTCTCAAGGGTGAAAAAGTGCTCTTTAGAGGAGGAAACCACTTCTTTCCTTTTGTAAACATGACATGCCACGTTTTTCAAAGCTCACTCCTTGCTTCTCTCTTGTTCCTCCCATCCTTCCTCTACCCTTTCTTTACAATTTCTTTTAATTCATAAGCTTTGCGAACTTTTTTACAATTGTATTTTCCATAGCCAATTATCTTTCTTACAATGTTGTTCTCTATTTTCCATCAAAACAAACAAAGCCAAAAACAAATGAAACCTAAACGTAAAATTTCTAATAACACCCCCCTTCCCCCAAATTGTCCAATATTCATTAGTAATTTCCTTTGCCTTTTGGTAAATTCCAAATTACCAATTAAAACCCGATAGGCCAATAGACAAAAGTCGAGAGCATTTTAGTCAATTGTTGCGATCATTGTGGAGCGAATGAAGTATACAATATACATAAATAAATGGAAACATTGCAAATAAAACAAATAACACGATTAATTGCTATACCCAAGACAAATCAATAGCCCAACTCTCAGTATGCACCAAACTATGCACAATTGCTTGACGACTCTGAAGACTTCCAGCTTTACCCAACTTGGGCATCAAACTAGGAGACACCAACTTCACCTTTTCATCAACAAAAACACCAAAAATTCATTTAAGCATTTCATCAAACATGTAATATGCATACCAAAAAAAAAAAATGAAAAAATAGAGCTGGGATTTTTACAAGTGCATTACATACATTAGTAGGACGAGAAGGGCGATCAGGGATTTGAAGGTTAATGAAAGGATTATAGGTTTGAGAAATGGCGCCATTAAACCATTTATTTGCAATTTCATCACCAATTTTTGACTTTTCGAAAACGTCAGCCGTAGTCAACACTCTTAATGCTGCTTCTACTAATGTTTCGTCTTTTGAGTTTGTGTTTGTTGACTCACTTTCGCTCATTTTTATTTTTTTGTTTAATTAATCGGTGGTTGTGGTGGCAGCAGCGGTGGCGGTGGTGGTTGGGGAGAGAAAGAGTGACGTGAGGAGGGAGAGAATGATGGTCAATGTGAGGCCGTGAGGGTAATGGTCTAATGGGTAGACTAGGAATGGTCATGGGTCGAGTTGGATTTCGACGGGATGTCCAACAAAGGAAATGCTTAAGAAAGCTCCTTGTTGTAGTATTTTATGAGGACTGTCAAGGTAATCACTGTGATTTGTTTGAGAGCAAATTACAGGTGGGTCCAGTGGTTTAATTGTAATAAGTTGTTTGTTTTGGGTTTGGGGATAACTGACAGGAAAGTTACACAAGAGTGATGCGGGTGGTGATTGCCTCAAATTGAGCCTTTTTTTTTTTTTAAAGAAAATGAAAAAAAAATTATTTTGGAGATAGGTACTCAGTAAATGAATACAACCTTACCCAAATGTACCTAAATTCATTACTGATATACAAGGATTAATCCGAGGCTGAATACGAATATTCGTATAAGAAAATTAGAAGGTGATTCTGATGCAGTGTAGTTGTGCCGAGGACATACTCGAAGACCATTTCATCTGAGTTTCAGGTAATCTAGTTTGGTTGTTTATTGTTGTAGTGTATAAATTTTTACAAATTGAGGAACAGAGTAAAATATGTTGTAACTAATTTGATTTATACTGTTTGAAAGTCAAACTGAAAACAATTAGGTTGTTAGTTGTTATTAAAAGCTTTATCTGATTAGGTAATGAAGAATACTAATTTAAGTGGATAAACGTAACCATTTATTTTATAATTAGGTTTATGTTTTTGTCGTAATATGTCTTAAATAATTGCAAGTGTTGCAAACTGTTAAATTTGTATTATTGTTAATAATTTTGTTAGTTTTGCAAACAATAATTTGTTCATAATGGATGGTAAGGTCATGAATTTATTATGTAGAATAATTCCTGTAAATAATTAGGATGTTCACTATTGACATTGACATTGTAGTCTTATTAGTAGCGTTTCAAACATAGCAAGTCTATTGTTCACAAGTAATTTAGTTTTTGTTGTTTTGTAATCTAATGAAGGTATATATGGATGGTGATGGGGATAATGACACTGAAATGGTAGACTGTGATCAAACTGTCCCTCGTATAGGAATGATCTTTAGTACGTGGAAGAAAGTTGAGTGTATGTATAAAAAATATGGAAAAAGAACTGGGTTTGGGATTAGTCGTACACAGAGTGCTTTGTGTAGTGATAAGTTAACTAAAAAAGCAGTTACTTGGAAGTGTGAATGTTGGGGTCATGCAGATAGAAAGATTGATATTGAGGAAGGCCAAATTAGTAAAGAAATGGAAATTGGTGGTTCGGGTAAAAGTGAAAGTTCAAAAACGAAACGACGTAAGTCAAAAAAATGTGGATGCATTGCAAAGGTTTATGCTAGTTTAAATAGGTGTGGTATGTGGGAGATCAGGAACGTAGTACTAGAGCACACGGGTCATATTCCTGTTCCAGAGAATTCAAAGCTTGTTAAGGAGTATAGGATGGGTTTCTTTAATACTAGTATATGAAACAGGTTGTTGAATGATGTGGATGTAGGTGTATCTGTTGCAAAAATTCACGGCAGCATTGCGCGTGAACGGGATGGGTTAGAGAACATGCCTATAACTGAAAGGGATATGAGACATGTTATTGATAGACGCAGACGACTGAAAATGGAAGGTTGTGATGCAAATGCTTTGTTTGCTTATTTTGAGAGGATGCATAGGGACAATCAGCAGTTTTTTCATACTTGTAGAGTCGATGAGCTTGGTAGGATGAAGGATGTATTATGGGCTGATGCAAGGAGTCGAGCAGCTTATGAGGAGTTTGGTGATGTAGTTTGCTTTGACACAACGTATTTGACTAATAAGTATAAGCTTCCGTTTGCTAATTTTGTTGGTGTAAATCACCACGGACAATCAATACTACTTGGATGTGCATTGTTATCTCGAGAGGACATTGACACATTTACTTGGGTATTTAGGCAGTGGCTTACTTGTATGGGTGGCAAAGCACCGGATGGGATTTTGACGGATCAAGCATATGCAATGAGACAGCCCTTAGCGGATATCATACCGCAAACCAGGTACAGGTGGTGCATATGGCACATTTTGAGGAAAATTCCTCACAAGCTAGGGAAGCATTCAAGGTAAGTTATACAAAGTTTATACATTTAAATATAATTTTTACATAAAATCAATTATCTGATTCATATGGTTAAGATACTTTTTCTATGCAGATATGAAGAGGTTAAGGAGGAATTGTTAGCTGTGATTTATGATATTTTTGGTGTGAGTGAGTTTGAGTCGGGGTAGGAGAGAGTTATAGCCAAATACAAGCTACAGAAAGTTAGTTGGCTTGAATACATATACAAAGAAAGGTCAATGTGGGTTCCGGCTTTTATGACTGACACATTTTGAGCTGGGATGAGGACAACGCAGCGTGTTGAAAGCATAAACAGCTATTTTGATAAATTTGTGAAACGAAGCACGCGTTTGTGTGAATTTGGAGAAAAGTATATTGCTGCTATTGAAAGGAGAGTTTGTCAGGAAAGGGATGCAGACATGAATTGTGAGAAGTATGTTCGAAACCCATCAACGGGTGTTGCATTGGAGTTATATTTTAGGAAAATCTATACAGATGCGAAATATCGAACGATCCAAATAGAATGTGAGCGTCTATTATATGTTTATCATATAGCCGCATTGCAGCTGGGAGTGAATGAAACTATTTATATGTTAGAGGATAGGGTATGGAAATATTGTCGTGGTGGATTGAAGCAGTATTTGAGTGATGATAGGCGCATCATACGGGTGAAATTCAATACTGGAACCTTAGATGTTGAATGTGAATGCAAGCTATTTGAAACTCATGGATTATTGTGTCGTCATTGCATTAAAATACTTGATATGAATTGGGTATTCTGTACACCTGAAAAGTATGTATTAAGGCGATGGCGTAAAGATGTTGTGCGGAAGCATTCCCTTATAAAGGTTTCCTATCATGATCCGTCAAAGACCGCTAATGTTAAAAGGTTTGGCGAATTTAATGTGTTATTTGATCTAATGGCTGTAGAAGCTTCTTCGTCAGACAAGGCTGCAAACATCATGTTTAAGGGATTAACACGAATAAGAAAGGAGCTTACCAAGTTGAAGGAGGGGAAAAAGGATACAAGTGGTGGTACACAGAATTCAACACCAAAGGATACCCCTAATGGGAACCATTATCGGTCTTCATCACCTGAAGAGTTGCATACTCCTATGAACATTAGTCAATCGTTAAATGATGAAGAAATTGATATCGATGTTGACCCCTTTGAAACTCCTAGCGAAAATGTTGATGACATGAATGTAGACTCTGATGTTCATGATGACAATGAAGGACCATCATCTTCTCAATTGCTAGATTCTGATGTCCAAACTGCATCACCTGACGGTAGACATGTTGTTATGTCTAACAATTGTCTTATACTAGATCCTCCAATGCCAAAGAAGAAACGAGGTAGGCCGAAAGCAAATCGTTACAAGAGCCCGGGTAAAACAGGGTGGAAGGAAAGTAACAATAGCAGAGCAAACAGTTCAAAGAATGTTAGTTTCAAATGTAGTTGCTTTTTATTTAATATAATTTATTTATAATTTGAAATGATAAACATTAATCTTATTGCAGGATGGTGGTGGGTGTGGAAGCTCAAGTGCAGCCAGGAAAAAAGTTACGTTTGATGAACAACATATTTGTGAGGAGGAAGATGGTGTGAATGAAGTAGATATTGCTTCGATCAATGATGTCCTGGGTATGATTGATTGGCAGTAATCCTGTTACAGTTTGATTCAAGTAGTTATGCAGGCATGGCATTATCTCAACCTGTTTGGTGTAATTTCAGGATATTCCATTAGTGTTTACTACGTTTATGCTGTTTCGTTAATTTCCGATTTGTGCAATACCTTGGTCTACTACGTTTATGCTAAAAATTAGGGGTGATAATTATTCCTGATCCTGTTGTCAAACGGTTTAATACTTGTTGGTGTTTTCAACATTAATCTTGGTTCTGTCATTATTTCAATAGTAATTGAGCACATAGTAGCATTTATTTATAGTGCTACTGAAGTAGTGTTATTCATTTTATTGTGTATGACATCTTAGTAACTAAGGATAAAATATTGAATCCTAACTAAGTAGTGATATTCATTTAATATATATTTTGTTGAAAAGTTTTATATTACAAGAACCGGTGCTTAAGATGCAAAAATGTAAGCAAATGCACCGATCACATACAAAAATCTAAGCAAATGCACCATAGGATCACATACATCATAAGTCGTTTGTTCGTAGGTCTTAATACAACACAATCTTAATCAGGGTTCATTTAGATAATATTATACACCTCCCTCTAACAGCTACACCCACAATTCCTACAGTCTTCACTAAATTTAATGTTTATTGTACTTCCGTTTTTAATTGGGGAGAACTGAATACGACCTGCATAAGGAACCCTCACTCCATTGCAAACAAGTTTAACACATCGATAATCTACTCCAAATTCTTGTGCAATGTACTTGTACAAGCTAAATAAACAAGCTTTCCTACCACGACTAATACTTTCAAATGTATCACCTGCTAGTGATCGTTGGATGTAGAATACAATCCTGGTGGAGTCGACGTTCATGAATGGTTCCTTTGACATTAAAACAAACAATGTTAATTAATACAGTTTCATATGTTTCAAATGCCCTTATACTAAGCCTCACATTTAAACAAGATTACTGTTAATGCATTTGACTACATTTTGATGTATAATTGTTAAGTGTGTACCTTGCCTTTAGCTATTATCACTTGGCCAGGTTGAAGTTGACATGATGCGGGGGTATTCGTCTCACCAAGAATCACTCCTTTTGGTCCAAGTGAGAATGTTATATCAGCAACATTATAGTTTAATAAGGTCGCATACTTAACAAATGCATTTCTCAATCTTTCGTTCGGACGTACTCTATATTCCTCGCCCTTGTCTGCTGCTCATGAACTTTTTATTATGATCTTCAAAGGCTTATGTGAACGGTTTGTTTTAATTGTTTCCGGCCATTATTCAATGTATCCCACTGCCTGTTTTGGTAAGACTGTTTTTCCTTGAGCATAATTTGTTCCATCTGACAAGGGTTTAAACCAATGATTGAAGTAGTAATACTTAATCACAATAGAGGGTTTTATTTAATTTTGATGCAATGATTCTACAAAATATTGTGTACGTATTAAACCGTCCCTAATTTTAATCACTATATGATTAACTTATATATCTATATTTCCCCCTACAAAATAAAATATGAACAAACTTTAATTTGTTGGTAATTTAAATATTTATTTTTGTTTATCCCTATTTTATGATTAACATATACCCTAACTCCGAACACGCCGTTTTGTTCTTGTTTCCCTCATCTATACTAGACTTGGTTCTTCAGACCTTTAGCTTGATTCTCTTACGTTATTTCAAGTGCAGCGATTGCTTCTTTCCATATTTAAACATATTGCATTTCAACAATTGTAAGGTCGTTATAATTATTTTGCTTTAAACTTCAAGTATGTAAAATTCTTAAATAATAAAAGTAAATAATCTAATTTTAACTCCACATGACCGGTTTTGATTAAACTTGTTACTTATTAAAGTACAACTTAGTTTTGATACTAAACTTTAAACACATCTTCACGCTTTAACTTACATAGTAATGTGGATTGATAGACACTCGGTACTCCACCTTCACCTTCATTATGCAATAACACTTGCATTAGCTCATCCACCTTGTTATCTACTTGAACTTCAACATCTTCTTTATCTGCCGGAATATCAATAGAACCGTCGCACTGTAGCAAATTGATGTATGCTTCAAACTCCTTTTTATCAAACGACGACGTTGCTGTTGACTGTGCCGCATAGTTTACATCGGTTGATTTACATGAAGGTGTAATTAGGTCTTTAAACGAATTTACTCTTATTATTTGTTTGTCTCCTGGATAATTTTTCGGATTTTTTTCCATATTAGCGTTAAATGTCTTATCCTTATTAGCTTCCCCCAACTTTTAAACTTTCTCTTGTGTAAATGTAGCTTAAAACACACAAAAAAAAAAACAACAAAGAAACGTAATTTGATGTTGAATTATAGTGTGTGCGTGAATTTTTAAATAGGTGCTTGAGATTTGTAATTTGATGGTGATGGTTAAGTGGAGGTGTTGGAATAGATGTCTTATGAATACACTAATATATAGTCACTCTCCATACTCAAGTGTGTAAGAGTTATTGTTTTTTTTTAAATTAATCCATGTAATCGGGATATATCCGGATATATCCATGTAATTACATTGTGTATGTTAACCTGTTTTTTAAATAATATTTAATTACATATGTTGATTTTGAACAACAAAATATAAATGGGTTTTGTGAACAACAAAATATTATCTCATCAAAATATAAATGGGTCTTGTTACAATGGATATTTTTAAAATGTATTTTCCAAACTAGCTCCAATTTTAATGAATATGTTATACCTTTTTTAAATAGCAACTTATTTGACTCATATCAAAATTAAAAACTTTTTCCAGTAAAGTATACAATTACATAAATATAAACAATATAAATCAAACATAATTAGCAAATGATGAACAAAAGGTTAAAAATATTAGAGAATTGATGACCAAATCAAATACTAAAAAGTGGGATTACTGCGTCGACAAAAAATCCGTAGCAACAAACAAATACTTTTCAAATCTACGGAAAACTAATGAAACAAATTAAATTTGTTTTACTATTGTTTTTGTTAATACTAAAAAATCTGAATTAGAAGGAAATAAAATCTCATATATTTCAATGCATTAGAAACGGTAAAATATGTTGCCTAGCTTTTTAGCATGTCTTCTTATTTTGGTAACAAACCCAATATAATTATGCCAATTCACAATCTTTTTATGTCAAATTTAAAGCACCTGTGGCATAATGATGCTTCTTGACGTTACCGCTGTTTATATTATAGTACATCGGATGTTTTAAAAAAATATAGTACATCGGATGTTTTAAAAAAATATATTTTTCAAAACTTTACGCAATTCAAAAGGTTCGTTTAATCTTAATTTTTTGAGGGTTAATATTTATCAACATGGAAAAGTTACACGTTTATAAATAAATATGCCATTGACGAAGGTGAATTACAATGGTATACATGCTTACTACACACTACTAATTAGCTATACAATTTATATGAAGGAACGAAACCTATAATCTCATCAAAAATTCTGATTGGCCTTGAAACACCAGGTGGGTTTTGAGTTTTGTACCCGTTGACGTATGTTTTACAAGATTGGGTCAGATGCAATTTGTACTACAAAGATTTGCAAATATTTGTGTATTATATTAGGCATACAATGTCACATCACAACCCCACATTAAATAGTGCCCTAAAAGTAGCATTAGGCAACAAGTATATAACCCAATGAAATACATACTGTAACAACAACCTAAATTATAGTTTTGTAGATTAAAGCAATCTATGTAATCATACTACTATATTACACCCTTTTACAATATATCTATTTATTTTGACCCCTTTAAATAAATCAAAGGTTTAGTTTTGTAATCTATTTAAGTAGAACTCATTTATCTGTATGTGTAGTTGCACTTTTGGACATAAACGTGCTTACACGTACTTAGTCATTAAAAGATTTAATTAATCAATTCACTCTATGAAATTATGAACGGATTATTTATATTAAGCCTATAATCAAACAAAATTAAAGTCATCACGTAATCTTTTTTTTTTAAACCTATAATAAAACAAATTTATCTTGATCATTTTAATATATGTTTTGACAATTATCTTGAGAGAGGCGACGTTTAAGATATGTATAACTCATGCTTTAACTTAGTTCATGCATAAAACTGCCCGGTTTTGACAGATTTATAACCTATTGATTACAACATTATAAATCTGAATAAAGACGCAATGCCTTAGTTTTATAATTATACTTAACGATTAATTTTTATATTCCCACATAATCATTGTACTTTTGGCATGTATATTCTGATAAACAAAATTAATCTGCAATATTTACAAAATAACCCCATGAAGTTAAAATGGAAGAGTCATAGCTTTACTCAACATCCAAAAGTCATGTTGAGTGTCATCATTAAGTGAGTAGTGAGTTGTCAAATCAATGTCATACTAACATTGCTACTTCAATCGAAACTCGATGCAAGACTAGATACAAGGACAAAATAGGCCAAGTGGTAGCAGCTTTGACCAGACAAGTAAAAGATTTTGACAGATTTTCTTCTTCTTCTATAGCCGCCTGTGATTTCCATGATGACTGTGCTTGATTTTTTCTTTTGTTTGCTTTAATTTTTTTTTTATAAACACTACCTAATATATGGTATTAGTTGATGTGTAATTTGCTATGTTAATATTGTAAAAACATGAGGTGGTAATGTTGCAGAGGTTTTTAAAGTTATTAGTTTGATGTCCTACTTTGTTTTAGAAATGGTAGTTTAAAGAGGATATTAAAAATTTTCCAATACACTAGCCACACAAGACCATTATTACCGATAGGTATCATAAATATTATCAAATATGAAAACGATAATGGTACACAGCTACGCCCTTTTAAGTCATACGCATATTTTGTTTAATTACACATGCAACTAACAAGACTATAATTGATACAACACAATAGTTTAGGACTCTAACATTTTTCCCAATTTGATATATATCAACACTTGTTAACGCATCTTCTCCACCTCCAAAATCATTAGGCTCAACTCCATGGCTAGCCAACATCTGAACATCTTCATTAATAAGCCATCGGAAGTAGCCGCATGCACGACAATTGTAATACGCATGTCCAGGATTTGTTTGTGATGAAGAAATACGTAGTCCAACAAACCGTTGGACCTCAAACCCGCATATTTGGTTATTGAACTGATAGTTACACCGAGGGAATCTTGAATTTGTAGAATCGATAGACATATTACATAAAATATATTTGTGACACTAAAGTGAAGTATTCAATGGTGTGATACAATATGTTTTAATGGGAAGCATAATAGGAAAAACGTATGGCCATATTTATAGACAACATAAGTGAAATTCAAATTTAATATCATCATTGTGATTTTCCTCCGACATACACATAACACAAAAGTACATGTGATTCAGTAGTTAGATATATCACAGTTAATCAATGACAAGATATATGTGACTAATATTTGGAAAAATGAAAAAAAAAAACGGTTTATCTATAAAAAAAATAAAATGAAGTAGTATCTGGAATATAAAGTTGGTTGGTTGGGTAAAAACACAATTTATTTTACAGTTATCACACTATATTAAGTTACGCATAAGAATTTAAAAAATCTATCGCAACCAATTTTTGGTTCATTTACGCAAAAAAAACTGTGCTGTAATTGTTATGGTCACAACCCCGTACCTAAATATATTCGCAACTCCAACCAGGCAATTCCAAACAATAATTAAATATGTAAATAAAATTAGGTGTTTCAATATACCTAATGAACCTATGTTTTCAAATGTTATTGTGGTTCGTCGAATGTATGGTTGATCGACTAATCTATTCACTATATCCTTTTCATCTGCAGGAGAGAACGAGTCCATTTGAAACTTGTTACTCGCTATGAGTGTGTACCTAATGTGGAGGTATGTATGTTGTTACGAGTCCATCTGTAGTAGTTGTCTATAACAAGGTTTAAAAATTACGCTATTCCACCATCTCCAGTAGGTGTCTCGGCTCGCAATAAGTACATAATATAATAATATGATTCGAATTAAATTGGAAAATCAAAGGGTGAGTCATAACTCAACTCAATGCCGATCTCGCTTCAGGTAGATACATAAAATGGTATTATTTCTTACTATTGGAGCTGTTACATTAACAACAAAGAGCATGAATGACAATGCTTTTCCAATTAATTTGGATTTGAATGGCATAATTACTTTAAGATTGGATATAAAATAAATATTCAACGATTAATGCAGTATAATGGAAGGAAACCATACAAACTGTTCTACTTTGGCAATTAAAAGGATAATATCTAAGAAATGACTATACTTCAGGTCAACAACGCCAAGCTCGCGATCAACTAGCTCAATCAACACCCCTAAGAACAACATCCCAATATGTCTTGCATTGATTAATGCATAGGCAAAATAATCATTAGTGAATGACATATAAAAATAAGTTTATGTATTGATAACACCATTTTATACTCATAGTTGTATGGAATTCTATTTTGTTTTCATCTTACTTTTCCTAAATTTTCAACCTGGTTAACCCATTATGTTTTATACTTTGCTATTGAATGTATCGGGTGTATTTTGATTTGGATTTGTAGGTTTTAGGTGGGTTGGATAGGATTGTTGGATATGCAAGTAGAGCGCGCTAATTCTATGTTGAATAAAGAATGGCCAAATCAAGGCGGCTACGGTGGTGAAAAGCTTAAACAGAGTTGCTCATTAGGACCGACCATAACATTCTCAACTTCGGTTCTTAAACATTGCAGTAGCAATTTCATCCATGTAGGGTTAGCTGAAGGCCTAGCCATGATTGATTGTTGAGCAAATTTTTATGAAATCCCCAATGTAATTGTTGATTGGGAAATCCCCAATGTAATTTTTGTGAAAGCCCTACCCATGTTTATGTCAATACTAGATTAGGGCTAATTGGTATTGTGTTATGAATTCATTGTCTTTATCACAACGGGAATTGGGTGTTGATGAATTTGGATTTTTCAATTTCCGAACATGAAAGTCTCCACGGGAGTAGGTAGAATGAATTGTTGGGAAATTAGCTAGGGTTTTATGATTAAAGCCCTAGCCATGATTTGCTTGTGTTAGTTGTGCTAGTGATAGTGCCTAACTCTCGGTGTTTTGTATTCCTTGAATTTAATCATTGCATTTGTATTAGTCTTCTTTTAGAAAATAAAACAATGCATCCATTCAGTATTTTTTGTTAAAAATACAGTCACGTATACATTGAATACAGTATTGATGCATTAATATTAAAAGCTCCAATTGTTAATATTACCAAATAATACCAAATAATGTTAATTTAAGATTGTCAAATCACAAACAACAAAAGACCACTATTTTCGGGGAATTCACAAATAATTGTAATATCATAAACTTTGTTAAAAATATGATACACGATGTTGTTGATATGATAAAAATATACTTTAATAATTGTGATATGTTTAGCAGCCTTCCATCACTGTTAGGAACCCGACACCCCTAAAAATTTTTTAAACACAAGACTACACATTAAATGAAGGTTGACATCATGGCGCATACATAACACAAGCAGATGTAATCTAAAATGCATGGGATCTGCGGGGATAAGTATGTAAATGGTATTACCACATTACAATAATATATGAAGTGCATATAACGGGATTACGTTAGTTTTTGCATTGATAAATTCTTACCACATATAAATATACTTGTGAATGCCAACTAACTTGTTTAACCATATTATTAAGGTAATATGTTAATCCATCCGTATTTTGCTTATTTTATACATTTATATTTTCACATATCTAACGACGCCAGTTAAGATGCATCAATAAATTAAAAAGGAAAAAAAACCAAATGTAGTCAAAGACACAAATGTAGCATACATTGAAACAAAAAAATCATATAAAAATCCCATATAGTAACATTTTTTGAATACAAGTTTAGACGATCAAATTGAGTGATAGTTACACCATTAAAAGTGTCGCAAAAACAAATGGACCATGTAAAAAATTACCGCGGGAGACGATAATCAGGGCCAAAATATGTTAGGGAAGTTTGTATGTATTATATTGCTTCCTAATATGCCAACTGTATTATATAGCTTCATAATATGCAACTATTGGTTTGTTTTATTGAAATTCGTGAAAGAAAGCTACTTTCCTATATATGTCAGTAGGTATAATATTACTTACACTCTACAGACTAAATATGCAAGTAAAACACATGTGGATCTAACATATCATACGTAAGGCTTAATGAATAATATCATGGCCCTACATACAGCCATAGTGATAGAAGTTTAACTGTTATTTCCCGCGTTTAAATGGAAGTATGATGTAGTTTATTTAGTATAAATATGAGACCCGCGATAAACTGCAATAACCAACTTTTCACATAATATTTATATTTGTTAGTCTGTTTCGTTTTATTAGTAATCTAAAAATGGAAAAGGCAAACACACCAAATCCTAAAAATGTAAATTGTAGTCCACTAATTCAAGGGTACTCAAATGATGTGGTTGATGGTGCAATTATTGAGGCAACACCTTCACCTCCTAATAGTGATCAAAAAGGAAAAGCTAAAATTGTTGTAGAATGTAAACCATCACCAGTTTACATTTCAGATGCACACACATTATTCAATATTGCAGCGTCACCAAATGTTCAGTTTGGCGGCAAAGTAAGGAAAAGCATATATGCTACTGTTTTAGCTAAATTTGGTACCCCTCATTCATCTCCAAAGGGGAAGGTAATTAATAATCACCCCAAAATAATTCTACCACCTAGACAATTAACATATTACTTTGAGGCTTTAGGGCATAACACCCCAGAAATGGATTATAATGATGTTGATTATTTTAAGAATGAAAAGGCAATTGATGATTTTAGAACTTTAAATAATCAAGAGATTTGGAATCTAGTCATGAACCCTAATCAATCATTAGGTAAACTTCGTGAATTACACATGTTAACAAGTAGGGGTGAATTACTACCTGATCACTTACCCAATATTTGTGACATGTATGGTTTGCATAATGCTTTTATTGTCCTTTTAGAATGGGAGATGCAAAGAATGTTAAAAAATGGTTCATATAAATTGTTTCCCGAAGATTTAGTCTCTATTATGACCCAAAACCTATAATTAATGCTAAAGTTCCAACGTATGGCATGGACTTTTCAGCAACTAGGGTTTGCATGGGTAGTTACACAGACGCTTTACATGTTGTTCAAATTCCTGAAATCGATTCAGTCCTTAGTCTCAGAGTATTTCAGAAAACTTTAGTATTATAAAACAAGGCTGGCCAATATAGAAGCCCTAGGCCATATCATGAAATTGTGTTAACCCTAGTAGATGTTCAATGTTGCAAATATATAATACCTCTCATGCCATCATCGACTGTTGTTTGTTGGAATGCAAGGGGTGTGTCACGACCATCATTTATCGACAACTTTAAAAAGATTGTTAATATCAACAATCCCTTGGTTGTCATAGTGTTGGAGGCTAGGGTGTCAATCTTTAATGTTGTATCAATTGTTCAAAAAGTTTCGTTTGAATATCGATGTGCGGTGTATGGAGAAGATAAAATATCCGGCGGTGTGGCTGTATTTTGGAAATTCAAGTCTTGTGATTGCAGACAGACAAAAAACAATGCAGAATGTGTGCTCAGTGTGGAGTTTGAGGTAAAATAATTTACGTTACATTAACATAGCAATTACTTTAAATTAGGGAGTATTGCTATTAATATAGTTATTTATAATTAAATATGTATTTAAATGTTAATGCTAATACTATAATTAATTTTAATTTTATTTTGTTAATGCATTAGGGAATTGTTCACCCAAGAACACGGAAAAGATTATTTGAAAGTGATAGCAGCGGCAACTCAGACAATGACGAATAGAGACATGTCTGACAATTATTAACAGTCGTACTTAAGAAGGAATGACATATGTTGTCCCAATATGTATTTTGTGCATTCCTGTAATGTAGTATTTTGGTTTATTTTGGTGACTTAGTCATAAACAATGTACGTATGGCCTTAGTGTGGCAATGGTTTCAAAGCTTGTATTAAATGGGATTGAGTTAAATATATCCTAAACTGTTATGGATCAAAACAGGTGAATGTAATTCAATTTGAATGGTAGCCTTTAATCCAATTTGACTGACTTTAATGCCTCATTACGCAAATCACCTCTTGTATTTATACGCAAATCTCCTCCATCATCCATTTCCACTGTTGACTTTGAATGGCATTGAATGGGGCATTGCACGGTTATTCACATGAGTGAAGGTGTATAGTCTAACTTTTGACCAAATGGTTTGGTTGACCATTGTTTTGCAATGCTCACCTAACAACGCTTTTATCCCTCTAAAATACCTGACATTCACTCTCCTCTATATATACCAACACTAAGCTTCCTTTGTAAACCACGGCAGCAAAAAAAAAAACATATAAAAATCTTATATTTTTCTTTTTAGTAATATATCGTTCATAGTTACTGTTTCAAGGATGGAGAAATTTTTTCCTTCATTCACAATAACTCATGGAGAACATGACGAGAACAATGAATTGGTAACCTCATCAAACGATAACATTAGTTTTACTTGTTTTTTTAATTATTGTCCTTTGTTATTTGAATGCAATTAATGACATTTTTTTGCAGTCAATGATGTTTTAATATTTATACAACTACTGAATATACAAATGGCATTTACTTTGAATACAGGTACTGCCAAATCAACTAAAATGGGCAAAGAAACTGAAGGGTAATACGGTCAAAATAAGACGTCAATTAACAAACCGTAAATGTAAGGTAAATTTTCACCTTGAAGACAATGAAGATGAATGGGTTGTAAAATTGAAGGAAGGCTATATTGAATTCATAGCAGATAATGATATCGTTTATGGCAACGTAATCAAGTTTTGGTACATTGGAAACAATTGTTTAAAAATTAAGGTATGGAGTATGAATGGAAGATTGAGGATTTTAAATGAGATACCAAACTACCCATTAATTGGGATTTCTAATGAAACACCTGCACCAGAGTGCTTCATTCAGGATCATAAATTAGCTGCAGATTTTTATGTTGAAAACACAGAATTACCTTGCTTTAAAGTCCAGTTGACAGAGAATTACCTTTATCAAGGAGTGCTGGTATGTAATTCTAATTTCATTACTTCTTCATAATAATCTGTAATTTTGTTATTTGCATATTTAATACATGCTTCGAAAGAATTATATTATGTGAAAAATTCATAAACCAATCATGTCTTCAATAAGTGATTGTTTATAAGTAAGTTAAGTTAATCAATTATAATTGTGAGTAACTTGTGTAAAATTACAAGCAGAATGTCCCTCAAATTTGGGGTGAGGAATACCTTGGGGGCCATTACAATGAAGACATTAATGTGACTGTTATATACAAGCGCAAGTATTGGGACATAAACATGCACATGTATTGGAAAAAAATTTCGCCCTTTACAATCAAGATGTGGAGGAACTTCACGGAGCTATTCGAGACATACGAAATTAGTTCTGAGAATGTTTGTTGCTTCGAAATGCTTAGAGGTTTTCCCAATGTAACCCTCAAATTAACAATTTTTTAAGAACCGTCATTTGCAGTACTATTTTAATATGTTTGGACTGTATTGGTTTAAGGACTAATCAACGGTTTTAATCTTTGTAATGTTTTATGTATAATATGTTTGGGTTTTATAATATGATTGGGTTTTATGTATAATATGATATTTTTTCAATAGTGTATCCATTAATACTGATTGGTACCATGGCCCATGCAGCACCAGGTCCAGTATATTTTTAGTTTTACTCCACTATACATTACACTCGAACATATTATCCTATAAATGAAGCTTTGTATTACAGCATATTTCCAACAACCCTACCTTCTAAAAAATTAAACACTTTTTATATTTCCATTTTTAACCAAAATATGAACACCAAAATGACATTTACAACAGGGGTAGCTGAAATTGATTCAGTTTTGGTTGGAGGAATACGAACTAAACAAGTAACAGAAGTTGTAGGTGAAAATAGGTCTGGCAAGACACAATTTTGCCTACAACAGCTGCATACTTGCCAACAACCACCAAGCTATGGTGGACTTCATGGCCATAGTGTTTATGTACACACCGATTTTGTATTCCCGTCAAAAAGAGTAGAACAAATAAAGACAAAAATGATCCAAAAAGCCTCTGAACTTGAGCACTACTTAAGTCTAGATCAAATAAGTGTGGTTGCTGTGAAAGACTTGCAGCATCTTTCAACAACACTATTTCAATTAGATACCTTTTGCTCGTTGAAGCTTAAAGACAAACATAAGGTAAGATGCATAGTCCTGGATTCCATAACTCAACTATTTAGAGCTTCTTTTAATTATACAAAGGAAGACATGTACAAGCGCAATCAAGTACTCAATATTGTTGGTCATAAGCTCCTTGATCTAGCTATAAAATACAATTTAGCTGTTATTGTAACCAACGAAGTCTCTAATTACATCCCCTACAACAATTGTCAAAAGGTGCAAACACCGCCTTTGCTTACATCCGGAAGATTAGTGGTACCCTCACTTGGTTTAACTTAGACAACAAGGGTAAGTACAAGATTGTTCTTACAAGTATATTACACTGAACAGGAACAACAACGCAATTTGCAAGTCGTGTTTTCCCCATACCCAAACCCAAAAAGAAGTTGTAAATTCAAGATAGTGGGTGAAGGAATTGTATATTCATCATAGAATGATCATGATTTCAATGAATTGCTTTTGGTTGACAACGATGTCCAACTGGTTTGATACATCGTATTTATTTATAGTTTACATAAGACACCTATATTTTGCCTATTACGACAATATCTCAATCCGCCAACAATAACTCATATAGTATCAACGCACAACAATAAACATTACTCCTTATTAAAATACTACCATTAGATAATTATATGTTATCCACAAACGAACTATCACCATCCACACATGTGCTTTCATCACTTAAAATTACACCTAACTTTGCCCTCTTGTGCATCTGTCTATTTTGCTTCACAACCAAACTCCGACGAATCAAGTTTGTTTTTTTTCATGACATCCGTGGACAAATCTCCATTAGAATCCTAACAACATTTCAAATTCCGCACTTGATCAGAATCTGGGAGATTATAAAAATTATACATAAAACGATATTGTCTGCTAGCAACATAATATTTTTAATTTGATACATATACCACGTACATAACATTGAAGCAACTAATGAATGAAAATATACCTCTTCATTATCAGAATCGGTTGGAGCTTCTACATCACAAGCTTTAATTTCACATGGATGCAATTCACCGTAAGCAACGTCAACACACTACAACAGTTTAAACACATTCATGATTATACATGTTTTAAAATCTACTATATAACCTTACCATACATAAACAATCAGTGAATTCAAACCCAAATTAATACTAAGTTATAACCACCGTTATCAAGTCTTACCCCTAATAAACCAAAGTCTCCTGATGCTGTTTTTCTATCATCAAAACATGCAGCTCGTATCTGTGCCATACTCCATACTTTAATATGGGGAATAGTACCCCAACTAATCGGAGTCCTTCTTAATCTGTCAAGATAATATATCTAAACAGAAGGTTGTTAGAGAATAAATTACATAAACTAGAAGGTTATTTGATTAATATTTGACAAATTAAAGAATGATCTTCGAGTATTTACCGCTAGGAAAATGGTACAGCCACCACAACCACCTGCATATCCCTCTGAATAAAATCTTTTTCCAAATACCTCTACATAATACATTAGCTTCTGTAATACTAATTCACACCAATCAAACTCCCTTGAATACTTAGCACAACAAACAACAACTACAAGGTCATCTGCAAGTCTAGTTCCCTGTGTAGGGCATAAAACCAAGTCTAATGCCAACAACAAAAATAACATTTTAAATTCTTCTTTCTTCTTCATTAGCCCACTCACCCTCAGCAATAGACATAATTTCAGAAGTCACGTAAATCCCTCCTCTACTGCCACCTTCTGAGCTTGCTCTCCCATACTTCCTGTACAACCAAGTTATTTGTTTGTCCATGTCATTCCCAGTAGATTCTAAAGGAACTTCTTTCCTACCCTTTGGGATACCTAAAACCCAGCGAACTTGATTTGATGTCAATTTATACTTAATCCCATCAGGTGTTATTAAAACGCAATTAATAGGATCAACACGAGTCATCAACCAATAGCACAAACTACGCGGCTACTGTTTGAAACTTAAATTCAATAGTCCTCCAAATCCCATTTCTTTCACCTAGTTAATTCTAATTGAATCAAAATTACTGCAAATTCTCCCAAATGCATCAATTCTACAATTAATATTAGGCTTCTGCAAATGAATAAAGTTTACAAGCAGTTGTTAATTAATAAACAAAGGAACTTCTTAACCAATAAAATTTAAAAACAATTGGAACTATTTTAATACAACTTAATTTTTGCTTACTTACACGGGGTAGTTTTGCAGCTAAAGTGGTTAGTACAACACCATCGCGTTTAACTTTGCCACCAACAGATTCAGAATTATCCTGCTTAATTACATCTTCTTTAACCAATTGACACTATAACAAAGTACGTTTCACTAACTTTGCCAGTCACTATACAACAACAAAAACTCACCCCATACAGCCTTTCATTAACCCTTATTGTTGTCACGTCACTACCACCAATGCCCTATGGACATAAGAACATGTTACAACCCATACCACAACTTTTATCATAACATCATTTGAGAATAACAATACATACTTACCTTGTTCTTTTTACGCTTTCTACAATTGATAAATTCATCAACATATTTAATCGACCCTTTCGGATTTGCTGCCTGGCTGGATTCACCAAGCTCATCATAATCATGTGAATCTATTAACCACGATTCATTCACCAGCATTTAAATAGGGTGTAGCCTAATTTAATTATTTCTTTTTACCACAATGTCTCCTGAAACAGATTTAAAGCTTACTACATTTGACATAATAATTAATACACGCCTAAAACCAAATTAATATAGATCTACATAATTCATTGACACAAGAACTATAATCATTAATAAAAAAAATTTGAGAAATATTAACAAATACATACCTCTCTTACAAAGTTCAAAGCCATAATCACCAATAAGAGTGCAAAAAATTGAAGATCTGGTTGAGTATGCCTTTGTTTAAAACAAATTTTTGTCGTAAGATAATTTAATTTAATCTCACTTGTCTCAGAATTGAGCAAGTTTTATGGCCAATACATTAAATATTGAATAATATAAAGTTTTATTTAAACTGAGATATTTTTGAGATACATTACACTTGTGATTCGTACATTTTTAACTTGTGATTTTTATAACCTTCATATATCACCCAAAAGAGAGTGTACATCAAACAACTAACTTTGTTAACTGCCGTCTACTCACACAATGTAACGGTATTTTTGGTATTTTACCAGTTTACCCCTGTGATTTACCAAACTACCAAATCACTGTGAGTTACTAGGATATATCCGTATTTTACACATCACTTGGCATTCTTGTAATAATCTGTATTTGTACAGTGACTAGGGGCACAATAGTTTGCTGTCGTTATTGAAGTTACGGAAACACGGAGCTAGTGTTGATCACGCAATGAGTTTGTGTGTGAGGCACTTATTTGTACTGAACTACTGGTCAGCAGCATAACATAACACACATATTAAATTTGTACAACCTTGCACATTTCTTTTTCTCTTTTTCTCTTTATATATGAATTAAAAACAAAAGAGTTGACTATACAAAAGTATTGTGTTGAGTTAAGTGCTAATACAATATGGAGATTGTTGAAGATGTACCAGGTGTAATTTATACCCTTTTGTAACACTTATTGCCAATCTCGTCAGCATTTTGAAGCTTTATAAAGTAATATTACTAAAAAATATATTTGTATAAAACATCATTTCATATACAAACCCCTTATAATTAACTTTCAATCAACTCATAACACTTTAGCTCTACATCACCGACCATATAATACATCAATTGAGCTTTCTATTAAATCATTGTTTGCGTTTAAAATTGATATTGGACTGAGTATATTCAACAACCAAGTAGCATTTAGACTGAAAGTATGATAAATCATCGTCACCCATTAATAATTGAAAACTCTTGCATCTTTGGGTATTACAAGTAGACCAAAAAAAATTTGGAAAAAAATATATATGCTTAATTGAACCCATTTATGTTACCAATAGACTCCAAATTATTCCAGATCTGACATTAACTATTGATCCCATTAACACATAAACCAACAAGTAATTTTAAGCCAAAATATTCAATAACTACCTATTAAAATCCAAATTTTGCACTTAACTACCTATTATATTTTTTTAATTACATAACTACTTATTAAAATCTTATTGTATACCTTTCACTACCTATCGTCATATTTTGCTATTTTTTCCGACAATCCACCACAACACCATAGCACCACCCCTAATTATTTTCCCCTGCCACTCCACCACCACCTCCACTCCAATACCCATTCCTCCACCACCAATTGAACTAAAAACTAACCTCACCAACACTAACACTTCACCACCAACCTCACTCAAACCACACAATCACCTAACCTCACCATCAGACGCCAGCTAAACCCCAACAAAGACAACAACCCCTCAAAACCACTAATATTTTTACCTAAATGTCTTGTTCTCCACATTTTGTTGACAGAGCTTTCTTAGGTAGCCTCGCCCATAAATGCACGGAGCTTCGCAAAAATAGGATAATATAGGGTATTTATGTAACTTCTAACAAAAGTCTTGAAAGTGGGAGAGGCCACTAGCGAACCCACATTAGGGTACAGTGGGGCACATGCCTTATCTATCATTTCCTAGATAAATAATTTATGTATATAGATGTGTAGGAATATGGTATCACAAAGGTCATAGAACATGCAAGGCACTAAGTTATATCATCATTGTAACACAAGTTGGGCGTTCGATTCCTATCATGCACTTTTATATGTTTTACTAATATATTGTTGTAAAATTGTTTCTTGTTTATATTTTCCTGGGTAGCTTTATTTTACACAGTGTATTATGTATATTTCTTATATATATAAATGACTATATATATAACAAATAATTGCATAAATATTGCTACTCATTAGTTGCAATTGGGACTTAAGTTAAGTTAATGCATTTACAATTATAACTTAAATTAGTTCCTAGATTTACCACTATCACTAAGCAACACAATGGGTCAATGCCAACTATCTTCAAAAGGCTTTAATTGTAAATATTGGTATTCAATTGCTCAATAACTTATCTCGAAAAGGATTGAATGTTAATCGATTTCAAAATTTGAAAGCAATGTAATAGTTTAGTATTAAAAAGTTGTTGTAATTTTCTAGATTTATGACATTTTTTTTTAATGATGAGTTTCTTTGTTGGTTAATTTATTCAATTTTGTTTGATATGATAATTTGTGCAATTTTGCTCACCTAAAGTCAAAATATTGGACCCGCCCCTGGAGAGGCAGTTGGTGCAGAAGATAGTTGGACACAATAATGTCTAGAGGAGGGTATTTAGCACTTTTAACCACATCACACGTGCAAACTATTTTCGCCAACAAATGCTCTCCTTGTCTCTCTTCCTTTCCCTGTCAATAATAGTATAATTAAAAAAGTTATTTTTTTTCTTTTTCTTTAGTTTTCTTCTTTCCCAATAAAAATTGGTGCGTTAATTTTTTTTTTTAGGTGTTCTACTACTTTGGCGTATATGTAGAGAGGTGATCGATCTTCCCCACGCAAAGGTATGTCTCTTAAATTCATCATCATCAACATTAGTTGTTTTGGATGTTATTGATCTTCATTGGTTGTTGTTCTTGTTATGTTGGCAAATTTTGTTGTTGCATTGCTTTAAGATGTGATGTTGATATCGTAGCTCAAAATTGAAGTAGTTGTGTTGTTGAATTTAGGTATTAAGGAGGAATTGGAATACTACATTTGTCGAAATTCTTCAGTGCTTTATCATATAACTTTTTATTTATTATTATTGCCGAACTGAATTCATTATTACATATTTGAACCTAATTTTGCCCTAGACTTATTTTTGTTCAAATCATTAACAATTTATTAAGGAATGAAACTATTTTTTGCTGAATTAAACTTATTATTACTGAACTGGACTTGTTTTTGCTGGATCAAATTTATTATTACTGAAAATAAGTAAATATATATGATGAGCTAAACGGAGCCTAAGTTTAATGATTTTAGTTACATGATTTTGATATGAAGACTAATGAATGATTATATGGAGAATTATATGTTGGATATTAAATCTAACTTTAGCAAGAATTAATGTTCTTTTAATAATTAAAACTAAAAAAATTAACTTAAGTCGCATACAAAATTGTTCGATTCGAGCTTAACAATATGCGCTCAATATTTTCATGACTCAAAACTACACTTGTATTGAAGGGGTTAAAACAATAATTTATAAACTTATACAATCCCATTTCCAATAGCATTACTAATTATACCAACTAAAAATATAAATCCTAAAACAATAATTAAATTCTTATATATATAGAAGAGAATCATATGAAACCAGTACATTAGAGGTCTAAAAGTTTAAATGCACTCCATTGATGACATTCTAGCTTAAATAATGGAAAGTTTATTGTAGAAGTACCTGTACCACTTTAATGTTAACTAGTTTAGTTCTAGTGTTACGCACGGTTTTTACAAAAGTATTTACAAAAACATTTACAATAAAGTTATAAGTATTTGAATTATATTTTATGTAGGATAAATTGTTTATAATTATTCTAAACTCACAGGGCTTAATTGTCATGTAAATATATATCTTATCAGTTTTTTTATATTTATAAAAAAAATGCCTTTATATATATAATTTTTTTTCTTTTTGGAGATTCTTTATTTTTTTATCAAATGAACATGCATCTAGCTAGTTTAGTCAGGTTGGATTTTACCATTAGAAAGTTTTAACATAACTGATAGTTAAACTTTTGAATTGTAACAAAACTCCAAGTATGACAAATTTTAGTAGAGTTTAATTTTATAAATTAGGTGAAATTTATATATTTATTAACAAAACAATTTTAAATACAAATAAGTACCAAATTTCTCTAATCTAAATTTAGGAGAATTATTGATAGAAAACTCTTGTTTGAGAAGCTACAAAAAAAAAAAAATCTTTTCAAACTTAAAAAAAGGAACTAAAATTTTGGAGGAAAAGTTTTTTTATTGTGAAAGTGACATGTGGCAAGGTGGTGGACTAGTGTATATATATATATATATATATATATATATATATAAAACATTTTCCTTAGAAGTGTTGTCAAAACAATTATGGTCCTCTACCAGTTGCACAATATCATCGTATCGCAATCAAGCATCATGCTCTTGCACAAATTGCTAAGATTCACCCATCTTCTTCCATGGTAGCCTTATAATGTGCAATTAGTGCAAGATGATCACTAATGGTGATTAAGGTTTTATTCGAGCAATAAGCCTTAATATGTATTGTACCAAAGCTTTTAAAGCAAACCTTTTCTTTCATGACAAATTTTCAAGGAGTAAGCGAAGGTAACTTTTGAAGAGTCTTGGACGAATGGTGGGGGCTAATCTCACATGGACTTGTTGACACAGCTTCTCCCATAGGAGTAGACTGTAATAGTCTGTCCAGATTATCCTTAAGTAAACACTCTCTTAGTAATGATCGCATTGTTACTTCAATACAACGACCTATTAAAGATTTTACGTGCATCCGGAGTAAGTGGAGGTAACTTTTGAAGAGTCTTGGACGAATGGTGGGGGCTAATGTCACATGGACTTGTTGACACAGCTTCTCCCATAGGAGTAGACTGTAATAGTCTGTCTAGATTATCCTTATGTAAACACTCTCTTAGTAATGACCGCATTGTTACTTCAATACAACGACCCATTAAAAGTTTCAAGTGCATCGAAACAATCCACAAGCAATATATAAACTTTTAGTGAAAGTTCTTATAGCTAGTAAAGACTAAAATTCATGAATTTAATTGGAAAAAAATTTAGAAAACTACACGAGTCTAAAAACCTTGCCATAGAGTCTCATAAACTAATACAACATTTCACAAGCACACCCATCAACTTGTAACATCATCTTTCTTGCAAAATCCAACAAGTCTACCCCACTTGGATAGGTTCATGGAATCATACAATTAGCCAAACTAGATAAAAACACTTTTTGCATGCAAAAGGATTTGTTTTTAGCTTTTTAAGAGGACAATTTTGGGTTCGTGTTAACTTGGGGGGTTTTTGATATGAGGGAAGTGATAAAGAGAGATAAAAAGGAAGAATACGGACAGGGAATAGGTGGGTGTGATAAGAATTAAATAAGTATTATTCCATGTTCGGTATAGATAGTGAATAAGGATGAGATAAATGTTAAGACTACTAAACTACCCTTGTAAACTCTTTTCATTTTATTCAACTCTTTTCATTCATTAAGGGAAATATGGTACATTTACATCCAATCAATATCCTCCGATCATTATATCACCTCCTCTAGGCATTGATTTTGAGGGATAACTCATTAGTTACTAAACTACCTATTATAATTCTTCGTGTTTGGTAGCACTACCACATACCTTTTTTTTTTAATTTTTCCGGCGAGTGGGCCCCACTACTAATTAATTCTCTCTCTTTTGACACCAAATTTCAAGATTTCCTCCCTTTTGATTTCCTCTCTTTTTTTTCACACCAAATTTCTCTGAGTCTCCCCCCTTTCACCCTTTTCAATCCTGCCTTTTATAATACCAAAATTTTCATTGTTATCTCTTCTTCTTTATAATTTCTTCCCACCATTTTCATGGAAGTTGCAAGCCTTTCCATCATCTCCCCTTTGTTTTCCAGGGTTTTGAAAGTTCAATCCACTTGTATCTAATTTGTGCCGTAATTTCAATTTCAATTGCAAAATTTCAATTTTAGCAAAATTAGTTTAAGGAGAAGTTGATAATTCATATTTAGAGAAACATGAATTTAATGAAAAAATTATAAAGCACGTGCAATTCATAGTTCATATAAAAATAGTTAGTAGTAAGAGGAAGAGGGTTACTAGAACTCTAGAACTGCTCAAAGTGACACAAACACATTGAGAACCGTGTGAGCCTTGTAGATTTTTAATGTCAAACCATTCATTGAGAACTTTGTAAGATAGAAAGAAAAATTGCAAATGAAGAAGACTGGAAAATTTGGAAAAAAAAAAAGAAACAAAACAAAACAAAGCCTGAGTGTAAAACCCTCGAATTTCCTAACTACTTCTGGAAAACATTTATTAAAATACTACTACTAATTTAGAAAAACCAAAGTATTACCGCCACCGTGATAAAGACCAAGGCTATTATCAAAGTACTACATCGGAAGACTGATACTTTAAGAAAATCTAATGTCAACTTCAAAACCATTTAGTCAAACCAAGTCTAAAAATACTTATATTACAACTTGGAACCGAACCAACAACCCATCAAAACAACTTAATTTGCAAACTTAAAAAGCAATGTTAGTCCCATCGAAATAACAATACAATAATTGTCATAACTGAATAATAAAAGAAACATGTCCAAAATAAAAGAACGAAAAAAACAACCAGTAACTTTTCTGCACTCAACCCTAGCATGATTGACTATACCCACATGTACCTATGCTTTCTCTTTATTCTAGACTTCTACTCTCCATCAAAATGGGTCGTCGTAGGGCCAAGACAAAGGCAAGACCGTGCACATAAAACACGTAATTAGCAACACTGAGTACATAGCTACAAAAGACTGTGCAACACACTAGCATTAATAATCTTAGGCAAGAGCATAATTAAAATACATAGTCTTACCTTTACCGTAACTTGTACCTGTAACATAGACTCACTTTACTTTAACATTATCTTATTATTGACTTTGGATTTCGCATCGAACGGGTTTCTTCCTATAACATTCACCCATTGGGCACCAACTTGGGAGCAATTCCAAGAAGGTATATTACCTATGTCACATGAAGTAATGGAATTCTAGCGAAATAATAATAAATAAAGAGCACAATATCTTATACTCTGATTAGAAGTCATAGATTACAAATTCATACACCCCCCCATTGTTCATACTCAAGGTATATACGTTCCAAGAGTTTTGGTGTAAATCCTCTTTCACTTTACGTGATTATCAATTTAATAACTTGTTATGACTCACATGTAACATACATACATAACACATAAACAAACATGAACACCATATTAATTAATCTTCATTATTTAGTGATCACATTATTATCAACTCTTCTTTCTTACCTTCTATTTATGCTAAAATCTGCTCTAGCTAGCAAATCTTAGCTGGTTCTAGCTATAGCTAAATATTTCTAGTTTTTGTTTGTTTGGATGCAGGAACAAAATAATGCAAGGATGAGAGTGGGGGAGACACCAGATGTGGTGACACGGAAAACCTCCCTAAATAAGGATAAAAAACTGCGGGTGGCTTTGAGTCCACCAGTCCACTAGTTAATAATGTTGTTTACAATTACAATGTATGATGCTAGCTAGGTAGCTATTATCTATTGCTGCTAAGTATCTAGCTTGGAAATGTAAATAAAATTTAAGTTGTACGTACAATTGAACAATAATAATGAAAAAGTATTAATTTTCTTATGATAATGTTCTATGTTGTGCTTTTTTCTCCCCTCCTATTTATAGAATAACCGCTCCTCATAGCCGTTTTCCCTTTGAGTTGGTTACTGCCTTTGGAATGTATCTGGCTTGAATTATGGACTATATTCAAGCTAGATCGAAATACTGCTCCTATTCTTTAGGCATGATCTTATTAATATCTTTGAATCAACTTCCACGTTCTTCTCGTTCTAGGAGCTCCTGGGAATATTCTTCTTCCGACTCCTTGATTTACGGACCCACTACTCTGACCAATTCCAATCTGTAGCTGCTAGCTGAATACTTGCATAGCTGGCAATCAAACTGGATTATAGGTAGAAATTTTAGCCATAACAATTTGCCCCTAACTTGTAAGCTAGGGGTTTCCAGTTACCGGGTTGCAAGTTACCGTTAGAGCACGACACAGTTTTCAAGGGAAAAACGATTAAAATTAGGAGCAATAATTAACTTCTCAGATTTAAGTAAAAATACGAAAAGATTTGACAGTTTGAAATAAATAAAAAAGTAACCGTTGTCCTTTCTCCTCTCCCTATAAATACGCCTCCTTCCTTATTTGTGCTTTCTTCACCTTTGCAAATTTCTTTAGAAAGAGAATTCGAAAACCTGGTTTTATTTCAAGGCGATTTAGCTTATCAGGTATTGAGATGAACTCCCTTCTTTCTTTGTTTTGCTTCCTTCCTTTAGGTGTCGCAAGTATCTATTAAGGTTTGGGTAGGGCTAAAGAGATGTGGTGAGTGTAATAACTGAGGAGCGCATACAGCAAGTTGAGGTGATGGGTCACTTCCCCGAGTCCGCTAACTTAGTAGTTCCTTCTCCTAGTCAGCGTCCAGAAACTTGTCCTTCTGATTATGTTTGTTTCTTTGAGTATCCTTTTACTATCGGGTTCACATTCCCTTTTGTCGGGCTAGTTAGGGCTGTGCTGGATCGTGTAGGTCTTAGTCCTGGCCAATTACAACCATCTTTTTAGAGAATCTGTAAGGTGGTTGAGGAAAAAAGCAATGAATGGGAGCTAGATTTTGGGTTAGACGACTTACTAGCTATATATTCCGTTAAGAAGGTAGGTCCTGAGTATGCTACCCTAAAGGTTAGGATACCTGAGAACAAGCTGGTGGATGATGAGGGGGCGCCTGATAAGGGTTGGAAGAGTAGGTACTTCTTTGTGGAGAAGTCCTCCCTTGGTGAAGAGGGAAAATGGCTTATTAGTGGATGGAATTCTACAGGTATACGTATCGTTTCTTTATTTAGTTTTCTTAATACTTTTATTAATATGGTTCTTAATTACTTCCTTTTGCAGTACCTCTCCTCCTCCTCTAGTCACTGAAAGCCAGGCTACCAGGGAATTTCTAAGCCACCCTATTGAGGAAAGGACTTTCGACGCTACTGAAGAACCTACTACTGCCACTCCAGCTATGTCTTCTGGTATAGATTCCTTCATGGTTGTTGATAATTGTTTCTCTAGAAAGGATATCATCTACCTAGCTATGTTCAACATTGGTCTAGCTATGTCTTACACTGGTCTAACTATGTCTAACACTGGTCTAGCTATGTTTTCTACAGGTCCGAAGGAGATTTTATTTGAGGAGATCAAGAGGAGGGCTTCGAAGAGGAAGACCGCCAGCAGCAGCACAACCAGCTCTGCGAACACAGGATCGAAGCCTGTGGAGGCAACTGTCATCATGCCACCTCCTGCAAAATTTCCTAAGTCATTTGAACCTGTACCTATGGATGATGTGGAGCTGTCCTTTCATCCTACCTTCCTAGCTAAGGAAGGTGTAGAGGAAGGGGTGTGGCCCTATGCGGAGAAACTACTATTTCCAGCTGCTAAGCAGCGTCTCAACAATCTTTCTCCCGATGTTGTGTTGAGCCACGTAGCTGGCCGATTTCTTCAGGTTAGTTATTCTCCTAGTGAGTCTTTCTATGTATGCGCTTTCCTATTGTTCGCTCTCCCTAACTTATTTTATTTAGGCCCTCCAAAGTACCCTAGCCGCTAAGAACTTCGTGAAGGGGTTCACTACTAAGCATGATCAGTTGTTACTTAAGGTGGACAAGCTGATAATTGAGAACGAGCTCCTTAAGACACAGCAAGCCGAAAAGGTAGACATGGCGGTGGCTGAATTGAAGTCTAAGCTCAAAGAGGATTTCAAATTCATCCTGGAGGAGAGAAAGAAGGAGCTGGAGAGCAAGAATGAGGAACTGGTGAACAAGAACAGGAAACTGGAGCAAGAGCTGGAGGCTCTAAGGGAGGAGAACAGGGATGTAGCTGCTTCCTCCATCATGAGGGGGAGAGCCATGAATGCCTACAAAGTCTATCACAAGGGGGCTACGGCTAAAGATTGCCAGGCTGTGGTAGACGAGTATTTAGAGCATTTTGGTAGCTTGGCTGACCTCCTTCTTGCTTCCTCTGATCCTGTTGATGCTCCCCCGCCTGGTGATGCTGCTAGCTTGGCTGGTGAGGGAAAGGCAGCCACTATAGGGGAGATTCCTACTCATGTAGCCGTCCTTCCTGTTGAGAGCCAAGCAGGAGGAGAGCTGGAAATAGCTAGTGAAGACGCCTGAAGTTATTTTTCTTTTGTGTTTTGAATAATATTTTAATAATATTGTGTTTATCAGACAATGACCTTGAGGCCTTTTTAATTTGTATTTCCTTAATCAACTTTTTATTTCATTGACTTGAATGCATTTTATGACTTTTGTTATTTTTCTTATTATGCTATCATGTTATGCATATGTTCATGATTGCTAGCTAGCTTTAAGTTAAATTGTATGCATACCTTGTGTTGGGTAAGTAGTTAGGTTACTTTGTAGGCCAACAGTGGGCTGCTTTGTCATGTGTTTTGATTGTTGGGGCAGCTTCTAGCTAGTATCCACTTCCTCTTTGATAGCGTTATAACTTTGAACGACGTCTGGGCCTTAGTTGCTATTCTGTGTGGAGTATCTGAACTCTAAGGTTGCCTGTCTGAGGCCTACTTATATTAAGACAATTGTTATCTGTGGTTGTTGGTTTTTCCACCAACGGCCTTTTAATGCTTAAGTTAATATTCAATAATTTCGTAATTAAGAAAATAATACGATAGCTAGGAGAGTTGTGTTGACTTAGCTTACTTGTTAGCTAGGCTGTGCTTTCAACCTGATCTAGACGTGGTAAACCTTTAGGTTGGAAGCATTCCGGCTTCTAGGTACTTCCTTTCCTTGTGTTGTAGCTAACCTGTAAGCATCGTTGCCTATGACCTTGATAACTAGATACGGTCCTTCCCATTGTGCAACTAGTTTTCAGTCATTCTCTTCTTTGGTGTTGGCAAAGACCTTCCTTAGCACCCAATCTCCTAGTTGAAATACTTTTGCTTTGACGTTGTTGTTGAAGCTTATAACTACTATATTCTGTTGGGCAACCATTCTGATGAGTGCGTTGTCTCTTAGCTCCACTAAAGTATCCAGGTCATTAGCTAGATCCACTTTGTTTGCCTCTTGTGTCATCAATCCATATTTGGCTATTGGTGTAACTATCTCAGCAGGTAACACAGCTTCACATCCATATACTAGATAGAAGGGTGTTTAACTTGTAGCTACTCTAGGTGTAGTCCTATTAGCCCATAGTATTCTAGGTAGCTTTTCTGCCCATCTTCCTTTCTTGGCTTCTAACCTCCTCCTAATCCCATTAATTATTGACTTTTTGCTTGACTCAGCTTGCCCATTTACTTGCGGGTACCTAGGAGTTAATGTAGTTAAGGTGATATTCCATTCGTTGCAGAAGTCTCTCGTTTTGTCACTTATGAATTGCAACCCGTTGTCACACACAATCTCGGATGGAACCTGCATATTATGTTATTGTAGATAAAAGAGACTACCTCTTTGTCTCTAACTTGCTGGTAGGCATCTGCTTCGATCCACTTAGAGAAGTAATCGGTTAGTGCTAGCATAAATACTTTCTGACCTGGAGCTAGTGGCAATTTTCCCACGATATCCATTCCCTATTTCATGAAAGGCCATGGTGTTAGTGTTGGGTGCAAGACTTCAGAGGGTTTATGAGACATACCAGCATGTCTTTGGCAGCTATCGCACCTAGCTACGTACCTGTCTGCGTCTTGCCTAACAGTCGACCAATAATATCCGTAGCTGAGGATTCTGTTTGCTAGCGACCTTCAAGCTATGTGTGATCTACATTGGCAGTCATGGAACTCCTTTAGCTGTTTCTGCCATTCTTCTCTTTCTAAGCATCTCTGCAGTATTCCTCTAGCTAAAATTTTAAATAGCACTCCTTGGATGAGCTGGTACCTGGACGCCTTGAACCTAATCTTTCTGGCTTCTAGCTTGTCCTCTAGCAGGATGTCATGCTGTAGATAGTCATAGAGAGGTTTGGTCCATGGTTGGTCGTTGGCAGCCGTTTCTTGGTTGGTTGTAGTGACTACTAGTTGAGCTGTGGGCTTGGTTATAGCGGGGCCAGCTAGATGGATTATGGGCATAGATGTTAAGTTGCTCTTTATGAGGGTTGAGCCTAGGTTAGCAAGGGCGTCAGCTTGGGTGTTTTGATCTCTTGGTATCTGAGTAATTTTTAAGGGGGTGAAATAGGTTGATGCACGCTTGGCTAGCTCTAGGTAGCTGGTCATTTTAAAGTCTTTAACTGTGAATTCCCCTGTGACTTGGCTGACTATAAGCATGTTGACACTATATACCTCCAAACCTGTTGCCCCTAAGTCTTTAGCCATCGTCATACCTGCAATCAATGCCTCGTATTCTGCTTCGTTGTTGGTTGCTTGGAAGTCGCATGCAACAGACCGTACTATCTTGTCACCTTGTGGCGACTTTAGTACTATACCTAGCCCGGCGCCTCTGAAGTTGGAGGAGCCATCTACAAACATTTTCAATACCTGATTGTTTTGTACCTGACTGACCTCCTTCATCTTCAGCTGTGCAGCTTGTTCTAGGTCAGGACTAAAGTCAGCCACAAAGTCAGCTAGCGCTTGTGACTTGATTACGGTTCTTGGGTGATATCGTATGTCGTAACTGCTCAATTTTATTGCCTACTTTGCCATTCTGCCAGATAGCTCTGGCCTTTTTAATACAACCTTTATAGGATAGTTAGTCATGACTAGTATAGGATAACACTCAAAATAATGTCTAAGTTTTCTAGATGTCGTAACTAGTGCTAAAACAAGTTTTTCTAATGAGGAGTATCTAGATTCGGCATCTAGAAGTGACTTGCTTACATAGTAGATGTGAAGTTGTTGATTGTCAGCTTCCCTTTCTAGGACAGCGCTTACAACTTTACCGCTTACGGCTAGGTAGAGCTGTAAGCACTCTCCAGCTTGAGCTTTGGATAGCAGAGGTGGCGACATTAAGTACCACTTCAATTCTTTTAAAGCATTTTCATGGTCATCTGTCCATTTAAAACCTTAATTTTTCCTCAAAACATTGTAAAACAAGTGACATTTATCAGATGACCTAGAAATGAAGCGGTTTAATGCTACTACCCTGCCAGTCAGGTTCTGCACTTCTTTTAGATTTTTAGGTGATTGTATGTTTATTATAGCTCTAACCTGGTCGGGGCATGCTTCTATGCCTCTCTGGGTTACTATGTACCCTAGGAACTTACCTGCAGCTACTCCGAACGAGCATTCTAAGGGTTTTGCTTCATGCTGTATTTCCTTAATACTTCGAAAGTCTGCCGTAAGTGCTCTATGTATCGTCTGCTTTCTTTAACTTTACCAGCATGTTGTCTATGTACACCTCCATTGTGTCTTCTAGCTGGTCTTTAAACATTTTATTGTCCAGCCTTTGATAGGTAGCTCCAACGTTGTTTAATCCAAAGGGCATGACTTTGTAGCAATATATTCCCTTATCTGTCATAAAGGCCGTCTTTTCTTGGTCTTTGGGGTGCATTAGTATTTGGTTGTACCCGGAGTAAGCATCCAAGAAGGTGAGCATCTCATGTCCTGCCGTTGCGTCCACCATAGTGTCTATATGTGGTAAGGGGAAGGGGTCTTTCGAGCATGTCTTGTTTAAGTCTGTGAAGTCTATGCAAACTCTCCATTTACCGTTCTTTTTGCTGACCACCACCACGTTAGCTAGCCAATCTGGATACTTTACTTCCCTTATTTTCCCAGCTTCCAAGAGTTTTTGCACCTCTTCGTTGATTACTTGGTTCCTCTCTGGTACGAATTTCCTCCTTTTTTGCTTCTCTGGCTTCATAGCTGGATCTACGTTCAGCTTATGTGTTATGACCTCTGGGTCTATACCTACCATGTCTTCGTGGGACCATGCAAAACAATCTGCGTTCTCCCTTAGGAAGGCTAGCATTCCCGTCCTCTGGTCTCCGGTCAAGCTAGCTCCTAGTTGGACCACTTGCTCTGGCTTGGATGGATCTAGCGCCACTTCATCTAGCTGTAGCTCGCTAGGTCCTATTGGCGCTAACCCTTCCTGTAATTGCTAGATATTTGCCGGCTTTGGTTTCAATGTCCTTTTATAACAATCCCTTGCTATCTTTTTGTCCCGTACGATTGTCAAGACTCCCCATGGTGAAGGGAACTTTAGTGCTTGGTAGAAGGTGGATGGTACAGCTCTCATCTTGTGGATCCAAGGTGTCCCTAGAATGACGTTGTACGCGGAAGGACAATCTACCACATTGAACCTGCTTGTCATGTTCACGCCTTCTGCCCAGGTCGTCAAGTTGATTTCTCCTTCTGTGTGCTTCGTTTCTCCACTGAACCCCACAAATACTTTAGGTGTCTTGGTGATGTCAGCATCTTTCAATCCCATTTCTTTTAGCGCGCTTTTGAAGATTATGTTGGCTGAGCTGCCGTTGTCCACCATCACCCTCTTGATGAGGCAGTTACTGATATGTAGGGAGATTACCAAGCCGTCATGGTGATCCTCTTCTTCTACCTCGCATCCATCGAAGGAGATGGTCAAGTTCTTCAACCTTTTGTCTTCCTCCGGTTTCAAGCTATTCGGCTTGCTAGGAGTTCCTGTTCCATCTCTAGCAAAACGCTTTGCAGTAGAGTAGTGTAACACCCTGGAATTTCCTATTTTCCTACTTCTCATTTTTTCCGGAAAAAACATATTAAATTAATAAGAATTATATTTATTAAAACTACTAATTATGGAAAAACCAAAGTGAACAGGTTGTCGCACACCTCTCAAAAATAACCGAACAACTCTAACTAATACAGCTAGGGAAGTAGGGATCGAATCCTCAGGGAAGCTATTAAATTCTACTAGCTCTAAAAAGCCTAAAGCGTGTAAGGGGCCTTGGTGGAAATTTCGGTAAATGGTTTCTAGAACTAAGAAGACTAAGAATTGAAACTAAAGAAATGAAGGAAAATTAACGATTAAACTCTATTAATGGAAACTTAGGGCTATCGGTTCACTATGATCAATCAACAAACTCAATTAACGTTCACTAATCAATTCATTGGCATTCATTGAACTAGGGCTTACTAATTCTCTCGAACTTAGACTCCCTCAAAACTCCTTTACCGGCTCTCACTCACATAAATTCGTTTTTGCCTATTATTCAGTGGTCTAATTGTGATAATCCTACCTCTCGCCCTCGATTTCAACAATAACCTAACTTACAACTAAATCTGGCCACAATTTAATTACAATCACTAGAAATCAATAATAGGAATTCAATTAGAAGCGAAGAACTAATTAGAAAACATAAATTAAATTCAAGTCATGATCATAGATCCCCTAACCCTAGAGAAAACGACTACTCACTCATAATTAAGGGAACAAAAGCAAAATTGAATTCAAACAACATGATCAAGAACAAGGAATTAATTAAAACTAAATTAATTACTAATCAAACTAAATTAAAAACCAAAATAGCAAAACTAATTAATTTAAACTAAAAACTAAGAAATTAAAGAGAATCATGAAACTAAAAGAATTAAAAAGTATAAGGAAAGAGATTATCAAAATAAAGATTGAATTGCATTGATTGAAAGCTTGAATTCATGAACAAAGTAATTAATCCTAAAATTCTAGAGAGAAAAAGTAATTTTTGATTCCTAGGTCTAAAAATATGATAAAAACTAGGTAGAGTCGTGCCCCCTTTACATAAAGTATATATAGGATTTGGGTTTTTAATTAATTAAAACCCACGAAGCAAAATCGCACGAAAAGACCGAATAGGGCGAGAAAACCAGCACCTGCGCCCGCGGGGAACAAAACCGCTTTACTCCCTGCGCCCGCAGCTAGCCTATTTTGGCTTTTCTAAAGCTGTTGTTTTATGTTGCGCCCGCATAGAACATATGATGGTTAAGGGTTGCGCCCGCATGAACCTTATACAACTACATTTTGACGATCTTCCTTAATTCTTCGCTTGATTCTTCGAATCTCGTTTATGGCTTCTCGTAACTTGGCACGCGTCCCGAGGCAAATGCTTTTTGACTCGTTTTAGCTTCTAATGACTTCATAACCCCCTATTACGCTCCTGTAACATATAAACAAAATCGAAAACCATGCGTAATAACCGAAAAAGTAAAATATAACTGCAAAAGGTTCTAAAAGTCAACTAAAGATGCTAAAATCGTTCCAAAACATAACTTAACATCGAAATACGATATTTAATCAAAACAAAGCCACAAACTTAACTTTCTAGCACAAGAATCAACCGAAAATGAGGGAAAAAACACAACATAAAACATGAATGTCACAAAGCATTACCGCCACCATGATAACGGCTAACGTATTTATCAAAGTACTACAACGGAAGTCTTAAACCAAAACAATTTAAAGCTAAACTTAAAAACAAATTCAAAATAAAAAATCATCTTTAAATTTATTACACTTCGGAACCAAATTAATGGCCCTTTAAAAACCAAAACCAAAACTAATATTGAGAATCATTCGAAATCCAAACAACCAAAATAAGTGTTAGTCTTCATAAGCAATTAAATTAAAGCAAAGCTACAAAACACAGCAAGCGCTCTCACTCCATCCCATGATGAAATAACTTATGCCCACTTGTACCTGCAGCTTTTCTTTTACTAGACAACTACTCACCACAAGTGGGTCATCTTAAGGCCAAGTCTAAGACAAAGCCATGCACGCAAAGCAAATAGTCAACTAAGCTAAGTACATAACTACTAAAGACTATACAAAACACTAAGAAATAAAACATACACTCAACTTACCTTGATAATCCTTTTCCTATACATGGACTCAATTAAATTAATTACTATATTAATAAATATGGATCCTGCATCGAACGGGTTTCCTCCTTAAAAATCATCGCCCAATTGGGTACCAGTTGGGGAACAACTCCCAAACAGTATTACTAGGTCACATAAAGTGACGGATATCCAGCGCATTAAAAATATAAAAGAGTACAGCGTCTTGTACTACAATTAGAAGTCATAGATCACTGTTCCATGCGACTCCCCCCATTGTTCATACTCAAGGTATATACGTTCCAAGAGTTTTGATGCAAGTCCTCTTATACTTTACGTGATTTAACAGGTTTAACAATGTTATGACTCTCATGCAACATCACATAAAAACATGCATCCAATCAAGTAAGCCAGTTTAATTATCTTCAACTTAAGGTGATTCAAAATTAATCTTTATGTGTGTCCTTTAATTAAACTGAACTTCCTTTACCACACATTAACTGTGAGTGGCTAATAACTTGCTTTCTTCTTGACCATACATTAAACTGTGAGTGGTATTATATATAAAATAATTGCTCATAACCTCTTTTAATTATGTGAATAAAAATTCACAACTATCTTTCTTGTTGATTAAGTAACTAACCAACTTAAAAATAACTTTCTTCCTTGATCAATAAACTATTGGCCAAATTAAACTTAGCATAACCTTCCAATTCAAGCTTATAAAAATTAAACTTTCTAATTAATCATGGAATGCCATCATACTTTAAGAACATGCTACTAACAAACTTGCCATGTATATAAATTCATGATTCAAAACAAGCATACAAGATTTCATGTAATCAAGAATTACTCAGGCATGCATTCTAACTCTTATGTTTGTCTTTAGTACTTACTTACCTTGTATAATAACTGTGCTCCGCCACAACTTCTAGAAGTGGACTAGTTCAAAGTCTCCTACACAAGGAAAAACCGAACTAAATTTAAACTTTGTTGACTAAATTCTACAACAACTATAACTAACTTCTAAATTTGGAAACTGTGTCCAAAACTTCCTTATATGGTCTCTATTCAATTCCATACTTCACTTTAACTTTTCCATTGCAATACTACTTAGTTTTCGGGACTTATTTATGCTTTATAAAACCTTAATAAAATTTTTATGCCACTTTAGAAAAGTGGACAGCAATCTAAATTTATCAAAACTCCTTGAAAACTTCCGAAAACAACACAAATCAATCATACAATGTATTACTTAACTTATATGATCAATTTATGCTAATTACATACTTTAAAAACCTAATTAATTAATTTATAAAATCTGGACAGCATGTTAAGCATGCTTAAAATCACTTTTAAACTCCATAAAACATACTAAAATTTATATAGATCAATATAAAATTGAGGTGTGATCATACTAGTAGAATTTGGACACTTAAAACTTAATTTAACTTGTTTTTATTAAAATTTCAGATTTATTTATAAACTTGAAAGTTATGAAAAACCTTATGAAAACATCATAATTTCATGCCAAAACACTTCTACAATCCACTAACATTCTTATGAAATCAATCTAGGCTTTAGAACAATTTTTCATATGCCAAAACATGTTCATAATATTTATTCAACTCAAATTCATGATTATAAAATTTGGACAGCTTATAAATTAAGTTTAAAACCCTTAAAAATCAATCTAAACTTAATAACATCATCATAAATTCACCCAATAATAATCTATGATCATAATATCAAAGTTTAGAACATAAAAATTCATAAAATCATAACTTCATAAATTTTTGAAACCCTAATTTATAATTTCATGAACAACAAAATTAATTCATGCCTTAAAACAATTCATACTTATATCAAAACATGATTAAACTTATAAAAAAATGATTAAACATAATTATAAACATGAATTTGCAAGATTGAATCAAAAATAAAGGAGAATTTTTTTTTTCATAAAAGTTTCAAAAAAATACCAAAATAGGGGAGGAGGTGCAGCATTGGCCGGCTGGGTGGCATGGTGGCTGCCGCGGTGGAGGTCCGGCGCTGCACGGATCCTGAGGCACGAACTCTTTTCTTTTTTTCTTCGGATTTTTCTGAACTGATTTTTTTTTTCGGAATTTGAAACTCTTTTTTTTCCTCCCTTTTTCTCTCTCTAGATTTTTGGAATCCTAATGACTAGTATAATCATGAAAAGTTGAAATTTTAGGTTTTATAGGGTATTTAAAGGCCCCAAAGTAGGATTTTGGTGAGGCCTATAAATACTCCTAAATATACTAGGAAACCTTTGAAATCTATTTTTAGAAGCTTTTAAAATTTTTTTAACCATAAAAATATTATTTAAGAACACAAATAACCACTTTCAAGCAAAACTTTGTTATTTATTTTATTTTTATTAATTTCTTTTTATTTAATATTCCTATTGAACATGATTTTCAATAAGAATATTAAAATTATACAAATAAAATACAAAAATTATACGCATAAAATATAAAAATACATTGTTTAAATACGTGAAAATGTGGGGTATTACAAGTAGGTTAGTCCGCAAATTTCAGATCCACCAGATATTAAGTAAATTACCTTTGACGTAGTAGGTGGCGGGGGTGGTCTTGGCTTCTTGGTTTCTTCTTGTGGTCCGCCCTACTTAGTTCTTACCTAGCAGGTGGTTCAGGTACCCCTTCTTGAGCAGGTAGGTTACCTGCTTTCTGAGCTGGAAGCATTCCTCTGTGTTATACCCATGGTCATTGTGGTAGCTACACCATTTCGTCTTATCCTTCAAGCTATCCGGCTTGTCGGTTCTCTTTGGCCAACACACATTTTCTCCTAGCTTGTGCAACGCGTTTATAACGCCGCCAGTGTCCATGTTGAAGCAGTATGACTCGATGCTAGGATAGTTGCTAGCTCCGTAGCCGTAACCTGTTACCTGCGAGGAAGAAAAAGGATAGATGTTATTCATAGATTCACGTTTAGGATACGGTTGATGCCTCCAGTTGCTGCGTCGTTGGCTAGCTATCCTACGGTCGTCATAAGCTAGCCTTCTAGAAGCTTTGTCTTCTTCCATTCTGACTTCAGCTAGTGCTCTGGTTTGCACTTCGTCGAAAGTGGAGCACAGGTACCTAGTCATCTCCTCGTATAACCTAGACCTGTATGGTAGCCCCCGTCTGAAGGCTTCGATGGCCGTAGAAGAATCTAGGTTGGGTATAGCTATCATCTCTTTGTGGAATCTGTCTAGGTAAGATCTAACAGCTTCATTGGGTCTCTGCACTATTCTGTAAAGATCACTGGATTGCTTCTCCATGGCACAGCTGCTCGCGAACTGCTGGTAAAACCTGTTAGATAAGCTGGAGAAATCTTCTATGTTCCCCGGTTTCAGGTTCATCAGCCATTGTAGCGCGGGACCCGTGAGGGTTGCTCCAAATGATTTGCACAAGGTGGCCTCCACGGCTTCATCAGGAATAGGTAGTGGCATCATCTTCTGCTTGTATTGGGAGACATGGTCCACTGGATCTGTTGTCCCGTCATACAGCTTAGCGAACGTTGGGATGTTCAGCTTCTTGGGTAGTTTTACCCTGGCTACTTCCTCGACGAAAGGTGACAAGGCGTAGCTGCGCTTGGCCTCAGTAGCTACGGGGATTGGGGCTCCTGGTAGCTTGGATAGTAGCTGGTACAGCTTCCGGTTTTGCTGCCGCAGGAGCGCCATCTCCTTAGCAGGTTTCTTCTTGGGCTGGTCATCCTGGTCCTCTCCAGGTTCCTTTTCTTCTTCTTCTTCGTCCGACGAGCTGTAATTGTTGTCGCTTTGATCTAGGTTTTCCATATTGGAGATCTCGCTTGTGTACCTCTTCCTGGATTTGTTACTCTTCACGGATTCTAGCTCCTTCTTGAGGTTGTCCATAGTTGACTGTGATTCCACGGCTGCCTTCTTGCTATCTTCCTTGATCTTTTCCAACTCGGCTCGGGTCCTCTCCAACGCCTGTCTCATCTCTTCCATAGCCTTCTGAGATGCTTCGGATGCCATAGAGTGGAATATTTTTGTTATCTCGAGGTGACGGAATGTATTTGAATAGGTGGATTATCTAGCTACAACCTCACGGTGGGCGCCAAATTGTTTATGCTAAAATCTTCTCTAGCTAGAAAATCTTATCTGGTTCTGGCTATAGATAAATAATTCTAGTTTTCGTTTGTTTGGATGCAGGAACAAAATAATGCAAGGATGGGAGTGGGGGAGACACCAGGTGTGGTGACGCGGAAAACCCCCCTAAATCAGGGTAAAAAACCGCGGGTGGCTTTGAGTCCACCAGTCCACTAGTTAATAAAGTTGTTTACAATTACAATGTATGATGCTAGCTAGGTAGCTATTATCTATTGCTGCTAAGTATCTAGCTTGGAAATGTAAATCAAGTTTAAGTTGTACGTACAATTGAACAATAATAATGAAAAAGTATTAATTTTCTTATGATAATGTTGTGTGTTGTGCTTTTTCCTCCCCTCCTATTTATAGAATAACTGCTCCTTATAGTCGTTTTCCCTTCTTTGAGTTGGTTACTGCCTTTGGAATGTATCTGGCTTGAATTATGGACTAGATTCAAGCTAGATCGAAATATTGCTCCTATTCTTTAGGCATGATCTTCTCAGTATCTTTGAATCAACTTCCTCGTTCTTCTCCTTCTAGAAGCTCCTGGGAATATTCTTCTTCTGACTCCTTGATTTACGGACCCACTACTCTGACCAATTCCGATCTGTAGCTGCTAGCTGAATACCTGCATAGATGGCCATCAAGCTGGATTATAGGTAGAAATTTTATCCATAACACCTTCCTTATCCACACATAAATTGTAAGTGGATTCATTTCCTTCCTTGTCCACACATTAAACTGTGAGTAGATAATTATTTGCTCAATTTATTCTTCGCTACTAACCATGTGAATAAAAATATTCACTAAATACTTTCCTTTGTTGCTCAAGTTGTTTTAACATAATCTTGCTTCTCTTCCATCTATTTTGAATACTAGTTAACTTCTTTTAATAATAAACATTTCAACATGCTCGATGTATTAGAAATAACAATAACAACCGAATGTAATCATAGTAATTAAATCACAAGCCTAACATGTCATCATGCAATGTCAATAAATGATCATGTAAGTCAACATGAAGCAACATACTTCTCAAAACAACAAAAGGCTTCTAACATGAAACTTATGCATTAAAATTACTCCTAGCATGATTTCTAAGCCCATAAAACATCTTTTGTACTTACTTACCTTGTATAATAGCGATGACCTGCCACTACTAATTGAAATCGCTTAACTCGAAGCTTCTTACAAAATATAATTTGAAACTAAACAAAAACCTCCTTTGACTAAATTTTACGGCAGCTCTAAACTACTTCTAAGTGTTGATCAATAATCAACCGAAACAACCTGTATATCATGTCTAATCAATTTCATACATTATTCATCAATTTTCCTTTCGAAAACCTTTATTTTTCATGAATTTCATAAAATTTTGACACCAAAATTAAATTGCTTAAAAATTCCTTTAAAACCTTTTAAACTTCATAATTTGAGTATAAACATTATAACAACATCATATGATTGTTTTATACATTAAAAACCCTTTTTCATGCTTAAAAACATAATCATAGCATTACTACTATATTTATTCACACTTAGAGCCTGTTTACTTCAGCTGAAAATAGCTGAATTGAACTGAACTGATTGGAGCTAAACTGAAAGTTTTTTATGAAAGATTAATGAGTAGCAAAATGAAAGAAGAGCTGAACTGAACTGAACTGAATTGAACGGATTTGAATTGAACTAATCATAACAATAACTTATAATTACAATACATCACTTTTGAACATTAAAAACTTAAACCCTAATAATTTTATGAACTGATTCAAACCCTAAGTATTAATTTTTTTAGCATTCTTTATAAACATTATCATACTATTAATATCAAGCATAAACAAATTATTAACACAAGTTTATATAAGAACTGAAATAAAGATGAAGAAGTTTTTTTTTTGGTGTGAACGTTCTAAAAATCGGCCAGAAACACTACAAAAAAAACACGTTTTAGGGACGGATTGAATTCGTCTCTACTTCTTCAAATTCCGTCGCTAAATAGGGTTAGCAACGGAAGTAGTGACGGATCAACACCGTTCCTAAAATCTTCGTCGCTAATTTAAAGTAGAGACGGATTACAAAAAATCCGTCTCTAAATTAGGGACGGAAATTAACCGTCTTTAAAGGAGGAAGGGCCGGCAGTGGCGGCTGCTGCTTACTGGTGGCCGGGATGGTCGCCGGCGGCCAGTGGGGGTTGTGGCCGGTAGTAGGGCGCCAGTAGGGGTTTAGGGTTAGGTTTAGGCTTTTGTTTTTATTTATTTATTTATTTTTGTTCCTTATTTTTCCTCTCTTTTTCCTTAATATAGAAAAAATAATAAAATCAGTACAAGTTATATTTTTTATGTTTAAAAGGAGTATTTATAGGTCCAAAATCAGATTTTGTAAAATTACTAAAATACCCTTAATGATAGAAATTAATTTTGTGCCCTCTACAATTAAGGAAACCTCTTTATAACCCGATTTGGAAACTTTAAAAACACTTCAATAAATACTAAAATGCTATGAAATACTTTATAAAAATTATAAAACCTCAAAATAAATATTGGTTCATTAATTGATTCAATTCATTTAATTAATTAATTAATTTATAATACCTTTATTACTTCTATAGAAAAACTAAAACTACTTCATGAAATACCTAAAAATACGGGTTATTACAATGAGAGGGGATTGTATTAGAGAGAGAAAGAATGCAAAATTTATGTAATTAGTAAAAAATCATTAATTAAAAAGGATTGGATAAGCTAAAACAGGCTAATTAATTTAAAAAATAGAGAATTATTTAATAGTGGGGCCCATCCACCGGAAAGATTTGAAAAAAGGCTATGTGGTATTGTTAACAAACCGGAATTATTATAATAGGTAGTTTAGTAACTGAAAGCTTTTTTTAGGTATTTTTCACAAAATCAGACATTAAATATGTAGTTTCTGACAATTTTAGCTTAATTTTATATTTATCTCCATTTCTCTTCTAATCCCATCCCTCAAAACAAACATTAATTCTCCCTTATCCTTATCCATATCCCTCAAAACAAACACTCTTGTGAGGTATTATGTAACTACCTTGTGTGAACGAGTCTTGTGTTAAGATCAAGGGGAAGTAGGTGGAACACAAAATTCAAAAAAAAAAAAAAAAAAAAAAAAAAAATGCTTCATGCGTTCACATTGTTTATTTACTTTATTCATGATTTTATGGTGTTTCACAATTAGCAGTTATAATAAAGAATATAATTTAGGAATATAATTATTCTACAATCTTCTTGCTATACCTTATAATCTTTTGTAATAATGGGTGTAATGTGTATATTCTATAGATTCTAATAATCTTTGACTTGTACCAATAAATACATACGACCTCCGATCCAGAAAATGTGCAACAAGTAGGTATTTATTCATTTGTATTTATTGCACATTTCCTGGACCAAAGTAAGTATTATTAACGCTCGTGGCATCTAAATGCTAAAGAGAGAATATCACATTTATTTTAAGTTACCACTTTGACTCTCCTAGTCTCCTCTCCTTTTAACGTTACATCTCATTACATTCAACACTAGCTAACAACTTCACCCCAATTACTACCTACATTTCACATTCAAGTCTCCAAAGAACAACAACAAATACCAAATTCACCTCAAAATTCTTCAACATATAAACCCTAGAAATTCAAATTTCAATAATTTAATTAATCAATCAATTTGAATTTAATTCAATAGGGATGGCGCAATACAGACAACAATCAGGACTTCATAACTACTTCAATTACGTTAGCACTCGCAATTACAGTGACGACAATGATGGCGTTCGTGGGTCCCAGCAGAAATTGCCACGTCATCAGCATATGAGATTAAGCTATTCGAAACGAAGGATTTTGATCCTCTGTTTTGTAGTTGCTGTTGTTGCTTCTGCTTTCGCTTTCGTCTTCCTTTCCAAAGATCATTTTCCAGGTCAACATTTTTATTTTTACTTTCTTGTTATTAGTACATACTGCCTCCGTATTTTTGTGATAGCAACAATTTTTTTTCCACACATCTTAAGTTTACAATTTGAAGGGTCAATGAGTAAATTCATAAAAAAACATTTTAACACCAATAAGTTTGAATATTGCTATTCTAAAATTATGTTGTTCAGTAAAATCGTTTAGACTTTTAGGTCGCTTCCTAAAAATCTTGCAAAAAAAAAGTGTTGCAACTAAAAGACAAGAGTATTAAATTTTGTGTTTATTTTATTTTTAAGTTGCAAGTAGTTGGGAAAAATTAAGTTAAACGTGAAACTTTTGATATGGTGAAGTTTGTGACTAGTGGGAGCTAAATTAGAGTTTTTCATGATGTGTTCATGACATATAATGATATCCGTGAGTCGAGAAATATGTTTTGTACTATATCATCATTAAATTCAGTTGATGTTATATAATATTATACCTTACTTGACAAATTAAAAGTAGAGTTTTTCATGATGTGTAGTTAGTTTTGCAATTAGTTCATGACATACAATGATATTTGTGAGACGAAGATTATGTTTTATACTCCATCATCATTAAATTCGTCGATGTTACATAGTATTATACCGTATTTTTTGGTATATACCAGTTATGGTGAAAATAATAGTTCTCCAAATTAAAAGGCTTACATAGTACTCCGTATTTGAAATAGTAGAACATTTTAATTTAATGTAAATTTGGGGATAGTAAAATACAATGCTTTGGTAAGTCTTTTTTCATCAGAATTGCTTAGTTAGAGGAATGTCATTTGAGATACTACTTTAGTCTTTTTTTTAGTTTTTACATTAGGGTTTTTGACACTATTTATATTTTGGTGATTATAGTGTAACGAAAAACATAGTCATATGAGATTTTGTTTGATTCGTCTCAATATAATTTTTCCAAAAATATAATTTTTATAATTTTTTATTATACCAAACTCGAGATATTAAGTTTATAAGTTGCATCTTGGGATGTGAAAAAATGAATGTAGCAAGTAAAAAAAGGAAGAAGGAGTACTTCGTTAGTATTTTAATTTCAGAAACTAGGCATTTCACGTATGATGTATCGATATGTCCTTAATTTATTTAATGGGCTTACAAATGTGCTATTGAGTTATACACTAACATAAGGTTGTTGAGAATTATTGAATATATGTAAGCTCAATTAAATATACCATCTCTTCTACGAATTAGTCACAACAAGCTGCTAGCATTATTTGTGAGGGACAAAATAATATTTCCTCAGTTCTATTTTGTTTGATACATTTTGAATTGCACATATGTCAATGCACTTGTTTGACCTTAAATATTTTTTGTTGTATATATCCAAAAATTATAATAATTGAATACGAATAATGTACCCATTGAGACGAATCAAACAAGATCAGCATGACTATATTATGTTTTATATATTGAAAGTAACTTAAAAGATTCTCCCATCTCATAAATCGTGTCAAAATTCTAAATGTATCAAATATAAAGGAACGGAGGGAGTAATTTGTTGTAAATAATTCGTGGTAGAGCTAGTAGTTTTTATGTATTGCACTTGAGCTCTATGCATTGCACTCTTCCATTTTGAACCACCTTGGTCACCATCCATATGCATACTCGATTTATAACGTTATTCAACTTGTTATTATGGGTATCCATTCTCTTGATTAATTTCAGCCAAAAGAGTTATACCCACAACTCTTGAAGGTCCTTTCAAGCCCAAAACTCGTCGTTTTGATTCATCATTGCAGCGAGGAAGCAAAGATTTGCCAATGAATGATCCAAGGCTAAGGAGAAATGTAATTGGGAATTTCCCTGAACAAATTTCAGTTGCACTATCTTCACCTACTTCAATGTGGGTCTCTTGGGTTACTGGTATGATATTTTGTCACTCTTTTTTCTTGATAATTTTGCAAAACTTTGATTGTTTGATAGATTAGTTTATTTTTTAATGAAATTTTCCAACCTTTAAATGATTTTGGTAGGGTTTGTTTGGTTTGTTACAGGGGAAGCACAAATTGGTACCAATGTGACAGAATTAGACCCATCAAGTGTTAGTAGTGAAGTTTGGTGTGGAAAAGATAGTGGGGCTTATACAATCAAGAACCATGGGGTGTCTATGGTTTACAGTCAATTATACCCATTTAAAGGCCTCTTGAATTACACTTCCGGAATCATTCATCATGTTAAAATTGAAGGTATTAATTTAATTGCAAGTAATAATCTTTAATAAATTCTTGTTTGAGCTATTTACGATTGGCATGAAATTAATTACATGTATTACTGCGTATTGTGTACTAATTTCTTGTTTGTGTTGTGGTTGTGATTAAATGATTTATTTGTATCAAATTGTTATGGAGGTATGTCCTTTATATGAGCATTTGAGTTTGTTTTCTTTAGGAAGCTGTTATCTTATTTGGTTATCGGACATTTTTCTCAGACAAGCTTTTCACGTAGTATGCTGAAAAGTTAAACCACTTAGACATGACTATTAAGAAAGTAACATATAATGAGAACGCTATAGCAGAAGGTTGAAACTGATTGATTTTTTAAGGAATTACCGTGTAAAAAGATCAAACTTCACCATCTAGGCTAGAAGCTCTTAGTGAATATTTTATTGTGACTTTTAAAATTCATACCTTGTAGAGAACAAATTAGGCATAATGTTGGAAGCCCGAATTGTTCCGAGTGGTTGATTATCTGTTATATCTTAATTGCAGGTCTAGAACCTGGATCGAGATATTACTACAAGTGTGGAGATAGTTCCATCGCTGCAATGAGCGAAGAGCACACCTTTGAAACTCTACCTGTGCCAGGACCTAATGTATTTCCTCGACGAATAGCTGTCATTGGAGATTTGGGGTTGACTCACAATTCTACAACAACAATTGAACATGTTATTCTGAATAATCCATCACTTATATTGATGATTGGTGACATGACGTATGCTGACCAGTACCGTACAACAGGTGGAGAAGGAGCTGCATGCTATTCTTGTGCGTTTCCAGATACACCAATGAGAGAGTCATATCAACCACGCTGGGATGGCTGGGGAAGGTAATACTTTTCTTTAATTTTTATTCTAAAAAGAGTGAATATTTCCCGGGGGAATAAAATTATCGCATGCACCAAGCTTCTCTAGGACTTTTAGCCAACTTTGTGATTTCCTTACTTTATGCATGTACCCGCCATATATAATCTATGTTAGAGTAAACTAAAACTATTATTAACATAAAAAATTGGTACAACGCTGAAACAATGTGTTTCCACATCTACACTTCATGAGCTCTCCCTCAATATCATGGCACAAAACTTTCTTTTAAATGATGAATTAACATTGTTACGCTTGTTTCCGTTCTCAACTGACACTAATTTGTGATGCCAATCTCTAGATGAGTCAGGTTTAGGCCTACTATTAACAGATATCTTGTTCTGTGTTGTTTATATAAAAAGTCTGCCTTTTGATTAATTCTTCAGTGGGAATTTATGTTTGTTAGTAAATTGTTCTCATTGATTTTTGTGCTCTTTGAATTTGTTCATCAATCAATCAAAGCCTTAATCCCATAATAGGGATTGGCTACATGAACCAAAATTGATCATTCCAAGTGGTCATCCATATAAGGTTTCCTCCACCATCTCGTGTGATCGAGACTGTAAATCCAAAAGCTTCATATCATTTCTAACACTTTCCAAACAAGTCATTTTCTGTCTCCCCCTACCTCGTTTGAGATCTCTGTGATCCCACTCTTTCACTCTTTGCATCGGTTCTCCTTGAGGTCTCCGTCTCACATGTCCAAAACCAACTATGGCGGGTTTCCTTTAGTTTGCTTGCAATGTCTGCGATGCAAACTTTCCTGTGGACGACTTCTTTTTTGATTTTATCTCTTAGAGTATTCCCGCACATCCATCTCAACATCCGCATTTCCATAACACCTACCTTTTCAATGTTCAGCCTATTATTTTATACCATACGTAGAGAACCATTAGTGTAGAATTTCCCTTTCAGCTTTAAATCAATGCTTCGGTCACACAACACTCTCGTGGTTGCTCTCCATTTAAGCCACTGTGACTTAATAGTTAATACTGTGAGCCACATCTTGGTCAATATCACCATGTTTTTTAAATTACTGACCCAAGTTTTTTAAAACATTCCCTCAATATATAGAACTTGTCTATCCAACCTCAATATTGCATCGTTTGTCCCCCTCTTTGTCCCAAAGCAACATTCCATATACTCTGTCCTACTTAGCTTATACCCTCTAAGCTCCAACGTTTGCCTTCGTTGTTCTGATTTGACATTAACCCCATCTTTAATCTGTTCATGTGATTTCTTATTTAATGCAATATTGGTGTTGTTTTTATCTTCATTCAAATACGAGACTGTTATCAATAGTAAATTACTCTTTCCGTTTTATTTTATTCTTTACATTTCATTTTACACGTTTTCCAATGCCTCTTTTGTAACACTTTTATCTTTTGTCTTGTATTTTAAAAATTATAAAAAGTTGACATTCTAATAGAATAAGTTGAGACGAATTAAACAAAAACCCATATGAATATATTTTTATTTACATATAAAGTGCAAATAATAGTCAAAGTATGATATGTGAATAGTGTTCATAGTCAAAACGTAAAGAATAAATTGAAACGGAGGGAGTAATACCTTAAACAAGAATATCTAATTTTCTTAAGGCATATATGAGTCTAAAGGTAACCTAAATTATTTCTTATATAACAGTACGAAAAGTTATTTTGGAATTGGCACCCCGCTTTACCTATTATATAATGGTGCCAAAAGATAATTTTAATACCAAAAGTAATTACTAATTTACTATTAGGAAGAATTCACAAAAATAATCCCAACTTTAAGTGGTGACCTAATAAAAGACCAAACTTCAGTTTATCCAAAATTGGACCCAACTTCATACCATATTTTCCAAATTTGGACCTCATTAAATTTTGACCTGCAAAAGAAGGTAAATTGTATTAATTAGCCGGTTTGAACAGTAACGGTTATTTTTTTATTTTTTAATTTTTATGTTTTTTGACTTTGACTTGTTTCTTTTAAATACTTCGCTGATTCTTCTTCCACTCTTCCACTCATCTGTTCGTCTTCCATCTTCCATCTTCAATTTTTATTTTTATTTTGAAGCATTTGTCAATGTCTTCGTCTATTTCTGGGTCAAGATCTCGTTCAACTAGCACTGCAACGCCTCCTGTGAAATGCTTCCACAACGAAATTGCGCCAATTCGTACAATTAAGGTTCCAGGTCCTATGTATGGGAAACGCTTTTATGGTTGTGTTCAAATGTTTTCATGGGTAGGTTCCAGGTCCTACAATAAAGCCTAATTTTTTACAAGCAATAACACAACCTCTTTCAAATGTTTGACCCGTTGAAACAATAACCGGGTCACCCATTAATGACCAGGAAATTGGGCATAAGAACTCGTTTGGAGGTTTTGAATTCTGGGTTTGAGGTGTTTGAGTTGAGGGTGTTCTGTAAATGGAGATTTTCCAACGATGTTTTCCTGTACCCATGATTGATTGTTGGTGTTTGGTTGAGATTTGAGGGAATGAAGTTGTTTGAATTGTTAAAGGGAAAAAAAGAAAAGAAAGGGAGAAATGAAAGTTAAAGAAGGAAAAGAAGAGTGTTTTGAAGGAGGAAATGCGGGGGAATATATTCTGAAAAAGGGGGAAAAGATTTGAAGTGAATGAATATGAGGTTAAGGAAGTAGGAGAAGGAGAAGTGAGTGTAGGTGAATTAGTGAAGTGAAGTGAGTTAAGTTAAGTGAGGAGTTGAAAGATGAAAAATAAAGATTGTTTTGAGTGGAAATAAATGAGGGAAAATATAAAAGTTAAGGTTGGTAAAAAAGGATTTATTAAAGAAATATGATGAGGAAGGTAGAGGGAGTTAGAAGGAAAGGGAACATACAAATATTAATAGTGGAAGTCAACCACTTCACATTCACTTTTAACAAAAAAATTTAACAAAGTAAAAATTAAAAAAGAAAAATTAAAAATTAAAGACCAACATTTACCAGTTCAATAGGTAATCAGTCAAATAGTCCAAATTTGGAAAATATGGTATGAAGTTGGGTCCAATTTTGGATAAACTGAAGTTTGGTCTTTTATTAGGTCACCACTTAAAGTTGGGATTATTTTTGTGAATTCTTCCTTACTATTATTGTACTATAAAAGTTGTTGTATAAGAACAACAGTAGATCAACTCCAACGTACCAAACAAAAAATACTTCCACCTGCTGCCAACCTAAGAATTTGTGACAATATTAATGTATGGTTGTGTGACTTGTGTTATAAAAGTTTGGGCTTGAACATGAAAACGAATCCAGTATGTCTTTGTGTGATCGTGGATCCGATGAAGAACAAATCCATGTTTGTTATACAAGTGACATGCTTCATCTTCATGTTCTTTACTAGTTGTTCTTGAATATAAAATCATATGTACTACTCCTTTTACATGAAGTTCTAACCATTTTTTTCTTTTTGCCATATATTTGGACATAGCTTAATTTTTCACCATCTCACAATGTCAAGGCCAATAACATACCCAATACTGAATTCTCTCTTATCATTGCTTGTTATGCAAATGTACAATAAGTGGGAAGAACTTCATTAAGCAGAATAGTAACTCCCTATTTTGTTGGCAATACCCTTTAACATAGTTTCATAAGTTTATACATACCTCACAAAATGAGATAGGAAGAAATATTATTCATCAAATGTTTCTGAGAAATATTTTTTAAGAATAAAAGTTGATGATAGGTTAAATTGTTTACAGAAATTTACAAATTTTCATTTCTGAATAATACAACTATGGAATATCATTATAGGTTTATGGAACCTCTGATCTCTAAGATCCCAATAATGGTAATTCAAGGCAACCATGAGATAGAGCCTCAAGCTGCTGGGGTGAATTTCAAATCGTATCTTTCAAGGTTTGCAGTTCCTTCGGAGGAAAGTGACTCAAAAACTAATTTCTACTATTCTTTTGACGCTGGTGGTATACACGTGGTCATGTTGGGAGCTTATGTGGACTATAGTAAGATAAGTGAGTTTTAGCTATTCTGTTATGGTATTCTTTTTGACTGTCCAACTTCTCATCTTTCTGCAACTTTTGTCTCTTCATGTGGTTTGATTAATCATGCATCTCACTTTCGTAAGTTTCGTTGTAGGTGCTCAGTATGCTTGGCTTGTGAAAGATCTAGCTAAAGTCAACAGGAAAATAACTCCATGGTTAGTTGCTACATGGCATCCTCCTTGGTATAATAGTTATGCATCACATTATCAAGAATTCGAGTGCATGAGACAAGAATTGGAAGCACTCCTCTACCAGTATGGAGTTGACATTGTCTTTTCGGGTCATGTAAGTTAGCATATTAGCTTTTCTTTAAAGTAATGGAAATTGGAATTTTGACTACATTTTTTGTCAGGAAAGTAGACCTCCAATCAATTAATCAGTCAGTCAAGAACGTAGACATTGATAGTCTAAAATGTGAATACATTGTTTGGCATTAGAGATTTGTGTCAATTTGTTTACATATTATGCATCAGTCTTCTACTTGTACTAGTCGAACTTCCAATTATTCTAAATGTTTTAAGAAGAATAACACGTCACAAAATCAATCCATAGGTTTATTTGTATAACAAGGAAAAGGAAACAATATTATAAAGTAATGGGAGCATAAATAAATCAAAGCTGACCAGTGGCTCCACTGGTTTGCATTCGTGCATTCTATACTCCCAAGCCATTAAAGCCTTAGAGGTGCTGTTATGTGGTAATGGTGGATTTAGTCTTATCTTTAATATTTTTTTCCTTGTTTTTATTTCAGTATGTAGTTCCTGTCTAAGTAAAACTGAAGTATGTTCAGTTCCTCTACTTGCCTAGCTCTACTTTTGTTCACTAATCAACGGTTTATAAAATTCTTCTTGATATTTTGTAAGGTTTTGATAGACTGAGATAAACATGGAGTAGTTTAGAGATGGACATGTTTTAATATCTTCTGTATTGTAACTTGGTTAGGCATCGAGCATTAACATATTTCGTATAATAGTTTCTATTACGACGAAGGACATTCTGATCAAATTTGTTCCTTTATTCAGGTTCATGCATATGAGCGAATGAATCGTGTTTATGATTATCAATTGGATCCATGTGGTCCTGTTTACATAACGATAGGAGATGGTGGGAATATAGAGAAAGTCGATGTCATTCATGCTGATGACCCAGGGAAGTGTCCGAAACCTGGGAAAAATGTGCCTGAAATTGGACCAGTGTGCCGTTGGAATTATACCTCAGGTCCTGCGAAGGATAAGTTTTGTTGGGACAGACAACCTGAGTGGAGTGCATTTAGGGAGAGCAGCTTTGGACATGGAATACTTGAGGTGAGTTTTGAAGCCTATTAAGATATCTATTTAATCATAATGAAATTCTGTTTGTTTGGAATGTAACTTAGTTTGTCTAAATTTTTTCTGTTTACACACAACTGTTGTTGTAATGTGTCTAATATTGAAAAGCCTCTTTCGTTATGCGATGCAGGTTTTGAACTCTACTCATGCATTATGGACTTGGCATAGGAATCAGGATGTGTTCCCGTATGATGTACGGGGTGATCAAATATATGTTGTCCGTCAGCCGGAGTTATGTTCCTTGAGTGGACAATTAATTCTTTAAGTCTAAGAATGTTTTGGACAGTCCTTGACTATGGTGAGATGGAAGAGGAATAATAATGTTTTACAAAATTCATGACCGTTTAATATTGGGCAACATTGTACATAGCTATGATCAAACTCAAAAACCAATGAGAATTTTAAAACATCTAGGGGTAAGATTTCCCCACATGCTTTTAATATTGTAAAGCATTGATAGAGTGGCAAATACTTTGTACTATGTATTTAGTTATTTTTCATAAACAAGCTCAAACTACAAAAATATTGTTATCAAATCATATTTCCGATAGATTCAATTAGTACTATGATTTTTTTTATTTCCAATAATATTTACTAACTAAATAGTACTAATAATTACAGAGTACTATTTTCTTATAATAATCAATATTATTTGTACTAAAAAGAGTCAATATTCCTAAAAAAATATATTAATATTGTAAATATTAGTACTAAAAATAATTACTAATTATTCTGGTAAATAATAATAATTAGTAATTCAATTAGTACTTAACAATATGGTCAAACTATTTTGTTTAATAATTGGCAATTTTCGATAACTACTACTCCGAAATTATTTCCAATACATTACTAATTAATTCATAATTACAATTTCACTAATTAATTCATAATTACAATGGCTCCCAAGAAACCTTGGACGATTTTTTTTCCTCTACCAAAACTTAGGCCATCCAGCACAAAAAAGCTCACAAAATCAATTGAGCTGACATACACTCTAATACTTTTGTCCAAAATAATGTCAACAGTTACAAGGATGTGTCTACTCATCAAGCCTAAGAACAAGAAGTTCAAAACCTTTGAAGATCAAAAATGACTTTTGGAAGCAAAGACTCAGATCAAAATGGAAAACATAAGGTGACCAACCTACTTCTTTTTTCTACAACACATTTAAAAACCGCGAAGCAAGAAACGAAATAAAGTTTATCCAAGACGAACAAGGTCACAGGCTACATGATGATAACATCATCCGTGATGCATTTGCGGGATACTTTCAGCAACTCTTCACTTGTCCACTTAGTGATGCAATGGAATCTCAAATCCAACAAAGATGGAAATATGATCTCAAAACTCTCTCAGAAGCTCATCTCACTTTACTCCAATAACCTTTCTCCTCTGGCGAAGTGATACAAGCTTAAAAAAGTATGAAACTTTTGAAATCGCTTGGACCAGATGGTTTTGCGCCTTGCTTTTTCCAGCAAGCTTTGCATATTCTAAACCATATATTTTCGGAGTTGTTATGAGTTTTTTTTATGGAGAACCTATGCTGTGCGAAGTTAAATCCACCTATCTGGCCCTAATCCGAAAAGGTAAATCACCAACAATACCCAACCACTTCTGTCCAATTAGCTTGTGCAATACTACCTACAAGGTTATCTCAAAGTGCATTGTGAGACGCATAAAACCAATCCTCCAAGACTCGGTAGGAGATTTCCAGAATGCTTTTATTCCTAGAAGACAAATGGGGGACAGTGCACTGATTGCGCACGAGCTCAATCATTGGATAAAAAGAAGAAAAAAATGGAAAACTAAAAGTAGCTCTTCTGAAGGCTGACTTAAGTAAAGCTTATGATCGGGTAAATTGGGCTTTTCTGTTCAAAATTTTGGCTGACATGGGATATCCACCGAGGTGGGTAATTTAGATTAAACAGTGTGTTACAACGGTTACTAACAGGGATGTAGTAAACTGAGTGCCGAGTAAGCCTTTTGCGCCAACGAGAGGCTTACGAAAAGGTGATCCTCTTTCACCGCATATATTTATCGTGGTCATGGAAAATCTTTCAAACAGATTATCGTAGCTTCATACGAATGGTTTCCTTCAAGGCATCAAAATAGGACGTCATGCCCCTCCCATAAATCACCTATTTTTTTGCAGACGATGCTACTTTAAGTTTCAAAGCAACCTTACAATCTGTAAACCATCTCTGAAACACACTGGATGAATTTTGAGTGGTCTCTAGAGAAATGATTAATAATGACAAATCCAAAATTCTCTTTAGCCCAAACACACTTGCTCACTACAGAAAATTTCTAGCAATAAGATTCCAAGTTTCGAAAATGACATAATTTGGGAATTATTCAGGGTGGTATATGAGCAGTGATGGTCGTTCAGTTCAGTGTTATAAAAAAAATGGAGGAAAAATCATAAGTAAGATCTCACTTCTTGGATTCATACACCACTTTCTCCGACTGGGTGACTGATTCTTATCAGCAATATTCTTTTAGCCATGACGTCTCATATTATGTTAATGTTCTTGATACTGAAGACGGTTACAAAAGGCATTACCTATGAAATCTTTATGTTTTGGTGGAAAGGGAGCTCGAAGGAACGACTGATTTATTGGAAGAGTAGGCTTTACTTAGAGAAACACGGGTATGAAGGGGGGCCTTAACCTTAGAAATATAGATTCTCTAAATCATGTCCTTCCGTTCAAACACTCGTGAAGATTATACTCCCAACCAAATCTCCTCAGTGCAAGGCTCTTCAAAGGTAAATATGGCATGGATTCAATTACTCTGGCAGTTTAAGGTTGTATCCCCACGTCCATGTCTTGGGGAGGAAGATGTCTCATTAAAGCAGCATACAAATTTGTGGGATCTTTGCGTCATCGCATTGGACATAGCTACACATTACAAAAAAAAGTGAAATTAGCAACCATTGAAATTGGTTGCTAAGCATGGAAAATCAGTTGCTATTATGCTTAGCAACCAAATTGCCAACCAAATATACTAGTTGCTATATGGGTGATAGCCATTGAAATTTAGCAACCAATTGTTTGTAAATTTGGTTGCCATTTAGCAACCAACTAAAAATTCGTTGCCAATTATATCAACCATTTTTTTTATTTTTGGTTGCCACACTAGATATTAACTTTCCCTATCTAGCAACCAAATTATCAGTTTTCGTTGCCAAATAGCAACCAAATATGACAATTTTGGTTGCCAAATTTTTCAAAAATGATAAAAAAAAAAATCTCTAGTCTTAACTGATATTCTTCCCAAGGGGTCACCCATCCTAACACTACTCTCAATCGAGCATGCTTAACTTTAGAGTATTTTAGAACATAAGCGCCCTAAAAGGAAGATGAATCTTGTTACCAAGAGTAGTATAACAAATGTTTTTAAAGCAATCATGTATAAGCTTAGCAACCAGTTTTTTGTTATTTTGTTGCCAATTAGAAACCAATTAGATATTTGGTTGCTAATTAGCAACCAATTAAAAATCATTTGGTTGTCAAGTTTTGTGCATAAGCTTAGCAACAATTTTTTTATATATATTTGGTTGCCAATTTTAGTGCATAATTTTAACAACTATTTTTTTTGATAATTGGTTGCCATTTAGCAACCATTAAAAAATCATGTGGTTGTCAATTCTGGTGCATAAGTTAGGTAACTATTTATTCAATATTTTTTGCCAATTAGCAACCAAATAAAAATCATTTGGTTGTCAATTTTAGTGCATAAATTTAGCAACTATTTTTTGATATTTTGTTGCCAATTTCGCAACCAATTTAAAATCATTGCCAAAATCAGTTGCTAAATTTACTTATTTTTGTAGTGAACATCAGGATTTTGGATGACATTTGAGTTGGTAATAGCAAAATCAATTTCAAAAACTCAGCCTTGTATCTCTCAAATAACCCAACCAAGGTGTCCGATTTCATCAACAATTCTAGACAATGGAATACAGGTCTAATGATAAGTTCATTTTATATTCATTATTTGCCGCCATTTTATATTGGTTTTTGGCTCTAACAAGGTTCTTTTGAGCCTATTCTACTAACTTCGGTTGCTTTGCTTTGACATTTATTGCAGGAATTGAAGCTTTTGTGTCGGTTTTCGCTTTATCTTGAGCACTTGGCAAGTTAGTGAGAGTCTTGACCACTTTGAGAAGCTTTGAGAAGGCTAGGACATTTTTTTTTTGGTGCAAATGTAAGCATTTTATTTAGTTTTTTTTTTTTTTTGTATTTTAGTACCTTTTATTTTCCAATTTTTGAATTTTAGTACCTTATGTTTTTATTTTTTAATTTTAGTACCTTATGTTTCCAAAAAACTCAAAAATTAGTACCACTAACAGATTCTATCAAAAACTCCGTTTGGTGGGCCCACTTTTCACTAATTAAGGTCATTACTTTCCTTTTCTCAATTAAAGTTGATCATTTTCTTACTCATCTCTTTAATTTTACAACTTTCTTTTAATAATCAACCCTAAAATCCTTATTTGAACTTTAATTTTTTCTTCCCGAATTTTGGATATTAATGGAATAACCCCAAAATCCCCAAATTTTACAAATTAATTGAACATTCCCAATCAATAGAACAACTCCAAATCAATTAGAACCCTAACTTTTAGAAGGTTAATTTAATTTGTGTACTACTTTAATGATTGTTTGTTACTACACTTATCATAAGAGAAAACTGGATTTTTCACTTTAATTTTAAATCATTAAAACCTAAATTTCAAATCATTTAATAAATCCTCAATTCAAGTGAAAAATTTCAAGTCAATTAGAATCTAATTTGTGTACTTGTGTTGATTATTGTTTGTTCTTCACTTATGTAGAGAATTAAAGAATGGATTTCAAGTAAAATTTTCAGATTAAATAAAAGTTCAATTGAGAATAATATATGTTAAATGAACGTTTAATGGAGTATGATATAGAGAGAGAAATTGTTTTTTTGGAGGAAAGAGAAGGAGAAAAGGTGAAAAATTAAAAATACAGTCGTTGGTGGGCCCCACTTGACGGGTTTTTTGACGGAATCTGTTAATAGGTACCAATACTTAGTTTTCTGGAAAACATAAGGTACTAAAATTATAAGAAAAAAACATACGGTACTAAAATTCAAATACTATAAAATAAAAGGTACTAAAATACAAAAAAAGCCTTTTATTAATCATAAAAAAAAAAAAAAAAAAAAAAAAAAACAANAAAAACAGGTACAACGTAAAACTAGTTATTGGGAGGTTGGCTCAACCAAGCCAAAACCAGTCAAAACCCATCTATACAAATCAATAACTTTAACAAAACAAAACACAAAAAAGCAAACAACTAAGCTGAACTGCATCTTAGCCAACAAACCACACACCCCATCCTGCAAACAAGACAAGCAACTCAACAATCCAGCATTTTCAACTGCAAAATGCTGTAGGACTGAAAACAGTCTCCCCATCTCCATCACTTTCATTCCTAGCCTACAACACCTGCTCTTAGACTGCAATAACCCTGCAGACCACAGCAGCCAACAAACAGCAGCAATTCAAAAGCATTAAAACAACCACATCAGGCTGCACAACCAACTGCAGCAATTGCACAGCCACTGAACTACAGAAACTCTACAGCTGCTGCACTGCAGAATTGTAGAATTAACAACCCAAAAAGAAACATCAAACACAAACACAAACTGCCTCACTCATCCAACCACAGCAATCCCAAAAAACAACCTACAGCCACCAAAACAGCCACCTCAAAACAAACCGCACACATAAACAGCAGCAGTATCACAGCCACCAAACAAGACAAGCAAACAAAATTCCAGTTCAACTGCAAGAGTGCTGTAGAACTGAAACAGACTCCCCACTTCAGACTGCACATCCAAACATCAATCATGACAGAAGTATTTCAGCAGTTGCACACTCACTGGCCTGCAATGCACTGCTAACCTGCACATCCAACAGAACAAATCTGCAGCAGCAGAACAACCACAAAAAAAAAAAAAAACTGCAGAACTGCACAGCTACTGCACTGCAGCACTACAGGACATCCAACCCAAAAGAAAACAGCAAGCACAAACACCAAACATCCTCAACCAACCAACCACAACAACACCCCAACAAGCAACCTACAGCCAACAACAGCAGCCTCTTAAATCAACCTGCAAAACACAAACCATTATGCAAGGCAGAATTTGAACAACAACCAAGACTTCTAGCTTTACTGAATTTTAAGGAGAAAATCATGATCAGCAATCTTCCATTTGCCTTTATCTATATGCAGCAACCTTGCACATACTTCCTTCTTGATAAGAAGGCAAACTTGTTCTGCAGTCCTGCAATTTTCATGCTACAGCCATATTTCTTGCCTTCCAAATATGATATATCATACTAGCTAATCTGAGAAGGCTGGGACATGCTTAAGAAGCCTTTGGGAAGTTTAGAACTCAAGTTTTAGAAGTTACGAGCGGAACCGGGAGCCCAAAGGCCCCCTGATCATCATGCCCGGCCGGCCGGGCACAGTGCATTCTACGAGGATTTTGCTTCATTTTCACCTATTTTTGACTTGGTACTTAATGTAATTTTTCCCTAGGTTTTCACAGACATTGTCATTATTCTAAAATCCTAGTTTTAGTTAGTTTCTCTCTCTAGCAGTTCTCTTGTGGAATTCTTTCAATCCTTCAATTCAATAAAAGTTCAGGTTTTATTCAATCTCTAATTCTAATTTCTTTAGTTCATGTTTAGTTTTAGTTTTAGCTTTAATTTTAGTTTTAGTTTCCTCATTCTTTTACGCCCTAGTTTCTTGTTTTAGTTTTCGTTTCATAATCGTTGTTAATTTATTAGTTTCAATTATGTTTATAGTTTTATTTTCTTTTATTGATTTAGTTCCTTTAAATCTATCATGTGTGAGCAGTTTTCTTTTTAGGACTAGGGAATCTACGGATCGTTTCTGATGTTTTGTTAATGATTGTTGATTTGATTGTTGATGTTCTTGAATTCCTGTTGTCAATTTATGTTGCTTGCAGTTAAATACTGGCTAGGTTTAATTGTTAGTCTGATATTGTCGAAATCGATACCGACAGGTAAGATTACCACAATTAAATCACAGGGACAATAGGCAAAACAAGTCTAAGTGAGCGAGAGCCATTAGAGGAGTTTTGAAGAAGACTAGATTCGAGAAAATTAGTGAACCTTAGTTCAAGAAGTCAATAATCGATTAATTAATTGTGTTGCAATTCATTGGTTGAACTGTAGTGAACCGACGTCCTATGCTTAGTTATAGAGTTCTTTTCTGTGTTTAATTTCGTTCCTATTAGTATTCAACTTTTTAGTCGAAACCCAAAATTCAAAGGCCCCTTACTACAGAGTAACTTTTTAGAGTTAGTAGAATTGCTTGCTTCCCTGTGGATACGATCCCTACTTCCCTGTCACATTGTTAGAGTAGTAGGTTATTTTTGACAGGTATACGACTGTCCTTACCAAATTTTGGCACCCCTGTTGCCGGGGAGGCAATTGTTTAATTTCTACTAATCGGGTTATTTTGTCCTATTTTTGTCTTTTTTTTTTTATTTCGTATCAAGGAACCCACTGTTCTTTGAGACTGTTCTTACGGATATCTGCAGTTTCAATTTGTGTGCAGGTACTAGGTTTGCATGCCGGTTTGGATTGATCCTGAACCAGAACGATCATTGCATAAGCGAAGTCGTAGGAGGAAGTGGAGATTATGGAGAGTTATTCTTTCTGAAAGGATACTATCGGATTTGTCACAATTCTTTTCTAATTTAAGCATTTCTGAGAATTTTGATAGGGAAGAAATGGCAGAGTCACATATTAACGAAAACAACATACCGAATAATGATGCACAGCCACCGCCACCGGCACCGCAACCACGATCGTTGAAGGACTATTCCCAACCCAGTTTTGCAACAGTTAGAGGTGGTTATCGGTTCCTTGATAATGAGGCACTAAATTTTGAACTGAAGCCAGCTCTGGTGAATATGGTGGAAAGGAAACACTTTGCAGGAACTTTAATGGAGGATTCAATGTTGCATTTAAATAACTTCCTGCAACATTGTGGTACGATCTAGCAAGCTGGGGTCTCTAAGGACTACATTAGAAGGATGATGTTCCCGTTCTCAATGAAAGACAAGGCCCGTACTTGGTTGAACAGTCTTAATATGGATAACACCAACAGTTGGGAAGAGTTAGCTCTATCATTTCAAAGGAAATATTACCCTCTAGAGCGAACTGCAACCCTTCGGACTAAGATCACGAATTTCAACCAGGAATCAGATGAAACATTATATGAAGCATGGGAGAGATTCAAGGATCTATTGAGATTGTTCCCACATCACGGTCTTGAGAAGTGGTTACTGGTCCAGTAATTCTATTACGGTTTAGGGAATAAGAGTCAGACATTATTAGATTCAGCTGCCAGTGATCGATTCATGAACCAAGAGGTTAATGCTGCATATGAGTTGATCGAAGAAATTGCTATTCATAATTCACAATTCGGCAATCCCAGGGGACATTCGAAGATTGGTACTACAACTCCTCCACCATCACATGTAGCTGCGTTTGCTGCACTTTCAGGATGTCCTGAGCCTTTCTGTGATTCATGTGGTTCATTCATTCACAGTTCCTAATCATGTCACAGTTTGGTAGAGTAAGTGTGTGCCTTCCAAGCCTACAAGAACAATCCGTCTTCTAATGCATACAATCTAGGGTGGAAGGATCATCCATACTTTTCCTACAAGAACAACAATAATGTGCAGAACTCACAGCAAACTATACCACCTTAGCAGGTTCACCGGTAGATGCAACGATTTGTACCACCACACCCACCAGGTTTCAGTAGACCACCATTGCCAGCACCACTAAATCAACCTAGTGGTGAAATTTTAGAGCTGGAGAATATGATGTTGCAGATGAAAAAGAATATGGAAGCAATGCAGGCTCACAATAAGTAATTAGAAACCCAGCTAGCTCACATTGCACAGTCCACAGCTCAGCGGCAGCAGGGTCAACTACCTCCTCAACCAAATCCACCAGCTCAGAGAGAAAATTGCAACTCCATCACTACCAAAAGATGGACCCACTACGAAGGTCCTAAGATGCCCACTAATGATGTTGATTCAGAGATAGGAGTGCAGAATAGCAAGACCAACAATGTGGTGATTGAGGAGATCGCAGAGCCTAAACCTTCTAAGGAGAAAGATACCATAGAGAAGAGAGTCCTCGGTAGCTGACAATAGGGGTGTGCAAGATTTTACGGTTCCGAATTTCCGGTCCGAAATTTTCCGATTCCGTTCCGAAAAATCGGAATTCCGATCAAGATTTTTGAAAACCGGAAAAACGGAAATCGGACCGGAACCGGAATAGGATTTTCAAAAATCCGGAATTCCGGATTTCCGGATTAAAAAAAATGCACTGCTAGACGCGGGTCTACACTCTACAGGTCTACTCTGCTGCCTTCTCATTTCCTTTTTTTTCAACTTCAATCTCTCAAAACCCTAGCTTCTTCCCATTCCTTTTTTTTCAACTTCAATCTCTCAAAACCCTAGCTTCTTCCCAAACCCTAACATCTTCCCGGAGATCGCCGCCTATTCACCGGAGATTGCCGCCGGCCCGCCGCCATCTTCCATCCGCCGTCGCCGTTGCCAAAAGTAAGTGTATTTAACTTGATGTATTGATTTTAATTCGTTTTTATTGTTCTAATTCGTTTTTTGGTAGTCAATCGATTTGGTTTTTAGATTACTTAGATATAATTCATGATAATATTTCGTTTAATTTGTTTGTTAGATTAATGATAATCAATATTTCGTAGATTATAAGAATTAGATTATAATTAAACGAAATTAATTGATTTGGTAGTCAATTTCGTAGTCATTAATCTAACGAAATTAGATTATAAAAATTTCGTAGTCAATTTCGTAGTCCTTATGATAATCAATATAGTCAGAATTTGATTATAACATTGATTATAAAAATTAGATTATCATTAATCTAACAAACGAATTAAACGAAATTAGATTAATGGTTGAAATTAGATTTTCTGACTATATTCGTAGTCAAACGAAATTAGATTTTGGTAGTCAATATTCGAACAAACGAAATTCTTATAAACAAAATCTAACAACCCAGTTGATACATTGACACCTCTCAAGGTGCCACTACCCTTCCCACATAGGGTAGATCGAAGTAAGAATGATAATCACTTCCGTAAGTTTCTCGGTATTGTTAAAAATTTGCAGGTTACTGTGCCTTTTACTGACTTGATTACACAGGTAGCTACATATACTAAATAATTAAAAGACATATTGAGCAGGAAGCGGAAATTGAGTTCATTAGAGACTGATGCTTTAAATGAAGAATCTAGTGCTATTTTGCAGAATAAGTCTCCACCTAAACTCAAGGATCCCGAAAGTTTTTCGATACCTCGTAACATTGGTCCACTTTTTATTGATAAGGCTTTATGTGATTTAGGGGCCAGTGTTAGTGTTATGTCGTTGTCTATCTGTAAGAAATTAGATATGGGTGCTTTAAAGTTTACTAACATTACCTTGCAGATGGCGGACAGGACTATGAAATACCCACAAGGTATTTTGGAGGACGTCCAGGGAAGAGTTGGGAAGTTTTTTATTCCCGTTGGTTTTGTAGTGTTGGATATGGAGGAGGATGCACACATCCCTATTATTTTAGGTAGACCATTCTTTAATATTGCAGGTGCTGTCATTGAAGTAAAGAATGGCAGTTTAACACTTTCTGTAGGTGATGACAAGGTTACGTATAACCTTGATAGTGTATTAAAGAGTCCTATGTTAGAGCAATAATGTTATAGAATCGATATAATTCAAGAGATTGTTTATGATGACTTCCCTCGATCCCTTAAAAAGTATCTTCTGGAGGCTATTTTGTGTTTGGATGTGATTTCAGGTGAAGGCAATAAGGAATTAGATGAATTGATTCAAGCTCTTTCAGGAATGGATACCGATTCAGGAAGCAACTGTCAATTCCTGCAGTTGCCCCAGGATGCTTGTTCAGTAAAGGAGGTAACACAATCTGAGATGAAACCTCTTCCCTCTAATTTGAAATATGCATTTCTAGATGAAAAAGAGCTACATCCTGTTATTGTCAGTGCTTCCCTTACCGATAGTCAACTTGAAAAATTCTTATCTGTGCTTAAATGTCATAAGAAGGCTATTGGTTACACTATTAATGGCTTAACTGGTATTAGTCCTGATTTTTGCATGCATCGTATTCACTTAGAGGATGGTCATAAACCATGCATACAGGGTCAGCGTCGTTTGAATCCTAGCATGCAGGAAGTTGTTAAGAAAGAGGTCATTAAATTACTTGATGCATGTATTATTTATTCTGTTCCTGATTCTAGATGGGTCAGTCCAGTTCAGGTAGTACCTAAGAAAGGTGGGACCATTGTTGTTCAAAATGATGAAAATGAATTAATTCCCACTAGAGTTGTCACAGGTTGGTGTATGTGTATCGATTACAGGAAACTGAATACTACTACTAAAAATGATCACTTTCCTCTCCCCTTCATTGATCAAATGTTAGAAAGACTAGCTAGTCATAAGTATTTTTGCTATATAGATGGTTATTTGGGATTCCTCCAAATCCCTATTCATCCTGATGATAGAGAAAAAACTACTTTTACATGTCCTTATGGTACTTCTGCATATCGTAGAATGCCCTTTGGTTTATGTAATGCCCCTGCTACCTTTCAACATTGCATGATGAGTATATTTTCTGATTACATTGAATCAATTATGGAAGTTTTTATGGACGATTTCAGTGTCTATGGAACTTCATTTGATGTGTGTTTAGAAAATCTAATCAAAGTGCTTATGAGATGTGAAGAGGTGAATTTAGTGCTGAATTGGGAAAAGTGCCATTTTATGGTCACTGAAGGTGTTGTGCTTGGACATTTAATCTCCGAAAGAGGTATTGATGAGGTCGATAAAGCAAAGATTCAGGTAATAGAGCAATTTCCCTTCCTGTGAATGTCAAAGGGGTAAGAAGTTTTTTGGGTCATGCAAGTTTTTATCGCATATTCATTAAGGATTTTTCTAAAACTGCGAAACCACTAACCCAATTGCTTTTGAAGGATGCAGATTTTGATTTTACTGATGAGTGTGTTGAGTCTTTTAACAGGATTAAACATGCACTTATTTCTGCGCCTATCATCCAATCTCCTGATTGGGACCTCCCGTTCGAGATCATGTGTGATGCCAGTGACTATGCAGTTGGAGCTGTTTTGGGTCAAAGGAAAGACAAGGTTCTCCATGCGATCTACTATGCCAGCAAGACACTTGACCCACCTCAGGTTAATTATGCCACTACTGAAAAGGAGCTACTAGCAGTCGTTTATGCACTTGACAAGTTCAAATCATACCTACTGGGCTCTAAAGTGATTGTTCACACTGACTATGATGCTTTGAAGTACCTCCTAGCCAAGAAGGAAGCTAAGACAAGGTTAATCAGATGGATTTTATTACTACAGGAGTTTGACCTCGAGATTCGTGATAAGAAGGGAGCAGAGAATGTAGTAACTGATCATCTTTCTAGGATTGGATTCGAAGATCCAGAACTAGTTCCCACTGACGATTCTTTCCCAGATGACCATTTACTTTCTGTTACAGTTAAATCACCATGGTTTGCTGATTTTGCTAATTATATTGTAGGTGGTGTATTGCCTCCTAATCTTTCATCACGGCAGAAGAAGCGGTTCCTTTATGATATCAGACGGTATTTTTGGGATGACCCAAATTTATTTCGGGAATGTGCTGATGGACTATACCGACGATGTGTTCCTAATTGGTAGTTTTATGGGATTCTGAGCCATTGCCACTCATCACCTTACGGAGGACATACAGACTTTGTCACGCTAACGTCGCAGCGTCACAAAGCTGGCAGCGCTACACCTACAGCGTGACAAACTTTGTAGCGCTGCACAGTCAGCGTGACAAACTCTGTCACGCTATCACGCTAGCGCGACTGAAATTCCTACGCTCTTGTTTTTTTGCAAAATACTTCTAAAAAAGTTCATTTCACCTTTCCTTAAGCCAATTTTTTAGGTCTAACTTGACCTATGGACGGTTTGGGAAAGGTGACCAAAAAGTTTGGGACCCTAAAATCCGGGGCTCCTACAGTGGCGACTCCACTAGGGACTAAAAGAGGGTGAGACTTGAAATTTTTCTCTCAAATTATACACTTATTATATTTAGATCATTTGCATTTTTTTAGTCATATTGCATACATGTAACATACACTTGGCCTCCATGTGTTTGAAACATGCCTTAGGATTACCGTGATACTTCTACTTTTCGGGGAGGAACTATTGACTTGGTGGGGCCCATGGTCTCTAAGCAACTGAGCAAGATAGAACCTTATCCCAACTACATCAATTTCTAAGCCGCCCATGGTACTTAGATGGGAGAAACTTCATATCTAACGGTTATTATACCGCAAAGTGTTGGAGCACACTCCTTAGATGTAGGACCCTTTTGACTGACCATGACTGACCGTAGTTTGACTGCATTATTTAGTAATTATTTGCTTCCCTTTTGTTTTATAAAGTTGCTTGTTTTGCTTTTTATATTTTGTGCATATGTAGATTTTCTGAGGTTTTCAAATCAGTTTTAATTCACAATATATTATTAGCTACCTAAATTAAATGATTACGTAAAATATTTTCCATAATTTTAAATTATATTCTTTGATATCATTTGATTGCTTGGAAGATTTTTATGCACCAATATATTTGATTTAGTTAATAAAATATTGCAAAAGATATTATTAATCAAATCCTTGATCTTCTTAGGATTTGATTAATAGAATCTTTGATTAAATAGAAACTAACTTATACACTTAACATTTATTAGAAAATTCAAATAATATTAACGATTTCAAAAATACTTTAACCTTTTGAGATTTTTAATATAATTCGAATCTTTTGGAAATTTACTAATTAATTCCTTTCATTTAGAATTTTATTAGTTTAATTCCAAATTTCTAATAAATCTAACTATCTCACTTTCCCTTGTATTATTTTCAAAAAATCAAACACTTAGNATTTTCAAAAAATCAAACAATTAGAATATTTTTTTTTTAAAAAACTCAAAAAAAAGAAAATCCATCAAGGTTAAATATGGTATTTATATTTTTTATTAATTTTTATGAGCTTCCCATCAATTAACCTTGATTGTTATAACTCTTATTGTTGAGTCTCGTTTCTTTTTTCTTCTATCTTTTTTTGTCTTCCCTCATCATCTCTTTGTAAGGATCCAATAATGATAATCTGAAAATTACTAATTGCTTGACAATGCACGATTTTGATCAATGTTTTTAATGACTCACATACAAATAACATCATCACCAATCTTTCAAAAGTTCGGTCTAATAATAGGCCCATTTAGGCCTAAATAACGTATATATGGGCAACATGGACATGAATCCAAACCCATTAAATACAAATTTAATGATAACTTAGCAAAAATCAATAGAAACTTGCAGCGTAACTAACTCTACAACGCTACACAAACAGCGCAGCTCTTCTAATTGCGCTACACTGTTAGCATCACAAGTTTAATAATGCTACCTTGCTAGCGCTACTTCTTTTGTCACGCTACAAAGCTAGCGCTAGAACTTTTTTTGCGCTAAAAAGTCATGTATTTGAATAGTTTTGATGAATATGTAGTATTTATTTGAAATTACTCATACACATTTAAATCATAATTAACCCCAACTAAAAGGGTTTTAAGTTATTTTAGAGCCCGTTATGGTTCAATAAGAACCCACTTTGGTTTTTTTTTTCAACATTTTATCTATTAATACATACTGAATGGACACATTCTTGTAAGTGCAATCATTATAATATGAAATCGCAAGGGTTGCTACATATTATTGGCATACAAAATGATGAAAAAAAGCCTAATGTAAACAAAAGAAAATTTGTTTGCTTTAGAAAGTGATAATATGTGCTATATTACTACTTTTTTCTAAACACTCCATCCCACCTTTGCATCAAACGCATCATTCTAAGTGTTTCAATTATGAGCCCATGGTTCAACCTACTCCTAAATGTTTGATTTAGAATCTATTGATCAATAGACCCAAGGTCTATAGTTTGGACTGAAATATAACGAAGTTTCAATCAATTATGGTCATTATTTAAAATTCTTCAAATGCAAGCTCAAGAAAATCCGAAGAACATTATTCAAGACGATGTAGACGCGTACATACAAGAAACATGATTTGGACCAAAACTAGAACTCCATTCACTTTCCTAGTTTAATTTCTCTCTTTTCTTTTCTCCTTCTTTCATGGTAGAGTTTGAGACTTTTGCTGCCAAGTATCATTTATGTACTAATTTCAACTATCAATAAAATAAAATTTATTTCATCTTCAAATTGTACATTCTCTCTCTACTCATCATCTTGCTTAAACAATTACAAGTGAATGAACTCATCAAGTTGAGTTAATCAACATGGCAATCAAGAACAAGTTAAAGCATAATTGGCATAATATAGACTACGTTGTTCATATCAAATGCACCCTCAATTTGACGCATCCACACCTTGAACAACTTACTCTATATTTTACATCCTTTAAATTAAATGTGTCAATTACTTAATTAAGTTATTAAAGCAAAGTGGTTCAAATAAGTTCTCTTTTGGGAAACAAACTTTACTTTATTAACCATAGACTCAGTCATCACGAGCCTAAAAGTTTAATTGAGGCTCAATTTAAGTCTCAAAAATTGGGGGCTCACTCCAAGTCCACTTAGTGTTTATTTAAAGATGCAATACACCAACATAAGAGGCACCTTTGAAACCCTAAAAATGTCTCCCTTATCTTGAATAACCTATATTATGATCCACTTTCTTGGTAGCCCGTTTGCGCCTAAACACATAGCTTGTTTCTTTCAACCTACGTCAAACTTAGTCTGGGGATGGGAATGCCACGAGGACATAAATTAAAAAGCAACTTCATAAAGCAAATATATAATGTTAAAGCAGCTCTGATTTTCAATGCAAACAAATGGAAATGCATGAAAGAGTTGTCAACAAGTAACGTTTTAAGTAATAGAGTTTCTCAAGTCTAAGAACAAGTTGTAGCATAGTTTGGTTAATTATGGGTATTTGAGCCTTCTTTTCCATTCTTTTCTTACACCCTAAGCTTAGCCACGAAACAACCCTGAAAAAGCCCTCCTTGAGGTGTAACAAAATTGCAAAAAACTTGTGTCTTTACCTTTAACTCATCAATAACTCAGAAGCAAGAGCTACGTAAGACCTGATTCTAACTCGAATTGGATACGTATGCAACCTTTCATAAGGTGCGGTCTTAATAGTCCTACATCTTAAGGACAGGTAACATGAGTAAAATTTAAAGGGCCCATGAAAAAAAAAGGGGCCCTTTGAACACAAGACTCACCTAAGGTCTTGGATACTGTTTTATTTTAGGACGCACAACCGTCCTTAAAAGAAAATTGCCTTAATGTCACATAAAGCAAGTCATGTTCTTCTACACATATCATCCTTCTCTCCTATTTTCACACATACTCTTCTTCATCAAGCTTCTCTCCTTTCTCATGCTCATCATCATCAACTCTTGTAGTGTCATCTTTTAACTTAAACACTCACATACTTCCTTTACTCATTCCTTTTTATTCCGCAAAATCATCCAACTTCTTCATTTTCTCTTAAAGAATGAATTTTCATAGCTATCTTATGCCTATCCATGGCAGCATGAAGCATCACTTTGACTCCATATCATCCTCTCATCACCAAAATCTTTCCTATCTCTTCTAGTTTTGGTCTTCATAAACTTGGCAACTCGTCTACTTCAAGCATTATCATATTCAACACTTCAAAACTTGAGCAAGCATTTATAATATTGATTTCTTATTTCTCTAAAGAGATTCACATTACTAATAGCCAATAGTTGAATTTGAAACAAACTTCTCAAACAAGACAATCACGAAAGTATAAGATGATGGCTCATAATCTAAGAACAAATGAGCAAGCTAAAATCATTCCCCTTTGAATCATAATCGTTGTCAAGCATATTATACAACAACTGTAATCAATTTTGGATCCTTAACTTCTACTATTCTTTCTTCCTCATTCTCCTCGTACAAAAAAATAATCATGTTTTTTTCAAAAAAAAAAAAGAGATTTAGGGAAAGTTGAGACACCCCCATCCCTTGCTTCCTACTAACTCATGCTATGGCACCTCCGTGTTCATTTGTGCATATTTTTTGGTTGTTTTCCCCGTGCTTATTTGTAGCTAATTTGAGCATATAACTAACTTGTACATACTCTTCTAGCTACCTTTGCATACATATTTGTGACCTTTCTTGTTGCTACAAGTCTCCATACTTACACCACCTTATACACCCTGGGGGCTACGTTCTTTTCAAAATTAGTTATGAAGCGACTTGCTTCAAAATCTCATTAAGCTTATGACATTTGCTTGTTTCCCCTTATGAAAAAAAAAACATGGAAGTTGTCTCACTTGAAACTTCATTTTGGCGATTATTTTTTGGGAGTATGTCGGATAACCCTCCACAAAATATTGCCATTTTTTCCCCTACTCGGACCCTCGCTCCCAAATATAGCTCATTAGTTATATGTCAACAATAAAAGGCCCAAGGTCTAATCAATAATACAAGAACAACTAATGAAGTTAAACTTGAAAAGCTTTCACACAGAAAAAAAAAGAGCTAGAAAATTAAAAAGGGTAGCATCACAGACTTTGTAGCGCTAAATGAAGAGCGCCACAAAATTTTCAGCGCTCCATAGCGTAGCGCAACAAAGTTTGTCACGCTACAGCAGCAGGGCAACTAATTTTCTTGCGCTATGTTATTTGAGGTAAAATTAAGAGCATTTTTACTTTTATCATACCAAATGATGGGATAATTGATTTCTTATTCTTGGAGCACGTTGCATCATAAATATTAAGAGCATTTTCATTTTTGGTTATAAATTAAGAGCTCATTACTCTTATAATTAAAATAAATTAATCAAGAGCATTTTCACTTTTTGATTATTAATTAAGAGCCCATTACTCTTATAATAAACTAATCAAGAGCACTTCTCAATAGTTCATGGAGCATTATACTTCATTCTATAACATCATTTAGAGAATCATTTGCCAAAGCACTTTTGTTTAATAAAATAAAAGCATACTACTCTTACAATGCTTGGAGCATTCTTCAATAACCTGTTATAAAACAAACTTTTTTTTCATATGCTTGAACATTTGTATGACTACATTTAAATAAGTTATAACAAATAATTCTCTAAATCAACATGTAAGCACAAATTCATCTCATATTTCTCAAAATTATCTTAATTAAAGAATGATTGAGATAGAAGCACTTAAAGGAAAAAGTAGAGTAGCGCAAGACAATGTGCTACGCTTACACCTCAGCGTCACAAACCCAAACACGCTGCCTCAGTAGCGCGACTAACTCTACCACGCTACAACATGTAGCGCGACTACTTCTACAGCGCCATCACTCAAGCCCAGCAATGAAACCACGCCAATGTCCCTACACAACACTACCATGTATTATCAATTCAACATCAACTTTTATAATTTGAGCAACCTTTCAAACACAAAAAATGAAGAAACGCTCACTTGGGAGCGTGATAGCAGCAACCGCGCTGAAGGTCTTAGCGCTGTTTCTACTGTCACGTTGACGCATCCGCGTGGTTGGCTTTGTGACGCTACAAGGCTAGCGCTCTTGACTGTGCTTTGTTGTATTTTCAAATGCTTTGACTTTGTTTTTGATGTGATTCCTTTTCTCACTCCTTTATCCAAAATACTCAAAAGCAAAAATACATTGAGTTAAGGTTTGTGATTTTATAACAATGTCATTAGCTTTTGTCAACAATTCTAGTAAATAAGCGAATTTACTCCAAAAAAGTAATAATGAGCGAATTTATTACACTTTTTCAATAATTTCGGTAAATAAACGAATTTACTCAAAATAGTAATAAATGAGCGAANTATAAACGAATTTACTCAAAATATTAATAAATGAGCGAATTTATTACATTTTTTTCAATAGTTTCGGTAAATAAGCGAATTTACTCAAAACGTAATAAATGGGCGAACTTATACCTTTTCTTCAAATATTCTTAGTATATAAGAGAATTTACTAAAAATAGTAATAAATAAGCGAATTTATTACATTTTTCAATAATTTCGGTAAATAAGCGAGTTTACTCAAAAAACTAATAAATGAGCGAATTTATTACACTTTGTCAACAATTCTGGTAAATAATCGAATTTACTAAAAATAGTAATAAATAAGCGAATATATTACATTTTCTTCAAACACTTTTTTAGTAAATAAGCGAATTTACAAAAATAGTAATAAATAAGTGAATTTATTATCTTTTCTTCAAACACCTCTTTAGTAAATAAGCGAATTTACTAAAATAGTAATAAATAAGCGAATTTATTACATTTTTCAATAATTTCGGTAAATAAGCGAGTTTACTCAAAAAACTAATAAATGAGCGAATTTATTACACTTTGTCAACAATTCTGGTAAATAATCGAATTTACTAAAAATAGTAATAAATAAGCGAATTTATTACCTTTTTTCAAACACTTCTTTGGTAAACAAGTGAATTTACTAAAATAGTAATAAATAAGCAAATTTATTACCCTTATGTGTTCAGATATTTTAGTATATAAGCGAATTTACTAGATTAGTAATAAATAGACTAATATATTACTTTTGCTTATAAAATTGAATTTACAATGTTTAAATAACTAAACGAATTTATTAAAACTCATTTTCTATATTTCGATTTCAAAGTAAGAAAGTTGATTAATTAGAAAATAACTATTCCAATTTTCGAAAACAAAAAGGTTTTTTATGTTCTGGAAGCCATTGCTTTCTAAAATCTTGATACACCCATTGGTTAATAAGGAGCCCTCGGTTCCGAATATGGAAGTCTCGAAAAGCGATTCGAGCATACTTTGATTTTCGTCTTACTCAGACTCAATCAAAGTGGGGGCTAACTGTAGACATCTAATTTAGTCCCCGGTCCCGTGGTAAGACTCCATGATGAACAATAAAACCCACTTCTCTAGATTATTGGACTTAATTTTATATAAGCTCAATATTTGATTAAAAAAAAAAGAAAAGAAAAAAAAACGAGTTTTAGCGTAGCGCGACTCAGCAAGTCGCGCTGACGCTGCAGCGTGACAAGTAAACCAGCGCTAGCTGCGCAGCGTGACAGATTGTGTCACGCTGGCTGGTCAACGTTATTAAACTTGTAACGCTACCTGGCCAGCGTGATAAAACCTGTCGCGCTACACATTTTTCTTATAAATACCCTTTTTTCTCCTCTAAAACGATCCTCTTGACTTTCTTGATTTTTTCTACCCATTCTCACACTTCCAAAACCGATTCTCTTATTCTCCTAAACCTACTTTCTCTCTCTTTTTTCTCCTCTTCTCTTTACACTTAAACTTTTCTCCATCAAATTATCTTTTTATTTCATTTCTAATAGTAATAAATAAGCGAATTTATTACAATAATTTCAGTAAATAAGCGAATTTACTCAAAATAGTACTCCCTCCGTTCTTAATTACTTGCTACATTGCAAGTTTGTACAAAGTTCTAGGAGGGTCATTGTCATAGGGGGGACCACATGCTTAGGTATATTATCAACAAAGAGAGTGAAAGTAATTAACAAAGGTAATTGCACCAATTTAGCAGTAAAAAAGGGAGGGAAGTAGGATAAGTGAAATAAAATGTGTCCCACAAATTGGGTTTCCCTCCAAAAATTTGGTGGGGTGCCAAAATGAAATTACAATATGAATTTTCACCACTTTTACCAAAATTTGAACATTATCAAAACAAGGAGTATATATACTCTTGTATGAGCATTGAATGCTCATTTATTCATTACAAAACAAAATCTTAAAAAAATCCCATTCATTACATACATATTTCCACTGTTAAAACTAACAGAAGAATAAATTGTTCAACTACTGAAAAAAACAGAAGTTTACAAATGGTTTGGGGGGGGGGGGGTGGGTGGGGTAGAAAATAGGATTACTCTCAGTTCATTCATCATTGAGTATTAACTTACCTGATTGTCATCAAAGCCATTGTTCAAGTTTGTTGTGCTCATTTGGGATTTCCTTCACACAGTAGCAACACACCAAAGTTCGGTTCACCAAACAACTTTAATTATGGATGATGAAAGTAGAGCAACAATTCTTTCAAAACATATGAGTGGGATTTGTTGCTTTATTTTGACATCCTTGTTGGGAAGACAACCCCAACTTTGGTGGCTGCCTCACCTGAGTGTGGACCTTCACCATCAGCCATCTCAACAATTAATGCAGTTCCATTGCAAACAAATCCAGACTGAAATTGCAAGCAACACTACAACACTGTAGTAGAACAGATCTTACACAAGCGATGGGGAGCATGTTGTGGAGTTGTTGTCTTACAACTCGGATATTGAAGGTGACGGGTATGATTTCACTGATTCAGATTCTGATTCTGATCCACCAATACACCACAAATCCACAAGTGGTCAAGCCTTGAAAAAAGCACAATGAACTATCAAACAAGAAAAGAGCTCAAGTTCAAACAAACTCAGCAACTGTACCAAGATGATACATGCCAAAGGCACAATTAAAAGTTGGCAAGTAATTATGAGGTTTCAGATGGTCTATCTCAAGGTTGTGGCAAAAAGTGCAGATCAATTAAGAAAAGGTTGACATAGATGTCAACAACATGAAAAAGGGACTGTTCGTAGAAAGAGAGTGCAAATTGACATAGAGAGTTGATTAGAACTCCATTAAGTATGAGAGCAACTAATTGTCTGCAGCAAAGCACTAGGAATCCACAAAACCACTTTTCACAAAATGATAAAAAGGGACCATTAAAAGCACACAACACGGTGAAGCCTTATTTGGGGTGAAATAGGATTACTCTCAGTTCATTCATCATTGAGTAATTAACTTACCTGATTTGTCATCAAAGCCATTGTTCAAAGATTGTTGTGCTTCATTGGGATTTCCTTCACACAGTAGCAACACACCAAAGTTCGGTTCACCAAACAACTTTAATTATGGATGATGAAAGTAGAGCAACAATTCTTTCAAAACATATGAATGGGGATTTGTTGCTTTATTTGACATCCTTGTTGGGAAGACAACCCCAACTTTGGTGGCTGCCTCACCTGATGTGGACCTTCACCATCACCAATCTCAACTAATGCAGTTCCATTGCAACAAATCCAGACTGAAATTGCAGCAACTACAACACAGGTAGTAGGATCAGATTCTATACAGCGAGTGGGGAGCATGTTGTGTAGTTTGTTGTCTTACAACTCGGATATTGAAGGTGACGGTGTATGATTTCACTGATTCAGATTCTGTTCTGTATCCACCAATACACCCCACAAATCACAAGTGGTCAAGCCTTGAAAAGAAAGCACATAAACTATCAAACAAAGAAAAGCTCAAGTTGCAAACAAACTCCAGAAACTGTACCAAATGATACATTGCCAAAAGGCACAATTAAAAAGTTGGCAAGTATTATGATGTGTTCATATGTCTATCTCAAGGTTGTGGCAAAAAGTGCAAGATCAAATTAGAAAAAGGTTGACATAGATGTCAACAACATGAAAAGGGACGTTCGTAGAAAGAGAGTGCAATTGACATAGAGGATGTTGATGAGAACTCCTTAAGTATGAGAGCAACTATAAGTCTGCAGCAAAAGCACTAGGATCCACAAAACCACTTTCACAAAATGATAAAAGGGGCAACCATTAAAAAGCACAAACACGGTGAAGCCTTATTTGATAGAGAAACTGTTATTGCAAGGGTGCAGTGGGTCATAAAGGCATTATCCCACTCAATCAGAACAATACCAAGATTCAGCAGAATTTACAACCTTGTGCATCAAATGAAGTGCCACATAGAAAGCAAAAGCAAAAGGTTCATTAAGAAATCATGTTTATGCAGCTGTTGCAAGGCCACACATATTCCGGGCACACAAAAGTTATTTGGGTTGGGAAGATGGAATTTGGCCTTTTGTAGATCAATTGAAAGCAAAGAGAAGAGCAAAAACAGAGACAAAGGCACAATAGAAACAAAGGCAACTTTAAGCATAACTCAAAGTATTGAAAACGAAAATGTTAGAATAGTGGTTGCCCATATTAAGGGCAAAATGGCCTGATCATGCAACAAGAACAATCTATGGATTCAAAAGATATGCAGGCCACACATCTCAGCTGATGATCCAGACTTTTTAAGGGAGGCTAAGAAAGATGGGTTTGTTATTCAATTGATAAATCAACCAGCTCAAAGCCCGACTTAAACATCCTAGATTTAGGTTTTTTAGGGCATCCAGCAATCAAAGAACAAATGTCTTCAAAGATGAAAACAAGTTGATAACAGGCAGTTGAAGATGCATACAAACTATAATCCAATCAAGTTGAACTACATTTTTCTTAAGCTTGCAAAGTTGCATGATTGAAATTTGATTGCAAGGGGCAAAACAACTACAAGCTGACACATGAACAAGAGGCCTTAGATAAGCAAGGCTTGCTCCCATTGCAATTGGAACTGAAAAGAAGTTGTAGATGAGTGCCTTTGGTGTTGGAACATGGTAAGTTTGATGGTATGTTAATGAAGAAGATGATAAGAAACTGATTCAGATGCTGAGGTTGGAGATAATGAAGAGGTAGGATAGGCAGTATTATCTCAGAAGGATTAAATAGGTAGTAAGTCAACCCTTTTGTAAGTGATCAGGTTTAGACTTTGTATGTTTTTTTTGACTTTGGCAGGTGCTTATTTGTAGTTAATCACTGAAAATTTAAGTATTGTGTGATGTTGAAGCACTTGATAGTAGAAATGTAAATCACTGAATGTAAGTATCATGTTGGAAACGTACATTATGGCATGATAATTTAACTCCTCATTTATCATCATAGAGTTAATAATATGAATATGGAAAGCTAAACTTTGCCTCAACAAACAACTTATGACAAGTCGGTGTGGCATATGCATAGCTTAGTCATAAAAACTTTGGAGTGAATCACAACATATTTAGCAGTGGCACAGGCTCATTCGATTATTTGTACTTCAAGTACTTAAGGGACATCACTTTTCATTCGATTAATCCTTACTTAATACAATTGAACGCCTCCTAACCAACTGTAAAAAGTTGGGGTGGTTGTTCAATTAAAAAAGTAAGGCAAGAGGGTCATTCATGTAACATGAGCCAGTAACCATTACTAAATTTGCAGCAACCAAACTCCATTTTTTTCCATTCATTCATAGGATGATCAGCTGCATTAGGGTCAATGGTAATGAGGTTGACAACATACTTCCAAACCACAGTCAGTCCCAATGATTGTCATTAATGTAGCAAGTAATCAATAAAGTACCGAGGGAGTGTAAATATGATCATCAGCAACAATATAATTAACACACTAATATTATGAACAACAGTAATCATCACCAAAACTATAATTAAGAACAGAGAACATCACCAAAATCATCAACAATATCATCACCAAAAATATAGTTAAGAACAGAGAACATCACCAAAATCATCAACAATATCATCACCAAAAATATAATTAAGAACAGAGAACATCACCGAAATCATCAACAACATCATCACCAAAAATATTGTTAAGAATAGAGAACAGAGAACATCACCAAAATCATAAACAATATCGACAACAACAATATGATCAACAAAATCAGCACACATAAGAACAGAGATCAGTAAAAAATAAAATGCAAAAAAATCATGGCACATAATAGGGAGAATTAGGATCAGCTCTGTTATGGAAGAACTGAGGATTCTCCTTTTTAAATTGAGCCCAATTATCAGGCTCTTGAGTTTCATCCGAATCATAATCTTTCAATGAAGGAGCCTCATCTGTTGAGAAAGCAACATGATTAAGGCTCCTCCGTGTGTTACATCTTCTCGCACTCCCCAAATCATAAGAAATGTAGCCTGGACGTTCAGGCGTGTCTTCCACCACTAGATCGTAACCATAATCACCGAAATCATCATTTTTGGGACTCATGGGGGCTATGGTTGATCCAGAGGAAGAAGAGGGTAGTGATGAACAAGTTTGTGGTTTCGTGACTGTTTTAGGATCGATTTTTGAAGATCCTTTTCCGTCAAAAACAGGGGATGGAGACTGAGATGGTTCGTGATACCTTCTCAATCTCTCCCACAAATCTTGCAATTCACTCTCTACAACTAGTGTTTCAACATACGAAGAGTAACCAACATACCAGTGGCTAAAAGTTTCTTCAGGTAGGGGATTTTTAGGATCCATGAAGCAAGAACAAAGAAAAACGTACCAAGCAAAACAAAGGAACACGATGAACAGTAAAAACCAAAATCAAATTGGGGGTTTTCGGATTTGTGGAGATAACAACACAAAATTTATACCAAAATGTTAAGAAAAATGAGTAGATAATTGAAATGCAATTTTTAAGGGCTAAGGGTGAACAACCACAGCAAGATCTAAGCAAGAAGGAGGAAGAAGATGAGAGAGAGGCGAAAAGTTAGGTTAATCAGAAGCCACAAGAAAATATGCAGAAGAGAGAGAAAGAGGCGTGATTAAAATGGGAGGGAGAGGTTAGGTGGGGGTGTTTAGGGTTAGGTGGGGTGGGGGTTATGGAGGGTATTTAAATCAGTTAAATCAGTGACTAAAGGGCAGTTTCGTAAATAAATTGTGGGTTAGGTGGGGGTGTTTAGGGTTATGGAGGGTATTTAAATCAGTTAAATCAGTGACTAAAGGGCAGTTTCGTAAATAAATTATGGGACCCACTTTCTAAATATAGTAATGTAGCAAGTAATTTGGTATTTCCGTTTATGGTATATGTAGCAAGTAAATAAAGACGGAGGGAGTAATAAATAAGCGAATTTATTACATTTTTTTCAATAATTTCAGTAAATAAGCTAATTTAATCAAAATAGTAATAAATAAGCGAATTTATTACATTTTTTTCAATAATTTCAGTAAATAAGCGAATTTACGCAAAATAGTATAATAGCGATTTTATTACATTGTTTTTCAATATCTCAGTAATAGCGAATTTACTCAAAATTAATAAATAACAATTATTACATTTTTCATAATTCAGTAAATAAGCGAGTTAGTCCAAAATCGTAACTAAGAGCGAATTTATTCCCTTATTTCCATCAAAAGAAAACTTATTCAAAATACTAATACTATTTTATTTCTAAGTGTTTTGATAAATAAGCGAATTATTAAATCTATTTTTGATTTCAGTTTCGAGACCTTGCTCTCTAAAATTTGCTACGCCCATTGGTTAATGAGGAGCTCATGGCTCTGGATATGACAGCCTCGACAAACGATTCGAGCATACTTTGATTGTCGTCTTACTCAGACCATCAAAGTGGGGGCTAACTTGTAGGCACCTAATTTAGTCCCCTGTCCCGCGGCAGACTCTATATGATTAAAAAAAACTCATTTCTCTAGAATTGGATAATCGAGTATATTTGGGCATAAAAATAAATCTCGGATATTATAAATTTTCCATTCTTATTTAATTGGACCTTTTATCCCAATGCCTCTTTTATTATTTTAAATAAATAAATAAAATTAAATTAAATTAAATTAAAAAAAATCTTTCAAAAAAAAAAAGTAGCGCGCTTAATTTAGTCACGCTGACAGCTCAGCGTGACTAAGTTAGCAGCGCTACCCCAGTAGCATTGTAGGGTTTCCTGCGCTACTGGACCAGCGCGATTCAGCGTAACGCGCTAGCAGCCCAGCGCAATTAGGGTTCCCACGCTGTTATAAAAACCTTCATTTCCTTCATTTCTCGAACAACTTTTTTTACTTATTCTCTCCCTCATACTTAATTAATCCGATTATTGCTTTTAAACAACCTTATTTTTTATAATAATTATTTATTATTTATTTGTAAAAAGTTGCTACAAATTTTGATAATATTGAAACAATAATTCGACTGTGCCCAAATTAACACTTGACTACTCCAATCTTCATACGGGAAGTGGTACGTTTCCTGAGAGCCCTAAAAATCAAACTTGTGGATTTGTTGTTGTTGGTTTTCCGAATCATTTACCGCTTTTATCATTTTGTTTTTGTTAAAGGGCTTAATTTGAATTAATTTATCACATTAAACTAAGATAATTTTTGGACAAATTGTATCATGCTAGGAACCTTGAATTAATCTTAACGACGATTTGACTAAATTATTAGGTTTTATGTGATTTCACCTTAATAATAGTAATTTTGTGTTAGGTTGTAAATTATTATTTTGTGGTTCTTTATATAATTTGTGTATAATTGAGAGAAAACTAGTAATGGCCGCCTACGGGCTAATATGACGCACTCCGCCATATTAGTACCTTCACCCCCGAATCCAACCTTTGGTTCGTAAGATCATAACTTGGAGTCATCCCCATGGGATCGAAAGGGTTATTCGTGCAATTTAGATTATCGTCCTGTATTTGTGTCCCATTCGTAATCGATCTAAATACACGGTTTATGAGTTTGATTCCTAAAACTTATTGGCGACTCCTTATTAGCATCGTCCGTATTCGTATATTATTATCTCACTCGAAAAAAAGATAATTAAAAAAACAAAAAAAAAAACACCAAAATAGCGTAGCGCGACAGACTTTTTCACGCTAACGTCGCAGCGTCACAAAGCTTGCCGCGCTACTCCTGCAGCGTGACAAACTCTGTCACGCTACCACGCTAGCGCGACTGAAATTCCTGCGCTCCTGTCTTTTTGCAAAATACTTCTAAAAATTCCATTTCACCTTTCCTTAAGCCAATTTTTAGGTCTAACTTGACCTATGGACGGTTTGGGAAAGGTGACTAAAAAATTTGGGACCCTAAAATCCGGGGCCCCTACATGTATCTAACTGTACATTACATTGATAGTGATTGGAAATTGCATAAAAAAATAATTAATTTTTGTCCAATTTCTTGTCATAAATTGTTTTCTGTAACTGTTGATAATGCTAGTTCTAATGATGTTGCTTGTACACACTTAAGAAGAATGGTTCAAAGAAACGGATGTGTTGGTGATGGAAAATTTCTTCATGTTAGATGTATTGCTCATATTGTTAATTTGATTGTTTAGGATGGCATTAAAGAGCATGGTGTGTGCATTGATAGAGTTAGAAATGCAGTTAAGTATGTTAAAAATTCTCCAGCAAGAATACAAAGATTTAAAGAGCTTGTTCAAAGNGGCAAGAATATAAATATTTAAAGAGCTTGTTCAAAGAGCTAACATTGATAGCAAGTCTTCTTTATGTATTGATGTGCCAACTCGTTGGAATTCAACATTTACCATGCTTGACACAGCTTTGAAATTTCAACGTGTTTTCCATAGTATGTCTTTGCCCAATGGTGATGATTTGAGAGATGATGAAAGGCCCCCCGAACTTGAGGATTGGATAATGTGGAGAGGTTAGTAGTATTTTTGAAAGGGTTCTACTTGTTAACTCGTCACATTTCTGATTCTCTTTATGTTACTAGTAAGAAAGGTTTATTTGAGATTGCTGCTATATGTAACATGTTGAATAAGTGGCAAGAAAGCTTAGATGAGAATTTTAAAGCAATGGCTATTTCAATGAAAAAAAATTCGATANTTATTTCAATGAAAAAGAAATTTGATAAATATTGGGGAAATGTGGATAAAATGAACAAACTGATTTACATTGCTAACACTACAAGAAAACGGGAAAATAGCGACGGATTTTTTGCAACGGAAGTAAATTCCGTCGCAAATCTAGAGTTTGCGACGGATTCCATTCCGTCGCAAACTTGCGACAGAAACAGCCGTCGCAAAAAAGTGACAAACCAAATCATATGACCAAATATTTTTTGCGACGGAATTTTATTTTTGCGAAATTAATTCCGTTGCAAAGTCCCTCGCAAAAAATCGACAAACCCTTATTTTATTTTGTCGCCAAAAAATTAAACCAACACAACACATCACTTCTTCTTCTTCGCCATTATCCCTTCTCCCACAGACTAACCTAACCCAAAAACCCTCCTCCTTCTTCTTCGCCATTCTCCTTCTTCTTTGCCCTTCTTCTTCCTTTAATTCACTTCCCCATTTAACTGACCCAAAAACCCTTCTCCTTCTTCTTCTTCGCCAATCTCCTTCTTCTTCTTCGCCATTCTCCTTCTTCTTCGACGGTTCGCCACCACCACCATTCTCCTTCTTCGGTTCGCCACCACCACCATTCTGCTTCTCCTTCGTCGGTTCGCCACCACCACCATTCTCCTTCTTCGTACTTCCTTCTTCATTGGTTTGTGAATTTGTTATTTTTATTTTCATTAATTAATTGATTTTGTTTAATTAATTGACAAAAGTGATGCTTTTTGAAGGATTTTCTGTAATTTCTAGGGTTTTAGCGACTTCCGAAATCGGTAAAAGATGACGAAACAATCAATTGAAGCTCCTCCAAAAGGTGGACTTAGCTTCGATTTGTGTAAGCAAAATGAAATGCTGTTGAATAAAAGTCTTAAAGCTCCTGGATTCCTCAAAACTGGTACTACTATCGTCGGTTTACTTTTTCAGGTATTTTTTTTGTAGTTTTTCTTTGTTTCATCTTTATTTTAAGTATTTTTATACTTTTATGTTTTGTTTTTCGTTTTTTTTCTGTGATGTTTTGTTTCAATTGTATGATAACTATTTATTCGAGTGATTGAATCATTGATTTCCTTATAATCGCCGCTGTTTGAATTTCGACGTATTGAATGATGTTTTAATGAGGATTTTTGTAATTAATTGAGCTAATCTTGTTAGTTGGAGATTAAAGTTGTTTTACTGCATTTCAGTTAGTGTAGTAGTCATTGCAATTTGCTAGTTTTAGCACATTATTTGTGTTTTGCTGTGCTTGTATTAGCATTTGTCACAATTAATTATGCTCTTCTACTTTTGGAGAGCTCATTCATTGTACGCTTACCAATTTTTTGCTTTCATCACTTTTACTGTGAAATGTCAATGTAAATTGGAATATTGTTTAAGATAGCTTCTTATACCTGATTATTACTAAGATGGATTTTGATTGCTGGAATTTTGATTAATCAATACAATTAGACAATGCACCAATTATATTGCTGTTCATATGGTATCCAGCCTTTCATGGATTCATTTATGTACTCTGCTGACTCAATAATTCTTGAGTTGTTGACTTCTTCCTACTCTGCGTAGTTTGAAGAATGGAGACCACATTGTCACTGATAATATAATTGAGTCACAGCACATAACTCAACACGATGTCCCGTATGAAGCTTCTCAAAACCATATCAAAAGGCATGATGAACTGTTTGAGTGGCAGAAGAGTAACATTCAGGTAATTGGAAGTTAAGCAATTTGTGACAATGAAGTGTTTTGACTTGCTTGTTTTTAACTTGTGCTTGGTATTTTCTTTTAGCAACTAAAACAAACTGTCCACACTACAAAAGAAAGCATGAGTTTGAATTAATGTTTCTGTCAAATGTCCATAAGTTTTTACTCCCACTCCTATACCTCTTTGCACCCATTTTCTTTGCTTTTATAAATGCTCTCTGGCTTGTTTTTGGTTGCAGGCATTACAGATTTAAATTTAGGAAAGATTGTCACTCCTTTGCCACCAAAGGAGACATTTTTGGATGATCCTTTACGTGTCCTTCGAGTAGTTCAATTCGGTACGTATTTTTTTCTGAAACTGTCTTATCAACTGTTTATGTTCTTGAATCTTGTGTTTTCATGTTTTGATGATAACTCATTTGTTCATTTCTAGGTGCAAGATTTAGTTTTGTACTAGACGAGGAACTAAAGGAAGCTGCTGCTTCAGATGAAGTGAAAGCTGCTATTGCTGAAAAGATCAGCAGGGAAAGAATTGGACATGAAGTATGTGTAACTATATATTTCTTGATGCTGAAATTACTCTTATAAGAAGTTTCCCCTGTTTTATTTTTGCTTTTAATTTCTATTACAGTTAGATCTCATGATTGGAGGAAATCAACCTGTTAAGCAGTTACATATATTTGTGATTTGCAACTATTTTGGGTTGTCTTTAGTCTTCCTTCTAATGTTGAGCCTTCACCATCAGAAGCATGTGATAGGTTTGAGCCATTCTCTCTTCTAACCTCTCCTTAAGTCAATAATCTTTATTAGAAACTTACTTCAGGGCATCTGAACCGGCTTTTAAACAATGAGTGCAGTTTTTTCAGACAAAACTGACACGTTAACGTGTCCCCCAAAGTTTGCTTTCTGCTAACTGCTTACCTCTTATGTTGTTCACAACAGGCTATGTCTTGCTTTCATGGATGCAACATGGAGATTGGTTCAGTCACTGGAAACTCTTATCTTAAATGTCAGTCTACATATTGCTTTTTGTATTGTCTTTATTTTCTTTTGGAAGATTATAGGTGTCTACATGTTGATATCATTAGAAACAAATATAAATGCATTTGTTGCATCTTAGAGTTGAGTGATTAGTGTGGCAAACTTTTTAAAATTAATGGCCTTCGAGGTTTCACACCCCTCAATTTTGTAATAATTTATTATTGTTATTCATCAATTTAATATAGTATTTGTTATAATAATTTTAGTTTTTGGTTATTAGTATTATTATTTCATTACAATTGTGATTTTATTTTATTTTCTTTTCAAAAATCGCTATTAGTATCGTTTTTTTAAAAACAAACGATACTAATAGCTACTTTTTTATATTTAAAAAATCACTATTAGTATCGTTTTTGTAAAAAAACGATATTAATAGACTGTCTATTTGTATCGTTTTTGTAAAACGATACAAATAGGTCATAAAAAATGATACTAATAAGTTATTTTTGTACTAGTGTTTCCGTTGCAAATTTGCGAGGGAATCTTCCGTCGCAAAATAGCTAACTTTGCGAGGGAATTTTCCGTCGCAAAATAACTAACTTTGCAAGGGAATTTTCCGTCGCAAACTCCAACAATACCGTCATTTCCGTCGCAAGTTTGAATTTTGCGACAAAAATTTTAGCAACGGACGTTTTGCGACGGAATGTGCTAAGTTTGCGACGAAATTTGTCCGTCGCAAAATAGCTTTTATCTTGTAGTGTACAATACCTGATCCACGGCATAAGTTTGAAGTTGTCAAAGTAACACTTTGTGATATTTATGGGGAGCAAGATGGAAAGAAACTTGCTACGGATGTGCAAGATGTAGCTTTTTCTTTGTTTGATGAGTATAGAGGTAATTTTGCTCCTCAAAGTGGACAAAGTGTTGTCGAAGAAGATGAGAGAGTTGATATGAAAATTGATTCAGATGACAATGTTGATGTGATTCAAATGACAATGTTGATGTGGGACGGGGGGGGGGGGGGATTATGCAAGAAGTATAAGGGATAGGGCTAAGAGGTTGAAAGGTACAAGTGCAAATATTAGGATGGAGTTTGAGAGATACCTTAATGAACAATTAGGGGAAGATGAAGAATCGGATGCATTATGGTGGGGTAGAAATGGACATCGATATCCTATTGTCTCACGAATTGCTCGAGACATCTTAGCTATTCCATTGTCTACGGTTGCTTCGGAATCGGCTTTTAGTGCGGGTGGTCGTCTTCTTGATCAATTTAGGAGTTCATTAACTCCTAAGGTAATGCATTTGTTCATTCTTTTTGTTTGAAGTTCATTATTTTACTTCTTTATCTATATTAATTCTTTATTTTTTTCAATAAAAGACAACACAAGCACTCATTTGAACAAATGATTGGCTTCGAGTCAAGGGAATGACGGGATTTGATATGGAGGAAAATTTGCGAGAATCGGAGAAAGTTGAGAAAGGTGTGTATTGATTATTCTTTGAATTGTTTTTCTTTAATTGTGTTCAATATGTTTATATTTTTCTAATTTTCTCTACTTCCATCTTAATAGAATTTCAAGGTACATCTTTGGGTGAAGATGAAGATGTTGTGTATGTTGATTCGCTCATTTGCTTTCCAAAGGTTGATGGAGTGCAAAGCATAATTATCTGTTGTATTGATGGACTTTTGTAAACTTTAAGTGATTTGAACACTTGTAATTTGTAAACCATAGATCATTTGTAGTTTAAAATGATTTAGAGGTTAATATTTGCTAATTGGTATCATGTATAATGTATTAATGTATTTATGTTGATTAGGACATTTGGTGGTTTAATTATGAGCTTTAAAGTTGCATTTGCACAAAAGTACAAAACAGGTCCATCAGGTCCACCAAACAGGTCCAACAAGACCTGTTTAGTTGCATTTTTACTAAAAAAAAAAAAAACAATCATTTTTTAAAAACAGGTCCAAAACCGGACCGGACCAGAAAATTCAGGTCTGGTCCGGTCTGGACCTGATTTTTACAGGATATGTAGGCCCTTCGAAAGCAGTGTTTAAGGTATTGCAGTCGAGTTTTTACTGGCCCACTTTACTGAAAGATTCTAGAGATTTCGTCATGCCTTGTGATTCGTGCCAACGAACAGGTAATATCTCCAAAAGGCATGAAATGCCTCAAACAGGTATCTTAGAAGTTGAAATTTTTGATGTTTGGTTATTGATTATATGGGTCCCTTTCCTTCTTCTAATGGTAATCGTTTCATATTAGTTGTTGTGGATTATGTTTCTAAGTTGGTGGAAGCTCTTGCTACCCCCCATTGTGATTCTAACATTGTTTTGAGACTGTTCAAGTAGGTTATTTTACCTAGGTTCAGAGTCCCTAGAGCTATCATCAGTGATGGGGGAACGCATTTCCATGAGAAGAGGTTAGATAAGCTGCTAGAGAAGTATAGTGTCTACCACATAGCAGGATTGGCATATCATCCACAAACCAGTGGGCAAGTGGAGGTTTCAAATCGAGAAATCAAAGCTATCCTAGATAAGACAGTTGCAAAATCAAGGAAAGATTGGAGTAGCAAGCTTCATGATGCATTATGGGCATATAGAACGACGTTCAAGACACCTATCAGTACATCTCTATATCGATTAGTGTACGGAAAGGCATGCCATTTACCGGTTGACTTAGAATACAAAACTTACTGGGCGGTAAAGGAACTTAATATGGATGCCAAGCTTGTAGGTGAGAAGCGGTTACTTCAATTGAATGAGGTAGATGAGTTTCGATTGGGAGCCTGCGATAGTGCTAAGATATACAAGGAGAAGACTAAGAAATGGCACGATAAGCGGATCATGAGAAAGGAGTTCCAAGTGGGTGATGAGGACTTTTTATTCAACTCTAGATTGAAGCTTTTTCCAGGAAAGTTGAGATCTAGGTGGAGTTGTCCCTTCATTGTTACTACGGTGAGCAAATATGGATTCGTGGAGATTTAGAACGATAAAGGGGAACGATTCAAGGTTAATGGATACCGCCTCAAGCACTACTATGAAGGTGATGTTGTTGGCTTGGTTGAGGAAATCACTTTCCGAAACCCAAACCCCCTATGAGCTGAGAGGTAACATGGTCAAGCTAATGACCTTAAAAGAGCGCTTTGCGGGAGGCAACCCGTAGGTAGTTTAGTTATTTTTCATACTTTAGGGTTTGTTTGCTTCAACTTAAAATCCGTTCAGTTCAGTTCAGCTCAGTTCAGTTGAGTTCAGCTCTTCTCTTATTTTGCTATTCATTAATCCTTCATAAAAAAAATTCAGTTCAGTTCAGTTGTTTTCAACTGAAGTAAACATGCCCTTATTTTCACTTTTTCTTAGTTTATTAGTGAGAGAGTGGGAGGGACTAAAGGTTTTTTGTGAAGTGTTAGCGCTTTTGTAGGTTTAGGAAGCATTTTTGAGGAAGCAAGTAACAAAATGCCCCCAAAGTGCACTATGCCCGACCACCCGAGCGCCATGCACTCGAACCGGGCAAGGTGACGCCCCACCAGGCGCGTAGCATGATTTTCATGCCTTAGATTTTTTTTTCAGAAATTTCAAACATGGGCATCACTATGCCCGGCCAGCCAGGCGTCTGGACACCCCACCGGATTAAATGCATTGTAACCGGATGCGGGTCACTTTTTTGGGACTTAGAAAAAATTTCGCCCCTGTCATCATGCCCGGCCGACCGGACGCCTTGCACTCGAACTGGGCAAAGCAGGCCCCGGCCGGGCGGGTTGCACTCCCCTTTTCTCCTCTCACGCGTCCCACCTCCCTTCTCACCCTCACTTCTTCTTCTTCTTTTTCCTTCTATTTTGTCTCACTACTCAAATTCTCTCAAACAAAATCCCCAATTCCTCCATTAACGCTACCTTAACTCTAACTTTAAATCCCTATATCTCACTCATCTCTTCATCAAATCATCTCAAATTTTCATTATTCTCTTCTATTTTTCTTTCTCTTTCACCCTCTTACCACAAAATCCATAAAATCCCACAAAATTATCATCACCCATAAAACCCTAACTTTCACAAAAATCATTTAAAAATCAATCAATGGGTCCCAAAAGGTCAAGAGGAGAACCAAGTGGCACTTCAAGGAGGAGGAACACCGAAATTCCAAGAGACACTGACTTCCCCAATGTAAGTTTTGCTTCACTTGAACAACGTGAGAAATTCATGAAGCTTAAAACTCGTCCTATTGTTCCAACTAGATTTCTAGATCATACTTTATTATTACAAACACTTGGAATTCTTGATGAAACTAAAGATTGCTTGAATATAGGTATGGAATTTTTCATTAACTTGGATGTTGCCACTTATGCGGATATCACATATGACTTTATGTCAAGTTTTAGAGTTGATAGATGAACAGGCTATCGCGCACCTCTCAAAAATAACCGAACAACTCTAACTAATATAGCTAGGGAAGTAGGGATCGAATCCTCGGGGAGGCTATTAAACTCTACTAATTCTAAAAAGCCTAAAGTGTGTAAGGGGCCTTGGAGGAAATTTCAGTAAATGATTACTAAAACTAAGAAGACTAAAAATGAAACTATGGAAATAACGGGAAATTATCAATTAAACTCTATTAACGGAAACCTAGGGCAATCGGTTCACTATGATCAATCAACAAACTCAATTAACGCTGACTAATCAATTCATTGACATTCATTGAACTAGGGCTCACTAATTCTCTCGAACTTAGACTCCCTCAAAACTCCTTTACCTGCTCTCGCTCGCATAAATTCGTTTTTGCCTATTATTCAGTGGTCTAATTGTGGTAAGCTTACCTCTCGGCCTTGATTTCGACAATAACCTAACTTGCAACTAAATCTGGCCACAATTTAATTGCAATCGATAGAATTCAATAATAGAAATTCAATTAAAAGCCAAGAACTAATTAGAGCACATAAATTAAATTCACGCCATGATCATAGATCCCCTAACCCTAGAGAAAACGACTACTCACTCATAATTAAGGGAACAAAAACAAAATCAAAATTAAATAACATGATCATAAACAAAAACTAATTAAAACTATAATTAAAACTAAATTAATTACTAATAAAACTAAATTAAGAATCAAAATAGCAAAACTAATTAATTTAAAATAAAATCTAAGAAACTAAAGAGTTTCGTGAAATTAAAGTAATTGAAAAGCATAAGGAAAGAAATTACCAAAATAATGATGAAATTGCATTAATTGAAAGCTTGAATTGTTGAACAAAGTAATCAATTATAAAATTCTAGAGAGAATAATGAATTTTTGGATTCCTAGGTCTAAAAGTATGATAAAAACTAGTTCAAGTCGTGCCCCCTTTACATAAAGTATATATAGTAATTAGGTTTTTAATTAATTAAAATCCACGAAGCAAAAACGCAAAGAAAAGCCGAACGAATCAAACTCCGTGACACCTGCGCCCGCATAGAACAAACCCAGTTTGTTCCCTGCGCCCGCATGATGAATAATGAGCAAGTTCTGATACTTCTGATCTATGTTGCGCCCGCATAAGTCAAAGAGGCTTTTAACCTATGCGCCCGCATAAGCCATAATGAACCACAACTTGACCATCTTGCTTGAATTCTTTGCTCGATCCTTCGAATCTCATTCGTGACTTGGCACACATCTCGAGGCAAGTGCTTTTTAACTCGTTTTATCCTCTAATGACTTCATAACTCTCTATTACGCTCCTGTAACATATAAAACAAAATCGAAAACAACGCGCAATAACCGAAAGAGTATAAAATAACCAAAAAAGGTTCTAAAAGTCAACTAAAGATGCTAAAACCATTCCAAAACATAACTTAGCATCGAAATACAATATTTAATCAAAACAAAGCCACAAACTTAACTATTTAGCACAAGAATCAACCGAAAATAAAGGAAAAACACAACATAAAACACGTATATCAATAGATCGAACCCTCATTGACCTGCTCAGGGAGTTTCTTTCCATTTATTCGGAGTTGATCGATATAAGTCTTTGGTAGATTTTGGTTTGATTTTTGATATAGCTGGACTTGGTAGGAAGAATGCTCCATTAGAATTTAGTGATGTTGACCTTTAGAATGCCTTGACAGGGCAAGAGACAGTTAGGCCCTGTTCTCCTCGTCTTATTTATACTTATTTTCAGCAAAAATAAGTTCAGTTCAGTAAAAATGAGTTCAGTTCAGCAAAAATCAGTTTCAATCCTTAATAAATTGTAAATGATTTCAGCAAAAATAAGTTCAATTCAACAAAAATAAGTTCAGATAAGTAAAAATAAGTTCAATTCAGCAAAAATCAGTTCAGTTCAACAAAAATAATTTCAGATTAGCAAAAATAAGTTGACGAGAACAGGGCCTTAGTTGGCAACACAATTTCGCCAACTTAATTCACCAACCTTCACCCCGTATTGTTCATAGATTGTTAGGTTAGACTATCTATGGCCGACATGAGGCTCATACAATTACTATTAGGGAGATTATGTTATTAGGACAACACTTCTTGCGTAGTACTTTCCCTTACCGTATCCTCATTCCCCACTACTTTGTTATTCATTGCAAACACAATGCAAAACCTTTGCTGGGGTAGATAGGAATGGTAGGCCAACGGTTAACAACATTGTTTTTGGAGGGTTGATTACTTTGATAGCCTGACGTTACTGGGTTAATTTTGCTTCTCACCGTCATCCGGTACCTGGTAGTAGATATCTGGATATGGATTACTTTACAGCTTGTGATTGGATCAGTGCCACTGTGGGACCTAGCATTAGATGGTTTGTCGGGTCAGGTAAGAAGGCTTATGTCGACTTACCTAACCCACCTATTACACGGATCACTTCCGATCCGGTGACTTGGCTCTTACCTCTTGTTCAGCCACATAACGCCTCCGCTACTAGTCAGCAGGCCTACATTCGTCGTGGGTCGAGCCATCCCTCTTCCTCTTAGCCATTGGAGCAGCCTTAGGCTAATGTACCTCCTCAAGGGGGTGACGCTGATGGGTCCTGGAGATATGCCATGAGTCAGTTGCAGAGCCAGTTTGATAATTTCCAGATACAGCAGCAACAGCTGATCCAGCGTTTTGACACCTTCTAGCAGGATCACACTCGTGCCATGTATCCTATTTATGATTATTTTTTATGTTCTGGTGTTGTACCCTCAGCTAGTCCCCACCCTTCCCGGTATACTTTTAACCCAGGAGAGGGATCTAGTACAGGAGTTAGAGCTGGTACTGATGCTGGTGGTGATGGTGATGATGGAGACGATGATGATGGCCCTGACACATATGAGTTCATGGAGAGCTCTGATTGAGGAGCAGCTGGCTCCTTCTACTTCCTTCAGCATGAAGACATTGTTGAGTTTGGCTTGGGGGAGGTAATTTTATTGCTTTCTTAGTTTAATTTTTGTTTTGCTTTTAGTAGTTTAGTAGTTGAATTGTATGGATTAATTGAAATTGTTGGTTAATGGACACTAAAGAAACTTTATGAATGGTGACTTCCCTGTGCCCCGCATTTTATTTTAAAATGTTTTTATTGATTTGGGCATGTGATGAGTTATGCTTCGGGAATTGCCAGCTCGGACTTGAACTTGACTTAGCTTGAAATAGTTTCTTATCATGCCATTATAGCCATGTGTAGAGTAGAGGCTTGAACCGTGTTAATGGGAGGATTTGAGCCGCATACATTATTATATGCTTATTTCTTTTCATGTGTGCTTAGTTCCTGGTGCTTGTATGATCCGTGTTTTGGCTTTTGACTCTAGTAGCTTGGCTTTGGTGTGTTACATGTGGCGAATGATAAAAGGCATTCATTTCTGTTAGGAACTTTTAGATTTTAGGCAGTCCTTCATAAATTTTCTTTTGATCCTTATTTTGAGCTTTTTACACTTAAATTGCATTTTAGCCACATTACAACCCTTTATGGCCTTGTTCTATTTATTGATATATGCCCAAGCTTGGCTTGGGAGAGTTGTGGAGTTGTTTTGTTATTGTTGTGCATTTGTTATTTTGTTGGAGGTTTTGGAGGATGATGGAAAGTTTTGGAATTTATGTTGTTTAAGTTTAATAATAGGTTTCACATTAAGGCTCTGCATACCAATGTCTAGGCTAGTTTATAATGAAGAATTAAAAATGTTATATATCTTATATTGGCCTAGTTATGAATGTGTGATGATTTTGTCTTTGACATACCATTAAGAGTCGTGAGCCTAAGTTTTTAAAAAATTTGAAAGTTGAAAAAAAAATAAAAAAAAGGAAACGAAAAGAAAGAAAATGAAAAAAAATGATGAAAAGTGTTGAAAAAGAAAAGCTTGTGAATTTGGAGTTGTTGAAGTGTGAAGTTTTTTGGTGTGATATGATTCAATAAGAAATTGGTTTGATGTTGAAGTTGAATGTGGAGATGTTGATTATGTTCTTTGTTTGTTATATGCGTATAGCCCGCATTTACCGCCAGATTATCCCAAATTTGATCCTACCCATCACCCAAGCCATGTTACAAGCTTATAAAGACCTTTTTGATCGGCATGTACATGTTTTTAGTTTTTGTGAAGTGAGTCGATTGCCAAAGCTAGTGAGTATTACTTGCATTTCGAGTCGACTTCCGTATTAGGATTGAGTGACTACCTTTAAACACTTGCATGAGGTGTAAGATGTGGGTTTGGGTTATCAAAATTTGCATTTAAACACTTATTGCATTTGCATTCTTGTTTGGGATTAAGGGTAAGCTTCATTGTTTATGCTCAAGTATATGTGTGGAGTGACACCGAGTGAGCTACTCTAGTCATCGACTTCTATTTCTTGCATGGTTGGCTTATTGATTTTGATTTAAGTGGATGGCGGTAAAGGGAATTTGATGGGTTGGTTGAGGAACTTACATGCTCGGAATTGCCTGAGTTGATTGGTTTTGCAAAGTTAAAAGGGGTGAGGTCATTGTTTGTTTAGTTATTTGCTTGAGGACAAGCAAAGGCTTGAGGATAAGCAAAGGCTTGGCTTGGGGGAGTTTGATAAGTTCATTTTATATCCATTATTTGCCCCCATTTTATATTGGTTTTTGGCTCTAACAAGGTTCTTTAAAGCCTATTCTACTAACTTCGGTTGCTTTTAGTGCTGGTTGCTTTACTTTGACATTTATTGCAAGAATTGATGTTTTTGTGTCGGTTTTCGCTTTATCTTGAGAAGTTGGCAAGTTAGTAAGAGTCTTGACCACTTTGAGAAGGCTAGGACATGCTTTAAAAGCCTTTGGGAAGTTTAGAAGTCAAGTTTTAGAAGTTACGAGCGAAGCCGGGAGCCCAAAGGCCCCCTGATCATCATGCCCGATCTATGTGCATTGTACCCAGTTCGGGTGCATTACGCCTCGTCGGCCGGGCACAGTGCATTCTACGAGGATTTTGCTTTGTTTTCACCTATTTTTGACTTGGTACTTAATGTAAATTTTTCCTAGGTTTTCACACACATTGTCATTATTCTAAAATCCTAGTTTTAGTTAGTTTCTCTCTCTAGAAGTTCTCTTGTGAAATTCTTTCAATCATTCAATTCAATAAAATTTCAGGTTTTATTCAATCTCTAATTCTAATTTCTTTAATTCATGTTTAGTTTGAGTTTTAATTTTAGTTTATGTTTTTAGTTTTAGTATCCTCATTCTTTTATGCCCTAGTTTCTTGTTTTAGATTTAGTTTAATAATCGTTGTTAATTTATTAGTTTCAATTATGTTTATAGTTTTATTTTCTTTTATTGATTTAGTTCCTTTAATTTCTATCATGTGTGAGTAGTTTTCTTTCTAGGACTAGGGGATCTATGGATCGTTTCTGATGTTTTGTTCATGATTGTTGATTTGATTGTTGATGTTCTTGAATTCCTGTTGTACATTTATGTTGCTTGCAGTTAAATACTGGTCAGGTTTAATTGTTAGTCTGATATTGTTGAAATCGATACCGAGAGGTATGATTACCATAATTAGATCACAGGGACAATAGGCAAAACAAATCTAAGTGAGCGAGAGCCATTAAATGAGTTTTGAAGGAGACTAGATTCGAGAGAATTAGTGAACCTTAGTTCAGGAAGTCAATAATCGGTTAGTTAATTGTGTTGCAATTCATTGGTTGAACTGTAGTGAACCGACGTCCTAGGCTTAGTTATAGAGTTTTTTTCTGTGTTTAATTTCGTTCCTAGTAGTATTCAACTTTTTAGTCAAAACCCAAAATTCAAAGGCCCCTTACAACAGAGTAACTTTTTAGAGTTAGTAGAATTGCTTGCTTTCCTTTGGATACGATCCCTACTTCCCTGCCTACATAGTTTGAGTAGTAGGTTATTTTTGATAGGTATACGATTGTCCCTACCATCTAATATGGTCCAAATTCAGCCATGAAACCGCCACCAAAATTTTGTCAACACACATTGAATCTGAAGAAAAACAAGACACCTTGTTTTGGCCATTTACAGCATCATGGAACGTCACAGGTCAAGACGACGTACTGGGCACAACATAACAACAAAGACAATACGATATGAGAGATATGGAAGTTATTATAACACCTTAATATCCCGCCAAATTAGAAGATGTTTTTGGGGAAAATACTATCTAATGCCCTTCTGGTAGACCAAGAACTTATGAAGCGCAATATGGGAAACTCTAATCTTTGTGTTTTTTTTTTCAAGGAAGTTATGGAAACCCAAGCCTATCTTCTCCTAGATTGTAACGTTGTTAAAAGGGTATGGAAAGGTAGCATTATGGGGCTACAGGCTGACTTCCAATCCCAAATCCCATTCTATGAGTGGTTAAACAACTACGTTTACTTCCTGTTCCAACAAGAAAAGGATGGTCAATCACAGCTCAATCAGTTCGTAGGAGATCTCTAGGCCATCTGGCTTCATCGAAATGATGTTTAAAATCTTGTTAGTATAAATTTTGCAACTGATCATATTGCATGCACTAATTCTATGCAATAATTGTGTTCTAAAAATTTATCTATAATATAGTAAGTTGTATTTACAACAATATAGAGACTTAAAGGAAGAAATTATTCATACTCCAATTGAAATATATTTGTGATGATGAAATTATCCATATGAACTATGAAGGCTTTCAAATAACGTATTGTAAATCATGCATAAAAGTTCCACATGATCTTATACAAGACATATTCAAATATCTATACCTTCAAGTTCTATATGAACTATTTTGAACACCTAAATGATGACATTATTATTATCAAACTCCTAAAGAGTATTAATGACTAGATTACTAACACTCAACCTGAAGTTTGAGCATGTGAGAGATAGTCAGAATCTTTTGTTAATTGGAGTACTATCACGTTAAATTGCAGTAGGCCAAGAATTTTTTATGGTCCAGAAAAGCCATAAACTAAGAATGTAATGACTTATATGTTATTACTAATTTACAATCATATTGGATAACGTTATTGATAATATCATTGGTCACCATAAATCATGACCAATTATGATCAATATTTCATTATTAATAACTACTTTATATGACTTCCAGACATAAATTCAATGGTTATGACAGCTTGAAACAAAATAAAGTAATGATAAACGCGATATAAATATTATTTTCAAGAGTATGGAGAAATGGAGATACCTCATATAAAAGATCTGAAGATTGAAGTCTAATCAAGAATTAAAGATCTCAAGTTATGTATTTATCAGGGGGAGAAAATATGCGTTGCACTCTTTATCCCTTAACCATGATTTTATCCCACACTGGGTTTTCCTGGAATCCTGGTAAGGTTCTTAATGAGGCAGAATCACATGCATATTATGAAGGTGTTGTAATCTTTTCCTTCACTGGGGGTTTTCCCATAGGATTTTTCCTAGTAAGGTTTTTAATGAGGCACTATCTTCAATGATGTACATCCAAGGGGAGTGTTATAAATTACTCATATTATAGTGGATGTCCATTAATTATCCCCATGTGTAATTCCCATAACTAACTTTACAACATTGTAACTCCCATGACATTACACTTCTTTTTTAACTCAAGATGATCCTTCAATATTCTTGAGAAGTTACCAGTCACTCATGTGTATAAATAAGGGATATTGGTTGATGTAAATTATATGCATATACAATGAAGATTAATCTCTACAAATTCTTCTACTGTTCTTTCCTTAATTTTATTTTATAACGCATATATTTTATATTTAATATTTTAAAGTTACAATTATAATAAAGGAAATGCAAGCATTTATTTGAGCGTCCGATTTCTTTTTGGTTGGGAAGTTTTTCTACTTCCAACAATATGACTATAACAATTCCCATTTTATCGTCCATGTCAAATTTGACTCTTTTTTTTAATTCAAATTTGGTAACACCTAGTATTTATTTATTTATATTTATTTATTTTTTATTTTTTGACAGAGTGGGACAATTAGTTGAAATGGTGTGAATGCATCATGAAAATTGTCATTTGAATTAGTGGTTTTCTGTTTCAAAGGTGTAGATCGAACAAGGAGCGATTTCAATGACAAACCACTAGTTGAAATGGCGGTAAATGTATCATGAAAATCGCCACTTTTTTTTGAAAGGAAAATCAACCAAGTTCATTAATCCAAATTAAAGTGAGCTTATTCGTCAATACACAAGGGGAAATGCTAGGAGGACAACATCCCTCCCACACTTGCTCGATTCCAAAGGGCATAACTTTAGCTAGATTATGCGCTACTACATTAACATCCCTCTTAACATGAGACCACTCTAGAAGCGAGAGAGAGGAGCTATTGACCAAAATGTCTACAAGAACTACATCCAGGTCAGTCATATTCACCTCCCGACGCATAAGCCTTTTCAGAACCTTATGACAATCCGTCTCTACTATCACCTCGCGAACCCCAAATCTCTTTGCCATTTTATCTGCTAGCTCAACCGCCTTCGCCTCTATAACTAGAGTTGTCCATTAGGCCTGAACTCGCCTTAAGGCACCAAAACACACCTCTCCCCTACTATCATGAGCAACTACACTCAACCCAACCTAACCCTCTACAGCAAGCGAAGCATCTACATTAAGTTTAGTCATACCTTGAGGAGGAGCAGCCCACACACTCGAACTTTGTGGTGTCGCCATTGGGTTCTTTACGTAGATGTGGCTCACATAATTCCTATACTCCTTAACTTGTCGACGTACTCGATCAAGAACAACCGCATTCGATGTAAACTTATCCTCAAAAACCTTCTTATTCTGCTCATACCAAATGTTCCAGGCAAGGTAGGCTCCTTGTTATCTCACTCGCATCTTCATATTCCCCCAACTCTCCACTAAATCGCAAAAAGCTGTGTGGCTGTCATTCCCCGTCTTTACAGAGCAACCAATGCCCTCCCACAATTCCTTAACACCAATACACTAAAAAATGGCATGGTGAGTTGTCTCCTCTATTGAACACCATGGGCACACTGCTTCCTCAATCAAATGGCGTTCCTTTAACAAACTCCACACCAGTAGAGTACCCGAGCAAAACCTCCAAAGGAAATGCTTCACCTTCAGACTCGTCTCGATTTGCCAAACCTTAACCCAAGCTTTACGGAAATTGTCCAAGTCTAAGCCTTTCCCTAACATGTGCACAGTTTTAACTGTGCATTTACCATCCTTATCAAACACCTAAGAAACATCATCCTTTTCAATCGTGGAAGATAACGGGATCACCAAAATACATCTTAATCTCTCTCATTAAACAAGCCATTAATTAATGATAAATCTCATTCCATTCTTTCAAAATTTATAAGCTCACTCACTTTTGATACTGAGCTCACTCGTGGATTTGTGGCAAGCCTTCCTTCATCATCCACCAGTCAAGGATCTCTCCAAACATCAATCATTGTGTCCCCTCCCAACTGTCAAAGCCATCCCTTAGCTTCCTTAACTAAATATTTTAAAGCCTAAATACTCCGCCAAGAATAACTGCAATTTGTCCCCTGAGACGAGCCCAGGAAGCTACAATGTGGGTAATACTTCACTTTCAAAACCCTTCTTAACAAAGATCCATCACCATGAATGAGTCTCCATGCCTGCCTTCCAAATACAGCATCATTAAAGACTCCTAGATCTCTAAACTCCATACCTCCCAAACATTTCAGTGTACATATCGTCCCACCTTCGCCAATGGATTCTTCGCTTATTATCTTGTTGTCCCCACCAAAACCGACTCATAAGCGAGTGAGTATATTGAATAATAACATTTGGGATTTTATGAACACCCATAATATAAGTCGGAATCACTTGGATCACTACTTTGATCAAAACCCCCTTACCACCACATGATAGAAATTTCTCTTTCCACCCATGCACTTTTTTTACACTCTTTCAACTAAGGTCTCATAAATCACACTTTTCGATCTACCAGTAATAGCTGAAATATCGAGATACTTCCCATGCTTCTCAACTTGCCGCATTTTCAACAGTTTTATCACCTCTTACTGTTGCTCGCTTTAAACTCCTTTGCTAAAAGAAATCTCTGCCTTCTCACAATTTGTTTTTTGGTTGGATGTCGCTTCATAATGGTTGAGTAAATCAACTACAGCTAAGCATTCCTGTCGGTTGGCTCTAGCAAACAGAAGACAATCGTCCACAAATAGAAGGTGTAATATATGTGGTCCATTACTGCTCGCCCTTGCACCATGGGTAGCCCTTTCTCTTATTTTTGCCGTGATCATACTTGAAAGAGAATCAAAATAATTGACTGTAAGATGTACGCAAACCCCATTAGGGGTGTTAATGAGACGAGACAGCTCGTGAGTTACTCGCTAGCTACTCGGTCAAAGCTCGGTCAACACTCGGCTCGAATAAGCTCAGCTCGAGTTCGAGCTCGACTCGGGGTTCTAACGATCGAGTCGAGTCGAGCAAGCCCCTACTCGACTCGAAAAGCTCATAAGTAGCTCGATATATAATTATATATAAGTATTTTTTTTAAATGTATCTCAAACAAATTTTAAAAATTATACCCTTAATGGCTTAAATTCTTATGTGTTGATTTAGCCGTTGATTTATTTCCATCTCAACCGTCAAAATTCAAGCTAATAAATAAAACTTAAAAAATAAAAATTATTTATTTATTTAAACAATAAAAAATTCTTCTAAATTTCTTAAAATTGTAAAATATTTATTTAGCACATAACTACATAAATTTGGAAGTTTTTAAGATATTTATGTAATCTTTTGTTTCTATTAGTTACTTCTAAAGACAATTATGATAAATTTATTTTCAGGTTACTCATTCTTATGAATTTGAGCTTCATTCGATTCGAGCTCGAGCTGAGCTCACCTTGCATTCTACCGAGTCGAGTTCGAGCTCCATTTTAAAAGCTCGCGAGCTTTCGAGCTCGAGTCGAGCTAGAGTTTTAAGTTTCGAGTTCGAGTCGAGCTCAATGATGCTCGAGCTCGACTCGCATCATTAACACCCCTAAACCCCATAAATCCAATTGCAAAATTCAGAAGCAAAAAAAATTGAACAATATTATGAATCAAAAACCAAACCTTATTTTGTTTATATCTATAATCTAGATCACATAATAACAAATTAACGTAATAATTAACGACAATAGAGAATGTGGCTACATCAAGAATCGACGGTGATGTTGGTGGCAACAACAACCAAAACTTTATCTCGTTCAATCATGATCTTGTGCAAAACATTCATATTAATCAACTATATATATTAAAACGTAAGGTGAATCATAGCAATCTGCCATGTGGCGCCTCTTTAATACAACTTCAGTGTACCGTGAATGTTAGCCAAAAAGCGTGTTAGTTAAGAATTGAACTTGTGACCTCTCATTTTAAGAAACATAGACTTTACCAACTAAGTTATGTATTACCATTGTTATTTTTTCATACAACAAATTATAATATAATGGATTGCAAAATAAATGAAAACATCATCATAAAGCGAATGGTCAAATAACTCTTAATAATATTTTTTTTAAAATGTATGTTAAATCACATAAATGTATAATGAATAACAATAAACAATTGTTTGTGTAATTATCTTTTAACACATTGTGTGTGATCATTTCATATTTAGCCTTCCCCCCCCCCCCCAATATCATAATTGTTCTTTTACTTCAATTCTTTAAATTTCTTTTGCAATCGTGTATTCATGTTCAAAAATATAACCGTTCAAAATATAATTATTCACAAACAAATTCAACTCACATAAATCCCTAATAATGAATAAATCATTGCTTGAGGAAAAATAAAACATTAACAAATAATTATATTTGAAAATAATTAATCATCAATATATAATTTGCTAAAACATTTTTATTGCTAATGTAAAAGAGTTTTGTATACACTCTCTATATATTTACCTACTTAATATTTCATCTTATGAAATTTTAAGTTTGATTTTAAGATTTTTTTTATAAAAAAAACTACTTAGTAAAAACTCATAAAGTTTATTTAGTAAGCCTTAAACTATTTTTTGATGTATCAAATGATACAGGGCAACGCCCGGGATCAAAGCTAGTTGTCTTGTAAAACTACAATCATGATCTTGTCAAATACCCTACTATATTGAAACTATGAAAATCATATTCATTAGCAGTTTATTAAAATTGAATGGCAGCAAAATTAATCATGAAATAATCTTTAAAAAAAAAATTTATTACTAATAAAATAGTGGAAAAAATAACGTATATGAAAATGCAAATATATTTGTTACTTAAAAAGTTTAAAGTTGTTATTAAGATCAATTAAATGCAAGCATTTATTTGGACAAAATTATTTTAGTAGAGCTTACATTCTTCTTTTTTTTTATCCCCCAAATTTAATTCCAAAAGTATAATGAGGTATGAATTATCAATTTACTTGATTTTTTAGTTACAACATTTAGCTTTTCATGCATGTTGATGTAATAGTTTGACCATTAACAGCTGCTAGCTTGGAACACTTAATAATTACGATTTTTTTTAAACATAATATAGTCATGTGGGATCTTGTTTAATTCGTCTCAATGAGTACATTATTAATATCCAATTATTTTAATTTTTACATATATACAACAAAAGATATATAAGGTCAAACAAGTGCATTATCGTATGTGCAAGTCAAAACATATTAAACAAAATGGAATGGAAGGAGTAGTTTCTATTGTTATTAAATATTTAATACTACCTCCGTTTTGTTAGTTGCAAGAATAAGAGTTTCACACATGCCAATGCAATACTTAAGCTACAATTTCAAGTTATAAAAAGTTTATACATTATGAAACAATTTTATGAGACAAATGCCACAAAATCTCATTTTGATATATTTTTACCTATGTGTCAATCCAAAATATTAGTCAAAATAAACAACGTAATAATGAAAAGCCAAATCTATAGTTTACTACTAAAACAAGCCACTTTTGTCCACGTGTCAAAACATGGTTAAATGAATTCTCGCCATAAAGCATTTCTAATCAATGCTATTTTTTTTTCTTTTTCTCTTTTAAATGGTGTAATTAATGCTGCTTTCCGTATGCTTAGTCGATTTTCCTTATCCTCTTTGACTCTTTGTTAGCATAATTTGACTAATATTAACTACTTCTAGACATTTCTATAGCCATATTAACTAACAAAATTTGACTAGTATTTATTCCATCTTTTCTTTTACATGTATGTGTCCCAATTAAAGAATACTAGAAGTACTCTTAGATATTATTATTTTCTTTCAAATTATGTTTCTAAAAGATGCAAATTAATCTTCTATACCCAATTTTCTACACATCCCGATCAATATCAATTTTCACCTTTTTAGTTCAACTTCTTCCGACCTTATATGATTTTCATTAATAACTATTACTACGTATTAATCTTTTCGAAATGAATTTTCACATTCTACGGAATACTTCAAATAGACTTGACATGTGTTCAATTTTTCAAGTATTTGCTATTGTTATTACCGTGCAATGCAGGGTGCTAATCTAGTTATCTTTAGATAAAATAAAAGAAAAGGCAAATTCTAATATGCAACTACAGCACATAACACATTATGTTGTTGTGACAAAGTTTTTTTTCATGTGTAATGTTCAACTTTCATTAAACAATGTTCAATTTCTTACAACTAATGTTCGTTAGTATTTTGCCTATTTGATTCAAAATACACCTCTCCGTTTTTTTTAATTGCAACATTTCAATTTTTTTAATAATAATTTTATGATCAATGTGTAAGAAGGAATATAGTCAATATGGATCTCGTTTGATTCACCTTGGTCTGCACTTAATTAATATGTAATTTTTATAATTTATACAAATATATAATTGGAGTTATAAATTGTTTAAATGTGCATCGACAAGTGTAAAAAAATGATTTGTTGCAACTAAAAAAACGGAGGGAGTAATTTATTTTTCCCATACTTTTATTATTTATCTATAATTGCAGTATTATATGATTGATGAACCTGTTATATATGTCCATATCTTGTCCAATTGTCGACTTTAAGAATGGGTAATTATATAGTTATTTTTTACCAATTACTTTCATTTCTTCAATATTGAACTTTTATACTTGAAGAAATTTATTTTATTTTTATTAAATAATAATTGTTGGAGTTTGCAAGAGCGGCGATGGCAAAAGATCAAGTGGTACATCAAATATTCAGTTTTTTATGTGCGATATTCAATTTTTCAAGTGCAATATTCAGTATTCAATGAGTAATGTTCAATACTAATTCTTGATGTGATATGTTTTAACCAAGAAAGCAAATAATTATATTATTGTTTTGGGAAGTAAATATCATAAGTAAAATTTTGAACATTTAATAACATACAAAAATTTTGAATATTGAAAGTTTCAAAACAATAAAACATCTATGTACATTATAGTTTGAAAGATAAATATCCTTACCAAAATTCTGAACTTTGAATATACAAAAATTAATTAAAATCAACATGAAGTTTTTAACCTTGAAATGTTGAGAATAAGAAAGCAATTATTTAAATTATATTCTAGGAAGTGAACATTATATATTAAAATTTGAACGTAGAATATACAATATTGATTATTACGAGTAGAATTCTAAATGTTGAAAGTTTTAATGGACCTTTGTATACACCGTGCATATATAAGACCAATTAAATTAAAAAAAAAACCTTTCTCAAATCTCACTCGACAAATTTTTTGATATACACGATTGAAGGAAAAAAATTACTCATTTAATTTAGATATGAGTAAACATAATTTCATTTCAATGTATCCAACCCCGACAAAATGATAACCGATTGTACAATGAACATCCTCCACTAGACATCGAATTTCATAAACCTCGTCGATAAAAAATTAAAATTTCAAAAGTTTCCCTTTCATCATCTCCGATACCTTTCCCTTACCTTTCCTCTTCCTTTTGCACCTCCGTGTTCCTACCGCTTCCTCCCCGTGTCCCTATTACTATTCCTTCACCCTCTCCTTCAACCTCTTCCTTTGACCATTTTCTGTAATTTGCGCTTCTTTTTATTTATTTATTTTTTATTTATTATTATTATTATAATTATAATTACTAAATAAATTTATTAATTTTTTTTTGGGAGTTTTTCTTCTTCGATTTCCTCAATTACAACTCTCCACTTTTTTCGGCTCTCCTTTTTACAACAGATCGTCATTTTCCCCATCAAAAAACCTTCGAATTTCGCGAATTATTATTATTATTTTTCAATTTTTTTTGGTTAAATTTTCATAAATCCTACGTAAATTCCTTCTCAGGTGAGGAATCATCAACTTAATTTAATTCAATTAATCATCCCTGATTCAATTAGATCTATATTTGCATCAATTTCCGAACCCTAATTTCCCTAAATTCCCCCAATTTCATCGATTTTCTGAATTTAATTCCATTATTTTAATCATAATTCTTGAATTAGGTGTTCATCAATGGGTGGTGAAAGTGATGAGAATGTAGCAGGAGGAGGAGGAGCTGCAGTTATGGAGACTTCGAGTTCGACGATGGATGCTAAAGTTGAAGAAAAGTCGAAAGATGATAAGAAGAAATCAGAGGATGATTCAAAGAAGAAGAAGAAGAAGGGGTTTTTTACCCGAATGTGGAACGGGTTATTCGGGTCTCGAAAAGATGATTTTGAGAGGAGGTTGGAGAGGATTTCTAAAGAGGAAAAGGCTATTATTACTAGAATGAGGAAAAGAGCTCAGAGTTGGGGCAGTTTGAAGCGGCATATTATTCTGTTTTCGGTTGCGTTGGAGGTGAGGTTTATTTAGGTTTCGAGGGATCGAATTCGTGTTTTTGGCATGGTTTTGTAGGAAAATGTGGTAGGGAAGTTATTGTAGTAAGTGTAGTTTTGATGATTTTATGTGTTCGTGTTTTGTTAATCAAGTTGCTTTGGAGGTGAGGTTTTTGTTTCGGCTTTCGAGACATTGAATTTGTGTTATTAGGAGTATGTTTGTGTTTTTGGCATGTTTTTGTAGGATAATGTGTTTGAGAAATCAATTTTGGTGCGGTTTTGATTGATTTTGTGTTCATGTGTTTTTGATCAAGTGCTTGTGGGTTATAGGTGTCTATCGTTTTGTAATTGATCGGTTTAGGGTTGGAATTTGAGTAGCTTGATGTTGATGTTCTGTATTTTTCAAACCGAGTAGTTTAGGGGAGTTTTGATAGTTCATGTGTTAGTGTTATATTGATCAAGTACTTAAATGTTGTTTAGGCTCCATTTCTGTGTTGTTCAGATTGAGGATGGAGTAATTTGATGTTGAAATGATGAAATCCTACCTTTTATGAGCTTTGCTAGACCAGGAAATATGTGGTATAGAAGTGCAATTTGTATTGCTATGAAGAGATAAGAGTTCGGGATATGCTTTGCCTACTATGATGATGCTATATAATTCTGTGTCTTATTGTATTATTGGTCAATGTTAAGTTTAAAATCATGTGGTTTCGTGTTTTGATTGTTTTGGCGGTGTTGCTTTTGTTTCAGCTTGTTGCTATAGTATATGCTATCATGACAGCAAGGACAGCTGAGAATTGGCAAGATCGGGCTCTTCGGGTTCTACCAATGTTTCTTTTGCCTGTTTTATCTGCTGCGTTATATTCAGCATCATCAAGCTTTGTAAATATGCGTAAGTTTCAGCATTTGGTTGTATGATGCAATAATAGCTAAAGGATCTTGTGAGCCCTTGTTTGTATTTGACTGTTGTTCTGCATTCACTATGTTATACTGCTCTTCGGTTAACCCTGGAAGCCACCCTCAATGTTGTTTGATGTGATCTGTTGATGCCCCCACTCCCTCGCTCCTTTATTTGTTTCCGTCTGATTTTTGCACCTCCACTCTCCTCTTCAAATAATATAAAATAAAATGTTGGTACATATAGTGGAGGACTGGAGGTGTTTGCAAGCCTGTGTTAGTTCGTTTTGCAGATGGGATGCTTTGTAATAAGGCAACTTATCCACTACAATAATCAATGTTGAAATAGATGGAAATATCAAATATGAATATTATCTGTTAATCTCTAATAATTTCCACAACAATTTGGACTCTTTATCTTTATGACTATGTACTCTTGAGTTCACTCTAGAAATCTTAAGCCAACCAATATTTGGATAATCACTCTATACTTTTGATTGAAATCTTAAAATGCAAGATATGTGCATATTGTAGGTTTCCTAGGTAGACTATTGGAATTCAAACCTATGTTTTCTTTTATCTTTAACTGTGTGACCGTGTGCACTTTATGTTTTATCTATCAAATGATTAGTTGAGTAGTCTCAGAGATGATTGTAACATGCTTCTTTTCTTGACCTTTTCCTGCTAATCCTGTCCTAGGTTGAATCCTCCTGAGAGCCCTTGTAGTATGTTATGAAAGTCAACAGTAATATGCTTATTGTTAGTATTTAAACATATAACTCTGAAGTGCTGTTCGAATGATGGTTTGCAAATATCTATTCTAATATGAACTAGTGTTTAAACATTGACTTCATAATGGTAGATGTTTTACTATGTAGTTGTTGGGACTTGGGAGATTTTTATTTTTTATTTTTTTAAGCTCTGCCTGTCATTTTTTGTTACCCTTGTTTTATTAAAGGCATGCTCGATTACATTTTGGCATTGTTTATGTTCAATAGCATTTTGGCATTATTAACCTCTTGGCAATTCAGAAATTTGGTGAAAACCATTTGGGAACAATGTTTTGTGAATTGTTATAGGAGCAGCATTATATTGGGTTATAGGTCCTTCAATCAAGATATGTTGTTACTCATTAGCAACTTGTCTAGCAAACCCCCTTTCAGAAATTTATTAACTGTTTATGAAATCACTATCCATCTGCTACTCTCCTGATGCCAATCCATTTAATTAATATCTAGACATTACCTTTGCAGTTATCACTTATAGTTGCTATTGAAATCTGGAACACACCCTTTCTCATTGTTTAAATTGGCGATGTACCAAGTTTATCACGCTAAAGACTCCCTAGGCCAAAATCTACAAAGCTACTCCAATTAAGTGTGTTTTATGTTTGAATCTGTATTACCTCTGTTAAAATTGAACTTAGTAATCCTCAATATCTTGTTTTCGTGTGCAGGAGAACGTAAGGATCAGAAAACATTGGAAAAGCTTCAAACTGAGAGGCAATCGAAAATTGACGAGCTTAAAGAGAGGACAAATTTTTACCTAACACAACAGCTTATTCAGGTATTGTTGTTAAATGGATTTTTTTATGTCATTATTTGTCATTTCTTTTTACCTATCCAGCTATGTTACTAATTCTATGAAAGGCCTGTACATTGCCTATGTCATTGATCAATTATTTGTTCTTCATCCTAAATTTTTCCAGTGATTGTAATATTCAGCGCATGTAATATCTATGTTTCTTGTGGGCTGATAATAACTTAAATGAACAAGAATGAAAACAAAAATTTGAAAGTAGTTATCCGTTTTGGAAGTTTCTTAGTGAGTTTCTATTTAAGTCACCAGAATTTTTGCCAACTTGGTATTAAGAGGATAGTGATTCATGTGATAAAATACTTGACCCTTTTAAGTCTCTTAATAATTCGTTAGGGGTGTAGATTGAAAAAAAAAAAAATCAAAATTAGAACATGCATCTATTATTTGTAAGATTGATGCACGGAGTTGTCTTTGCTTTTAATTATCAGTTTGGTTAAGAAGGATTCCTAGAATGTTTTGGAATTAGTATTTGATATGATTATTGTGAATAAATAAAAATAATAACTGGGAGAATCTTATGAAACCACCTTCGGAGTTAAGGGATGAGGTTGGGAGGTGTTGCAGGTTAGAAATAACGATTCTCTTATTCAAACTATTAGAAGCAAGGTAGGTGTTTAGCAGGAGTGTTTTCGCTGTACTTGTTAGCTGTTATCTCAATTGTTTTTAAATTACAAGTTTCCAATGGAGCTTTAGGGGAGTTTCAGATGGTGAATTTATTAGAATTAAAATGACTTGCGGTCCTCAAAACAGATCACTGTCTGCTTATGCTTAAAGAGCATTTTGTCATTTCATCCTAAGAAGATATTCAATTCTTTCTTTATGTTCATCCTCTTTTATATCATTTATGGATGCATAATCATTTATCTTACAAGAAATTAGAGACAGAAAATGGTCTACTTATTTCGAGTTGTTGAGCGACTTGAGCCATTTTACTTTCAATATATTTAAGTAGTTCTATTTTTTTTTTTTTTCCTTCAGTGCGACATTTGTTATGGCAGTAATATGACATATTATGCAGATAAAGCTTTTTTCCAAGTTGTAAAGCCTTGTTTTATTAGATGTATTTTTATGTTTTAGTTTTTGGACAGTAATATTTTTTTTAACTATTTTTTTTTTTGTTCTTTTCTATGGCAGCGGTATGACACAGATCCTGCAGCTAAAGCAGCAGCAGCAGCTGTCTTGGCATCCAAATATGCTGAAGGCTCAGGATTAAAACTCCTTTATGAAGAGGAGTCTAAAGCCGAAGCTGGAAAAAGCAATGATTTTGAACCGAACCAACATAATGGCCTTAGAAATCGGAAACAACCACAAGGAAGAGCGACTAGCCCTGGAGGCACAATGATTCAGCATTTTGATGAGACCACCCCATATGCAGACAATGAATATGCCCAGCATGACCAGCATAATCAGCAGCTTTATGTTGATCATTACCAAGATCAAGGAGCTACTGCATATAATAGTGGATGGCTGTCTCGAATTGCCGCATTACTTGTCGGGGAGGATCCAACCCAATGTTATGCTCTTATATGTGGTAATTGCCATATGCACAATGGTAAGTGGGTCTCTGCTGATGTTCATTTCTGTATTTCCTTCCATGAGAAGGATAGGTAACCTTGAGTTTTCTGCTAGTAATTATTTTTAACTTTGATAGGGCTTGCAAGCAAAGAAGATTTTCCTTATGTGACCTATATCTGCCCACATTGCCATGCTGTAAATGGGCCAAGGATCCAACAACAACCTTCTTCCAATACTGTTACTTCCAATGTGGGCTCTGCCATTGCAGGAGACCATGAACCAGCTACCAGCAGTGTTATTGATTCCCCACACGATAACATGGTTAACAACAACATTGCAAAAGCTGCTCCTGTGCCTGCTGAAGCTATGGAGAAGACTGAAGTACCCACAGAAGGTAGTGGAAGTTAAAGAGACTTGGTCTATGGATGGAGTCAATTATTATTATTGTTCCTGGTTTGAGTTGGTTCGGTTCTCCAAGATAACGGCAGTTTGCTGTTGCTGGTTATGAATATGCCTCTTGTCTGGGGTTTTTGTTAAATCTGGTTGTGGTTGTACTTCCTGTGAATGAACATACAAAAATGTATAATGTTTATGACTGCAACTGAGGTTTGTAGGTTTTTACTCTGATAGTTGTTACGTAGGATATCGAATTGGAGGCCTATAAACCAAAGTTTTAGTACATCTACGAGGCTTTAATGATTACATGGTGTTGGTAATGAGAAGAATTTTCTCCAATCAGCCTGATTGGTAAGGCATTATTTTTTGGAAACTAATCTCTGAGTTTGTGTCTTCTACTGTAATCCCAAAACTAACTTCTACTATGTTTGTAAAACGGTTATGTAGATGTGTTGTGTTTATTCACTAGGATACCTATATCTCTTCACTTCATGATCCATTTTCCTTCCGTTTTTTCTCCTTTCCTTCTTATTTTTTGGTTGGTTTCTGAATTGTCTCATGTGAGGTAGAGGTGATTAGTTTTCACTTTTTAACATCAAACACTGCAAGTCTTTCTTTTTTTTTTTTGACAATGAAAAATTTTTTTATTAACTAACAGGAAATAGCAAGTACATGAGCCTCGTGTATAACGTGGTGGCTGACCTTAATACATTTAACATAAGTAAATGAACGGAAAAGTAGTAAAATGTCTTCTATAAGCGATAAAATTAAGATAGGAGCCTGAGCTGGCTGTGAAAGTGCTTGAAATAATTGAAGACAATCAGTCTGTAACAAGATATGGGAAGCTTTAAAAATAAAGCTTTGGTTCTATGAAGCATTGCGAGAGCCTCAGCTTGGAATGGTGAAGCGGCCTTAATAGAGCAGCACCCTTGATGTATAAGAGATCCATCATGATTGGATATACTCCAGCCTACAGAAGCTTTGGGCATATAAGAACACCTTGCCCAAGACCCATAGCCATATTCGCAAATGTCAGGTGGTTTTGGAGGAATAGATCTTTCTGTTTGTAACATATTTGCATGAGCATGAGCCGTTGTAAATTTATAGATCTCCGCTGCTTTGGTGGTGTAAATATCAAGAGGGTTGAGGGATATCCCCTTAAAGACAATATTGTTACGTACCACCCATATTGCCCATAGTGTAGCAATGAATTGAATTGTTCTATAACTACCATCTTCCTGCATATCAATGAGCATAAAGTAGTTAATATTGTTAATTATCCATGTTTCAAAGCTAATACCTGAGAGTGTGTATCTCTTGATTCCCAAATCCCCACATTACCAAATCCTCTCAGAAAGAGGGCAGTCTCGAAAAAGATGGGAAGTAGTTTCTGCAGCACAAGTGCAAAAAGAACATAGTCCCAAAATAGGTATACCACGTTTCTGAAGTTCATGACCCACAGGAAGGCTGTTCCACAGAAGTTTCCAGATGAACATTTTCCATTTGGTAGGAATGCTCAAACTCCACAGCCTTTTCCAGAAGTTCTTGTGAGTAGTACGATGTTGTTTGTCACCTAAGAATTGCCAGTACGCTGTTTTAATAGTGACTTGACCCAAAGGATGATAAGGCCAATAAAAGGGGTCTTCAATAGAGCTATTGGCAATGCATGCTGGGAGGTGAATGCTTAGAATAGCATGAGCAGTTTGAGGCGTGAATTTACTGAAAATGAAAGCCTCCCTCCAGCCGCCGTCGTCGATAATCGGCTTTGAAACAAGAGTGGGATTATCAGGGGCATTGATTTCAGTATTTTTGAACTTGATAAACTCGTTGTTAATCCACTTGTGGTGGGTTATAGAAATATTTGAACCTGTGGACACTCTCTTATTTAAGCTGTTGACATATTGTGATGCTGCTTTAACCATGCATTTCCCACTCCAAGACATTTGACGACTCACTTTACCTTCCAAAGCTAATAGAATAGGGTCCTTACCATACCTCCCCCTGAAAATCTTAGAGAGTAACACGTTTGGCTGAGTGTGTAGACGCCAGGCTTACTTAAACAAGAGACTGTAATTGAGTGCTTGAACATTTTTTAAACCAAGGCCACCTTCATGTTTATGAGTCTCTAAAATTTCTCATTTTTTCCAGTAGGTTGGCCTTGTGCTAGCATTAGTTTTCCACCAGAACTTCAGGAAATTGGAAGTGATTTTTTTCTCAACTTTCCTCGGGAATAAATACATGGACATAATGTGGCTCCTCATGGCAATAAGGACTGCATTGATTAGCAGAAGTTTCCCTGATTGGGAAAGGATCTTGTTGCCCTAGTTTTCGACGGTATTGTGAAGTTTATCCAACAAAGGCTGGTAACATTTCGAAGATCTGCCATCAATATTCATATCACAGCCCAAATAAATCCCCAAATTATGTTGTTCAACAACCCGGAGTCTCCTTGTGAGGAATTTTCAATACTTCAGAGGGGTATTAGGAGTGAAGACAATAGTGGATTTGTTGTAGTTGACCATTTCCCCTGAGACCATGCGGAACTCATTTAGAGTATGATTGAGAGTTGTGACTGTTCTAAGTGTAGCCTTGAAACTGAAAGTAGCATCGCCCGCAAAAAACAAATGGTTAATTGACGGAGCATGGCGTCTAATTTTTATCCCACTAAGAAGGCCTGAAGATTGAAGGTGTTGAAATCTTAAGGACAATGTCTCCATAACCAAAATGAAGAGGTAGGGGGATAAAGGGTCTCCTTGTCTTAATCCTCTCGTTGGGATGATTTTTCGTGATGGGATACCATTGACTAGAACCTTGTAGGTAACTGTGGACATGCATTGAAAGATCCAGTTAGTCCAGCATGGTGGGAACCCCATTCTCGTCAATATATCTATCACAAATTGCCAGTTTACTCGATCATAAGCCTTGCTGAGATCAATCTTCAAGAGGGCGGCTCTAAGCTTGCCAGATTTTTTCTTTTTAATCCAATTATTGAGTTCATGAGCCACCATAGCTGAGTCTCCCATCAACCTTCCTGGAATAAATGCATTTTGGAACTCACCCACAAGTGTCTTCAAAATCGGTTTCAGACGATTCACCATGCATTTAGAAATGATCTTGTAAGTAGTATTGCATAAGCTTATGGGTCTGAATTGATCCACTTTGGAAGGAGAGATTGTTTATGGGATTAGGGCCAAGTAAGTTTGATTTACTTCTTTGAGCAAGAACCCATTATTGAAAAAACTGAGCACCGAATCGATGACATTAGGTCCAACCAAAGCCCAATTTTTGTGAAAGAAAATTGGTGAGTAACCATCTGGACCTGGAGATTTAAGAACTTTCATGCTGAACACTGCAGTAGTAATTTCAATATGGGAGAAAGGTTGCTGAAGTGCTACTAAGTGCTCCTGAGATAGTTGGGGAAGATATTGGAGCCATGTTTCCAAAATGTGTGTAGATGGTGGAGAAGGAGTAGGAGGACTTAGTAGATTTCCAAAAAAACCTGCAAATGCTTCATTTATTGATTGTGCATCATGAAGCCATGTACCATCAATATCTTGAAGGATTGAAATTTCATTTCTGGCTGCTCTTGTTTTTGCCTTTCGAAAGAAGAATGATGTTGGTTGGCCACCCAAGTTATCCCATTTCAGTCTCACTCTTTGCTTCCAGAACAAATTTTGTACATGAATTTCATCTAAGAACTTGGCTTGTTGATCCAGATTTGTAGAAACATTTTTGTCAACAGTTATACCATCTTGTGAGTTTTCCAGATTATCATGAATGACATCCCATTGAATATTATTATCCTTTTTGAAGCTTAGAGCCCAGTTTTTGAGGACTTGGAGAGTGTGTTCAAGTTTGCGTTGCAGTATAAATGGATTTGAACCCATAAAACACGTGACCCATGAATTCTTAATTAAATCAGCAGTTTGGGGAATTCCTATGGACCATGCTTCAATTTTGTAGGGTCTTTTTCTTTGTGAAGTGTTTGTTTTTGTTGTGAGGATAATGGGATCATGATCCGAAAGTAGAATAGGAAAGTTTGTAATATTTGTATCCGGAAAAAGTGTAAGCCAATCATTAGAAGCATATCCCCTATCCAAAGTCTCAAACACACAACAATTGTCTCGCCTTTTATTACTCCAAGTAAACCTAGTTCCATTAAATGGTATGGGAATTAGATTATTTTTCACCTTAAAATCTATGAAACCCTTCAGGCCAGGAATCACAAAAGAACCTCCTAATCTCTGGTGTAAAGATTCAATTTGGTTTATGTCACCCACCATTATCCAGTTATTTGAAATTAGTTGAAAAACAGTCGACAAATAATCCCAAACCTCTATGCGTTGTTCTATGTAGGGGCTACCATAGACAAACAAAATGTAATACGACGGCAAAGAAGGATCATTAACTTTAATAAGGATAAGGTGGAAGGAGCTAAAGATCACTTCCACATCAAGTCTTGGTGGCCAACATAGGAACAGTCCGCCACTAGAGCCACAAGCATCCACAGCAAAAGAAGATGAAAACCCATAATTCGAGAGGAAGTTACGAGTTTCCAACGCACTACACATAGTTTCTGGAAAAAAAAAATCTAGTACAAAGAACTTAACTAAAAAACCTACATAAGAAAAGATAACATCTTTTTTACTCCCTAGTCCTCTACAATTCCATGAGATTAATTTCATTGATTAACTGAAGGCTTTTCCTGCTAAGCCGCACCACTACTTATTGCCTTTTTCCACTCATCAACACCATCATCATCCTCATCTGAAACATACTCCTCTCCTATACATAAACCATACTTAAGACAAGCTCTGCCTTGACGTTTTCCATAGTAAATTTTTTGTAATTTTTACGTTTGTTTCCCTGCATAAAGCTACCCTTATGCATGTCAACACTGCAAGACTTTAAATGTTAATAGAAGCATGAAAGTGAAATGTTTTGTGGTAAGCTAGTGAAATATGGGTAATATGACACCTAAAAACCCCTGGGTATGGAAAGAAAAGAAAATTATTTCAAAACAAGTACAAGTATAAATTATAGAATTTGTTATTAATAGCTCAAAAGTTATTTTAACCAAAGCTTTGGCTAATTAAGGGTATGTTATGGAAAATTAGTTGATTGTCAATTGTTAACTTTTGAACCGTTGTTAGCTGATAAATTAGTAGCTTTTAAAAGTCAGCTTTCGAGGTAGCTATTAACAATACGAATGTTTAACAAAAGCACCTTTTCATTATTATCTTTCAATAGAAAAAAAAATCAAAAGCTATCTAGAAGTTACTTATTTATATTTGCTTTCAACAAAAGTTATTCAAACACTACCTTACAAACACCAATATTTTTGTATGGTAGTGTTTTGAAGGGAAGAAAGATGCATAACCAAAGCAGTTGGGAAAGAACATATAATCCAATTGGTCCAAAAATATTTACATATGGCATTTTGCATTTCTCTAATGCACACCATTAATTTCAATTGTTTCATGTTAGTAGCAGTTATCATGAAATACACATCGCAGCAAAGAAGTTCAAAAGATTTCAACATATTATGCTCCTATCAATTTATGAAGTACGAGTACAAGATACAGACATACAGCCCATAGCAGGTTTCGATTCTACCAGTACGTTGTAAAATTAGCCAGCAATACAGAAATGCAAATATGGGATTATGAATGGAAATATAAGATCAAGAGATTTGAAACTTGTAGTTGCAACTCTTGTGAGTTCAAATTCGTTATTAAGCACCAAATCTCAAATTCTAATCTCTGCCGATTACAGTGGGTTCAAAGCATTCCCAAGTTGTAAACCTTACAATTTACACATAAAAATTCACTCCAAACAAATGAATTTCTTTTATACAATATACTCAGTTTCACACTCTGATACACTACTGATACAATACATAAAATTGCTAAACTAAGATATTCCCAACATTATGCATTCTTGACTTATAGTATGACTCTCCAAACTGCATCGTAAACAATCACCCACCTACAAATCACACAACCATTATAAATAATCAATTAAGTTATAGATATAATTAAACCTATGATTTGTGTATTAAAAACCCCTCTTGTATATTGCATAGTGTTAATCACATTCATACTAAAGTAAATAAAATAATCAACATAAACATTTAAGAGTAATAAACCCCAAAACAAAAACAAAAATTCAGCCTGAAAGAGTACAACCCCAGAAGAAAAAATATGAAAATCAAAAGCAGAATTTTAAAACCCAGAAAACAAATAATGAAAATTTGAAACCCAGATAAAAAATAATAAATAAAGAGAGTTGAGTTGGGTGAGCCCGCAACACCGTCATAGCCATGATAAGGGCTCAGATAGCGGGCAGTCTTCATTGCGAAAGTGGAGAAGCCGTAGGACAGTTGCGCCGCCAACTGCTAAGCAGGGTGGCTGCAACTGCTACGAGCTTTAATAGGACTCCACAATGCTCAGATAAGATCAAGTAGTTTATGTTTGTGTTAGGGTTTTAGGGTGTGTTATATATAGTCGGGATGATAGGTATTGGACCTGGCCGCGGCTTACTTGTGGAATGGGTCGGGTTTAGGGTCAAGTCTTGGGTTTGAGATGGATAATAAAGTTTTGTTTCCTTTGCTTTAAATTTGTATTCAATTGAGATGTAATGAATATAATAATACTAATTTAAAAATCATTAAATTGAAAATAAGTTTAAAAGAACAAATGTTAACTTGTTTATTGTGTGCATCGGAAAAAAAAAAAAACTACATGCGGCTTGCCAAAATGGTGGGGCAGGCCTAATGAGCATATTAGCTCAAACGTTGTTAGCCCGCTGCTCATGTGCTACCTTTTTTTTTCTTTTCTTTTTCTCAAAATTTCAATACTTCTTTGACGCCATGTACTTCACTTAAATTGAGTGTATGTTGGGAGTTTTTGGGGTTAGTACGAATAATTCATCTGTTGTTTATTTGGGGTTAATTCATCTGTTGTATTGAACCTGTATTGAATTCATACGAGTAATTAAGTTCATATTTTTCTAATTGTTTATTTGGGGTTAATTGGGTTGCAATATCATCTGTTGTATTGTATTAGTTTTAGTTGGTAATTAGCATGATATTATATAAAAGTTTTGATTTTTGGCAAAGTGAATTGTTGTGCACAATAGTTCATTGATATATGATATTATGATGTGATGATCATAATATTATATTGGATCTGAAGAGTTTATTGTTTTATTATTTTTTTTGATGATTTATTTGTTTTTATGATTAAGTAGTAAGTTATAATTCATATTAGTTATGAGTTGAATTTAGGATTCCTTTAATTGTAATTTCTTGTAACTAATATTAGTTTTGAGTGNGGCCTCAAGAACCTGTGACTATTGAATCAGATGGTGAAGTGAATAGTGGAGGAAATCCAACTACAACTAAGCCCCAAGATGCAACAAAAATCAAACCTAACTTGTCTGGTAACCCCTGTAAACGCCAAAGAAAACTTANTTCAAACCTAAATTGTCTAGTAACCTCTGTAAACGCCAAAGAAAACTTACTTCTAATGTTTGGAATGAGTTTGAAATGATTGATGAACTGCATGTTACTGGTAAATTGCAATGTCAATGCAAGAGATGTGGGGTAAAGTACATAGCTGAAAGTAGTTATGGGACAGGGAATATGCGTATACATCTTAGGAATTGCAAGGGTAGAATTTATAGAGATATTGGTCAACTAATTTTGCAATCTAATGCTTCTGGTAGTATAGATAGTCGACCCCCTTCTTTTAAGCTTGAAGATTTTCGTGAATTACTTGCTCTTGCTATATGTAGACACAATCATCCTCTTCAATTTGTGGAATATGAAGGTGTTAGGAGTTGTTTTACTTACTTGAATCCTGAGGTCAAATTTGTTACTAGAGTCACAATTGCTTCTGACATATCAAAGTTGTATGTTAAGGAAAAATCTATACTTTATCAATTGTTGCAACATGTTCCTGGTAGAATAGCATTAACTTCTGATTGTTGGACTTCTGTGACCACGGATGGCTATATTTCCTTAACTGCCCACTTTGTTGATAAAAATTGGCATTTGCAAAAAAGAATCTTAGCATTTTCCTTCATACCCCCTCCCCATACTGGTGCCGCTTTAGCTGAAAAAGTAATTTCTCTATTGAAACAATGGGGGATTGATAAGNCAATCTTAGCATTTTCCTTCATACCCCCTCCCCATACTGGTGTCGTTTTAGCTGAAAAAGTAATTTCTCTATTGAAACAATGGGGGATTGATAAGAGAGTTTCATCCATTACTTTAGATAATGCATCATGTAATGATTCTATGGTTGAGGGGCTAAAATATGACTTGGATTTGGTTAGTCATGGTGATTATTTTCATGTCCGTTGTTGTGGACACATTCTAAATTTAATTGTGCAAGAGGGTTTGAAAGAGATAGATGGAGCAGATGTTAAGGTGAGAGAGTGTGTCAAGTATTGCAAAGGTTCCCAAGGTCGAAAACAAAAATTTATTCATTGTGTTGAACATGTTAACTTAGAGTCTAAAAGAGGATTAAGGCAAGATGTGCCTACTCGTTGGAATTCTACTTTTCTTATGTTAGATTCCGCTATCTATTATAAGAAGGCTTTTCTCCACTTGCAAAAAACTGATGCAAATTTCATGCATTGCCCAANTATGCATTGCCCAAATTATGAAGAATGGAACACGATTAAAAAGATTTGTAAGTTTTTGCAAGTATTTCATGAAGTGACATTAGCTTTTTCTGGCACAAAATACCCAACCTCAAATCTCTATTTCCCAAATGTGCTAAAGGTTAGATTGCTTTTGAAAGAGCAATTGGCTAGTAGTGATAGGTTTTTGAAAGGCATGGCTGTAAAATGTTTGAGAAGTTTGACAAATATTGGTCTGAGTTTAGTACCATCATGGGTATTGCTGTTGTATTTGATCCTCGATTCAAATTTCAAGTTATTGATTGGGCATTTAAAAAGGTTTATGACCAATCTGCTGAAAATGAGATAGAGTTGTTCAAGGAGAAACTATTTGCTTTATTTGATGAGTATAGTTCTTCTACTGTATCAACTTCTTCTGCCCCCTCTAGTTCTACAAGGAGCAAGAACAATGCTCCTATTCTCAATGTAGACCAAGCATCTGACACTTTCATGAAGGTGATAATCTTGTACCTTAAAGACATAATCTGTTTTTTTGAATTTCAATTTATATTATTTATTTAATCAAGTCATAACTTTTATGTATTTATTTTGCTTTGAAGGACTTTGATTGCTTTGATAGTAATGAGTTTGCTTCATCTGGAAAGTCTCAATTACAACTTTATTTGGAAGAGCAAAGACTTCCTCGAACAAGTGAAGTGGATGTGCTTGAGTATTGGAAAGCTCTTCAAGGAAGGTATCCCATTGTTGCTAGAATGGCAAGAGACATCTTGGCCATTCCCATTTCAACTGTAGCTTCCGAATCTGCTTTTAGCATTGGAGGAAAAGTCCTAGATGTATTTAGGAGCTCAATGAAGCCAAGTACTCTTGAGTCTTTGGTTTGCATACGTGATTGGGTCTTTTTAAAAGGTAATATTTGCAGTACTTTATTGTTTTCCTCTTAGGTGTTTCTATGACTTTTTCTATCTCTTTTTCAGTTTATTGCTATTTTTCTTTATGTTTATATAACTAATACTCCAAATCTCCAATGTGTTGGACACCGAATAGGTTCTATTCAATGTGAGATGGAGGACTTGTGTGAGCAAGTGGCGGGAATAAAAGTTGATCAAGAAGAGGAGAGTCTTGAAACAAAGAAGGAATCAACCACTAATCAAGCCCAAGTAGTCGATGTTTAAGAGTTTATTTTGTTTGAAACTTTAAATTTGGTTTGTAAAACTAATTAACTACTTTAATTTATGTTTTGTGAGCGTTTACTTAATTAGTGACTCAGTGTGACTTTTGGTTTAGACTGTGGACATTTGAACTTTGAAGCACATTAGTACTTAATTACTACTTTGTTGTATGTGTTGTTGAATGTTGTTAGTGCTGTACTGTTAATTTGTTATCATAATATTAATTTTTAGCTTTTTCCCTCAAAAAATATGGTTTTACAGCTAAATGAGTCAGGCGGGTCGTGCCGGGTCGAACCAAGTTAGTTCGTGCCGAGTTCGAGTTAGCCAAAACGACCCATTAATTTAATGGGTCGTGCTCAGGTCAGGGGGTCTTGGCCCGTTTAAAATACGAACCCGGCACGACCCGACACGATTTACAGGTCTACTTTTAAGTAAAATCGTTTAACAAGAGGAGCTTGATGCACCTTGTCACATTGCCTATTGAAACCCATCATGGTCATAAATTTTCATTTACTATCAATAGGTTTCATACCTTCATACAATTTATTAAGGTATTAAATGTCATTGCCCTTTCTGGACTTAATTTCCTTATTTATGGCATCAATCCACTCTTGAGAGTTTGAGCTATCAAAGGTTTGATGAATATTGATGGAATCATCATCCATCATTCCACTGTCTAGATCATTTTCCTTGAAGAAAAACAATTATCCTTATTAGGAATTGCACTTCTTTCTCTAGTGGATCTCTTTAATGACACTTGTTCTTGAGTTTTGTTGAGTTTGCTCATCAATGATATCCTTATCTTCCCCTCCAAACTCAACATCCTCAAAAATAAGATATTTCCTATCAAAAGATATTTATATCATAAAACTTTTACCCCGTATACCTTTCAAGGTATCCAATAAAGTAACAACTAATATTTCTAGAATCCAGTCTCCATTTGTTTGGCTTATAAGGCCTTACCTCAACTGGACAACCTCCATATATGAACAGTCCATAAATCATAAGAATTTGAGAAGTTATCTTAGTTGGTACTTTATTGAGGATATAAGTTGCGATCTTTAATATTTTTTTCCTAGAGTTATTATGGTAAAATAGTATGACCTATCATGCTTTTCACCATATTCTTTAAAGTTCTATTTTTTCTATCAACAACACCATTTATTTGAGGATTTTCTGGCATGGTGTATTGATGGATAAAGCCTTTAGGAAATGAGCCAAAGGTCTTGGACAATATTCACCTAATCAGTCATTTCTGGCATAGCATTAACCATTCACCATGATCAGATCTGACTTTCTTAATTCTTTTACTAAGTTGATTTTCAACTTTAGCTTTTATAAGATTTGAACATGTCCAATACTTGAGATATCTCATTAATTAGATATAGTGGTCATAACGAGAATGATAGTCTATGAGCATAACAACTATTATTGTCCTTTTCCAGAAGCCGTACGAAATGTGGACCAGTAATATCTTTATGTTTGTTCTAAGACATAGAGCTCGCTTGACTCCTAATCTCCCTTTTGTCTGTTTTCTTTCCCTTGATTAACCAAGTGCATATATCAATCTAGAAAAATCAAGGGAGTGATTATGAAGAACTCTATCTAACACAAAACCTTTAATTCTCTATTTAGAAATATATCCCAAATGTGTGTGCCAAAGTGAAGAGAAATTTTCATTTGTTAATTTTCTTTTAGTACCACAAAAAATTTTCATGTAAAAATTCATTAGGTGAACCAACAACATTAAGAAAATTTAGGTTATTATATCCTAATAAAGAAGCAAAACTAACCAACTTTGAATTGTGAAAAAAACTAAATTTATTGTTTCCAAAAAAAAAATAACTTAACAAAGATAACCAAATCTGTCCAAATTGAAAATGAAAACCGAATTCCACCTCAAAAGCAGTACAACAAAATCTTATCAAATCCAAATAGTTAATGGTCTTTAATAATAACCTGAAAAAGTTTATAGGTACACCTTAATTATCTTGTCATCACCAATTGATGTATCTTTTAACATTACTTGACTTTTGACAGTTCAAAAAACCTTACTTAGACACACTAATGTGAGTAGTAGCACCAAATAAATTCTAGTTACCAAGTGTATTCTGATACTAAGCTAAATTTAAATTAACCTCCAAATAGACAAAAGAAAGAAACATACCCTTATCTGCGTGTCATGTGTGACATTTAGCACACTATTGTTTCTTTCTATATGTGGCATCCCACCACAACAGAAGCATCCAAAAAAAAAAAAAAACTTTATGATGCTTCGTTTGTAACTTTAATATCACATCCTTACCCTTATTTCTTTACTTTATGTTCCTTGTTTCTTTAGTTTTAAGGAAATAAAACTACTCAAAGAGTAATTATTTCCACCCTTTTGATTTTAATTAAAAAAAAACAAGTTTAACAAGGAACAATTACATCCTTTAATTCCGATAAAGTGCCCTTGAATGATTCTAAAATTGCTTGTTTGATAATTATAAGACTCATGCACTTTTGAACGTTCCCATTTCTCTATTATCCCCTTTCATAAAAGGAGTTAGAATCCGTTAGAGTAATAGGATGTCAATCCTTATAGCAAAGTCTAGATGTATACAACCAATAACTTTTAAAATGTTCTCTTTCAAGACTTTAGGAAATGTGATATTCATAAATATCAAACCACTATAACTATTCATTTAAGAGAACAAACACAAATAAAATTAGCTCACATATTATTCCGACATTTCACTAAATAATTAGAATTCATTTTGGCAATAAATCCCATCATCACAAGAGACCTAGCACAACACCGATTTTTAGCCTTTGGACAGAAAAATTGATTTGTAAGTGGTCCTCTTGGTGTAGTAATCAAATACTAACAATAAATTCCTGTCAAATACTAAGCCTTTGTTTGGACTGACTTGTTATTCACATGGAAAACCTTATAATTGTTACATATTTATTACCACAGGCATATTTACTTTCCGGCCAAATAATAATCTTCCTTTGGGCCGACTGTTATTGGCATGAAAATAAATACACACAATTATCTAAATATTTTAAAATAATCAATCTAGTAACATGATACTTCAATTAATCAATTAAAGTATGAGACAAACTTTATGAATCAATTTGCCAAAAAATGTAATCAGTATTTAGTCTTTAACCACATGAAAACAACATTTAATTTCCAGGCAAACAATAATCTTCCTTTGGGCCGACTATTATTCGCATGGAAATTAAACACACACGACCATCTCAATATTTTTAAATTAATCAATTTAAATAATAAAAAAACTACTTTAATAACATAATACTTTAATTAATTAATTTAAAATATGAGAAAAACTTTATGAACGCAATTGCCAAATATTTTGATCCGAAAAAAAAGGCTTTAATCAATACTGGAAAAAAAAAGTAGAAGTATAAAACACGGTGTAACTCTATGGTTGATCCCAGCACAAGTCATTCGAATAATATGTGCAATTCTTTTAATCCATACAAATTAAAGAAAATATTATTGAAGTAAAGCCAAGCAATAAAACTCCGTAAGTAAAAACAATATGGTCCATGGTCAAAACATAATTTTCGCAATACATACAAATAAATTATCTTACGGAGTAGTAACTAAGATTGAAAACTTAGCTTTCTAAAACAATGAATCACCATTATGGACACATGTTAATCAAAGCCTAAAGAAAAAATTCATCAGTGACAACAACTTGATAGTGCAATTGTAAAGTGGACAAATTGGACATCCTCGCATACATACATACATAACTGATGAATTAAAACTTGTCCGGTGAAACTTTACGAACCAAATAATCTAACATGGAGTTGGCTCTGATACCGCTTGTTAGATTTAAATCTAATATGAACTTTAATCTTCATACTAAATTACTCTGTAAAGAATAAATGCGGAAGCGTATCTGAATCCATATATAATCTTTAATAGAGTTCCTTATTGGTTTGAGTCTTCTAGTACTTACACTCAATAGGATATTCTCTCTACTGATGGGGTGTAATTGAGACTCTATTGTATGTGTTGTACTAGGGACCATAACCCTAGATGTCTATTTATAATAGATTCCTTTTCCTAATCTGCCCATCATGTATTAGGAAAGGCCCAGTGGTTTTTACACAATAGTATAAACTCATACTCTATAAAAGACATAAATAAGCCCAACTATAAGTATTTAATCGGATCACTTTATTTGGACCAAACTTTATGATAGCTCAGTAATACAATTATAACTAAATAATACAACATATCAATTATATTAGGTTCACAATTCTAACAAATCATACTCCCTTGGAAAATACGTAAATAAAAAAAAAAGAGAAAGGCACATCATCTCCAATTATACTCCCTTGAATAACACATGAAAGAAGAGAAGGGCATGGTATTCAAAAGACCCATTATCCTTTTGAAATTGCACTTATAACTCATCCCTATTATCTCCAATTATTAATGGCTACCAACACGAGCCATCAATCCTTTCTTAGTAGGAACATGTTTGATTTTGGATAACGGAACAGTTGAGCACCACCAAAAACTACTTCATGCATTTTGCATTTTATCAAATTAAAGCTTCTTCCCAACTTTTAATCGAGCTTAAACTAACAACTCATTGACTACTTAACAATCTTCTAAGCAAACATAGATACCATTTGATTGCGTTGACAATGTTGTACCCATATGAGAGTTTCAAAATCAATTGAATAAACAAGTTATTCTCTTATGTTCCTTACAAGAATATATAAAATTAAAATCCCTTAAGAGTTAGTTTCACTACCCTGGTACTCATGCAAAGGAAGCCATAAAAAGAAAAAAAGGGATACAATGATCTCTTGGTCATATCTCTGCGTACAAAATTCTAAACATGAAGAAACACCAACTACTAGTCACTATTCAAATTTCATTATAATACTCCCTCTATTTCCTTTTATTTGATACACTTTGACTTGCACATATGTCAATACACTTGTTTGACTCTAAATATCTTTTGTTGTGTATATGTAAAAATTATAATAATCGGATATTAATAATGTACTCGTTAAGACGAATCGAACAAGAATCCATATGACTATATTATGGTTTATATATCGAAAGTAATTTATAGTATCAAGATTCCAAACGTATCAAACATTTAGGAACTTAGGGAGTATTAAATAGGATGTAGAATTACAAATTAAAAAAATATCAAATATCTATTGACTTGCTTAGGTGCACAATTATTGTACACTTATACTTCATCCCAATTATATTGATTCCACCCTTAATATATGTCCAAAACATTCCTAACCATAAATGCTATCATAATAGATAGAAAATAAAAGAGGAAAAATTACTTGATTGCTTGGAAAAGAAAAGGGCCTTTAAATAGGCAACAAACAAACTAACTCTTACTAAAATAAAGGAAAACAAAGTGGGAGCATAACCCACGAAAACATACTGCTATGCTAATACTTAGGAAATAATTCTAGGATTCCTAACAAATTAAAAAACCACTAACTTATTAATCCTAAATTAAAGCAAAGTCAAATAGTAAACTTTGAAGCACTACTTCCACTAATTATCCAACATAACCCCTTGATTCAAAGTTGCATACTCCCATTTGCATTCTGAAGTATTCTTGTTTCATGGAAGCAAGTGACTTAGTAAGTATGTCTGCTACCTGCTGATTTGTACTACAAAATTTTACTTCAATATCACCCTTTACTACTAAGTCACGGATGAAGTGGTGTCGGATGTCAATGTGCTTCGTACGACTGTGGAAAACAGCATTTTTCGTCAGATTGATTGCTGATTTGTTGTCACTGTACAGCTCTGTAGCACCTTGTTGCTCTTGAAGGAAGTCAGCTAACAATCTCCTTAGCCAAATAGCTTGACATGCTGCTGAAGTTATGGCTGCATACTCTGCTTCAGATGAAGATAATGCCACTGTACTTTGTTTTTTTGATGACCAAGAAATAACACCAGACCCAAGAGTGAAGATATATCCAGATGTGCTCTTTCTGTCATCAATGGAACCAGCCCAATCACTGTCACAATAGCCGACCAACTTCATTTTATCAACCTTCTTATACCAGATTCCATACTCAGATGTACCCGCTATGTAGTGCAATATTCTTTTCACAGCTCCAAGATGATGCTTTGTTGGACTATGCATATATCGAGAGACAAGACCAACTGAATATGCAATGTCCGGTCTTGTGTGAGATAGATAGTTCAAACCACCTACCATGCTTCTATAAAGCTTTGCATTTGCTGCACCTGTATCATCATTTGCACATAATTTCTCATTAATATTCATAGGAGTACAAGCTGGAGTGCAATCTGTCAGATGGAATCTTTTCAGGAGGTCTTCTGCAAATTTTCTTTGAGATAAAAAAATGCCATCAGCTTCTTGCTTTACCTCTAATCCGAGAAAATAATGCAATAACCCCATGTCTGACATCTCAAATTTTTTCATCATACTACACTTAAATTCAGCAACAATGGATTCACAAGACCCCATATATATCATATCATCAACATACAAACAAACAACCAGAAAATCAGCATTACCCTTCTTTTTCAAATAAAGTGTAGGCTCATTCTCACTTCTTTCAAAACTGTTCTCCAAAAAATAAGAATCAATTTTTTTATACCATGCACGCGGGGCTTGTTTAAGGCCATACAATGCCTTCCGCAACCTATAGACTTTGTTTTCCTTATTTTGAACAACAAAGCCTTCAGGTTGAGCAACAAAAACTTCCTCCTTCAACTCTCCATTTAAGAAAGCCGACTTTACATCAAACTGAAAAACAGGCCAACCAAGTTGAGCAGCTAAAGCAAGAAATGTTCTTACAGTTTCAAAACGAGCCACAGGAGAGAACGTCTCATCATAGTCTACACCTTGCTCTTGTGCATAGCCCTTAGCTACTAAACGAGCTTTGTGTTTTTGCACACTTCCATCAGCTTGATACTTGGTACGGAACACCCATTTCAACCCGATTGCATGTTTTCCTTCCGGAAGATCAACTAGCTCCCATGTTTTGTTCTTCTCTATGCACCTCATTTCTTCTGTCATTGCATCTTGCCATATTTTTTCTTGTGCAGCATCATCATAGTAAACAGGATCTGACACTGAGAGAGCAAAGTTAGTTGTCTCATATATTTCTCTGAGTGAACGAAACCTCTGTTGAGATTCTGGTGTACTCTCTGGTGATGAGGTTGAGTTGCTGTCAGGTGGTGACATTGGACTTGCTGGAGGAGTAGTGTTGTTCCCTTCATGTGTAGCATCAGGTACAACACTTGTAGAAGCTTTACCATCATCAATAAAAGGAACCTGTTTTCCTGCTTGATCAGAACTCCAAAACCAACTAGCAGACTCATTAAATAACACATCACGACTGATAATGATTTTGCCACTTATTGGATTGTAAAGCCTATAAGCTTTGGATTTCAAACTATAACCAAGAAATATACATTTTTCTGATTTATTTTCAAGTTTATGACGAGATGATTTAACCAAAGCATAAGCAATACATCCAAAAACTTTTAAGTGGCTTACCATAGGCTTCACCTCATGCCAAGCTTCGTATGGAGTCTGATTCATGACTGCCTTTGTAGGAGAGATGTTGCGAAGATACACAGATGTTGCTACAGCCTCTGCCCAAAACTCATCAGGTAGTCCTCTTGCCTTCAACATGCTTCTAGCCATCTCTACAATAGTTCGGTTCTTTCGTTCAGCAATGCCATTTTGCTCAGGAGTGTATGGTGCTGTAAGTTGCTTGGAAATTCCAAGCTCCGCACAAAAGGCATCAAAATCATTTGAGCAAAATTCACCACCATTGTCTGTGCGTAGCTTCTTAAGAGAACACCCTGATTGCTTCTCTACAAAGGCTCTAAACTTCTTAAACATGTCAAGTGCCTCAGACTTGTATGATAAAAAGTAAACCCAACTCATTCTTGTATAATCATCAGTGAATAATAAGAAGTAACGACTTCCATTTAAGGACTTCGTTTTCATCGGCCCACACAAGTCAGCATGCACCAACTCAAGACATTCAGATGCTCTCCATGACTTCCCAACAGAAAATGGTTTCTTACTGTGTTTTCCCAAGACACAACCCTCACAAAAACCCAAGGTATCAATAGTTGGCAGCCCCAAAACCATCTCTTTTTTACTTAATAATTTTAAGCCATTAAGATGTAAGTGACCATAACGCAAATGCCATAAGTCAGAGTCACTACATCCCTTAGCAATAAGAGCTCGGTTTTCTACAGTGGAAACATCTAATGGGAACATTCGATTTTTAGTCATACAAACATTCACAATATTCAAACCAGACTTCTTATCTTTGATGACACATTGACTATCATCAAACACAATAATTAATCCACCATTCATCAATTGTCCCACACTTAACAGATTATGAGCCAAACTAGGTACAAAGAAAACATCATGCAATAATTTCTTTTTACCGCTACTAGTACAAATAGCAATAGTACCTTTCCCTTCGACTTGCACCTTCTTGTTATCACCAAGTCGAACCTCTGTTTTTTGTGAGACGTCCAAGCTCTCAAACAACGAGCGAGAATTGGACATGTGGTTGGAGCACCCACTGTCAATGAACCAGACATCCTGAGCAGGGACGTTGCCGGCAAAGTGTGCCATAAACAAAGTCTCAGATGTTTCTTCTTTCTCAGCCAAATTTGCCTTTGGTCCCTCAGCCTTCTGTTTGGACCAACAATCAGCTTCTTTGTGGCCATATTTTTTGCAATAATGGCATTGAATAGAGCTCTTGTGGGTGAAATTTCGTTGCTCCGATGACCGGCCACGGCCTCTGCCACCAGTATAGCGACCACCGCGTCCTCGACCACGGTATCCACCTCTTCCGGTTCCTCGTCCACCAGGATCAGATTTGTCTTTATAGGCCTCCCCTTTAACTTGGAATGCCTTCTCTTCAGTGCTCTCTTTCCTTCTATTCAACCTCTCTTCATGATTTTGCAAAGAGCTCATCAATTCAGCAAAAGAATAAGTAGAGAGGTCATGTGATTCCTCAATAGCAGGAACAATAAGATCAAATCGATCATTTAGAGTGCGCAAAATTTTTTTGACAACAGTTTGATCAGTGATGGTCTCTCCGTAAGACCGCATTTTGTTGACAATTGAGCTTGCTCTAGACAAATAATCTTGCACAGATTCTTGTTTTTCCATTTTCAGATTGGAAAATTCAGAATGAAGAGATTGGAGTTTTACCTCAATCACCTTTTTAGAGCCCTGAAATTCAGTTTTCAGAGTCTGCCAAGCTTCCTTGGCTGTTGTTGCAGCAGCAATTCGTGAGAAGAGAGAGTCAGTCATTGCTTGTTGAAGAAAAAATAAGGCTCTAGCATCCTTTTTCTTATTTTCCTTCAATTTCTGCTCATCCTTCTCCTTGGCATCATACCCATCTTCAATATACTCCCATAAATCTTGGGATTTGAAGAGAGTTGTCATCTTAATTGACCAAAACTCATACTTATCCCCATCAAAAATGGGAATTAACGGCTGGGAAGCGGTAGAAATCCCATTTGTTGCCATTGATACTCTCAATTTTGTGGATAATCTCACTGTGTTTCACTCAAAGAATGCAATTGAAACAATGGCTGCGGTGCCCACTTGTTTCTCTCTCTAACTTTACTCTTTTCTCTCTTTTTTTTTTTAAATGAAAAAACTAACCTGGATTTTTTTTTTTTTTTAATTCTTTGATAGTGGATAAAAGCTGTTGTGCTTTTACTAACAAAGCCCACTCAAAGATTAAAAAAGCATCTGATACCAAGATAGAAAATAAAAGAGGAAAAATTACTTGATTGCTTGGAAAAGAAAAGGGCCTTTAAATAGGCAACAAACAAACTAACTCTTACTAAAATAAAGGAAAACAAAGTGGGAGCATAACCCACGAAAACATACTGCTATGCTAATACTTAGGAAATAATTCTAGGATTCCTAACAAATTAAAAAACCACTAACTTATTAATCCTAAATTAAAGCAAAGTCAAATAGTCAACTTTGAAGCACTACTTCCACTAATTATCCAACAAGAATGAACCCAGTAAAATATTGCTTAAGAAAACAAAATAAATCAAAATAAACAAAACAACAAGTCACTCAGAAAGCTGAGTAAGAAAGTAAATCATACCTGAGTCATATTAGAAAAGCTAATGCTCTTATCTGCATTTATCGCAAGCCAAAAATTAGGGAGTTTGAAAGCGGATTCATCATTTGTTCTACCATTCTGTTCTTCTTTTTTAGCATCCGCTCGTATTTCCCTTGCCATCATTAGCTTCATATCTCTTTAATATATTCTTCTTATTGTTCTTCCACTTATTACTCAACTCCTCATCATAAGTCATTTCTTCTATAGAAGCTGGTTACTTTCTTCATTAGTGGTTGTTGCTAGGGGTGTGCAAAATTGGATATCAGAAATTTTCCGATCCGGAAAACTGGATATCCGGATTTTCGGAATAGAAAAATCTTATTTCGTATCCGGTCTAGAAAAATCGGAATTCCGGATATCCAAAAATCCTGATCGGAAAACCAGAATTCCGGATCCAGATTTTTTTTATCAAATCTCTTCCAACTACATCATTATTCTTTTTATAAAAAATGGCATCGGAAAACCGGATATCCGATTTTCCGGTTTTGTTTTCCTTAAAAATCCGGAATCCAAATTTTCTAAATTTCATTCCGGTTCCGATCCGATATTTGGAAATCCGGATCGGAAATTCGGAATCGGAAACTTTTTGCACAACCCCAGTTGTTGCTGCCATTGTTGTGTCCGCATTAGTGTTGCCAATATTTTCTTTTCTTTGAAAACCCTGCCCTATTATTGTAGCAACACGATACTCCTATAATAACACCAAAATCCTTGTAAGATAATTTTGTTACTATTTTATAGAATATAGATATTATTGCACATAAATTGGATATTTTCCATCCCAAATTGGATATTATTTTGTAGAAGAAAGTGTGATAACTTTACCAAGTCATCAATGTGAGGAATTAGCATTTTCCTAGTTTGGCATATGATGGGATACAAATAGGGATAAAAGTTGGGAAAGGCATAATAATTAAAAATTGGGTGGGATACAGATAAAATTATCGCAATCCACTATTTGGTACGAATATGAGAAAATGGTGGGTATTACTATTAAATAACTTTAATACTCTTATCTTAATAATTGTCATTTTAATATAATAGGGCCAAAATATCATTTTGCATAATAAGGACTACTTAGAAATCTCTTCATTATAACTTCGCACTTGGGATTATTTTGGTATGATAACAACATAAGTTATTTCCTCATCCCTCTAAAAATTACTAAAGAACACAAACAAACAAGGGTTAAATCTATAAAACTACAGAAAGGAAGGGGGATTTGAAATGCTTATCCATTAACAGAGCAATTGTTTTGAAGGATAGAGATAAGAAAAATAAGAATGAAGGATAAGGATAGCATTCCAAAAGTAGTAGGTAAGCTAAGGATTATATAATTATTGTTCTACGTTTGGTATTAATATTGAATAAGAATGGGTTAAATGATAAAACTACTAAAGTACCCTTACTCTACACTTCATCCAACTCTTTAATTTCGTTATATTTTAAAACCCAACTCGTATTCCTCTTCCTTATACGACCCCTTTAGGTATAGAATTAGAGGGATAAAAGTCATAAGACACTGTTTTATCCATATGCCAACCCCCCTTCTAATCCCTATCCAAAAACAAAAACATTACACTTTATCTACCCATTCTAATTAACTTATACCTATCCCTCGTCTCTTATCCCTTCAAACAAACACCCCTTGAATCCTGATTTTCAAAATTAGATTTTCTCAATCCCTTCTATTTTTTTTAATAAAAACATTTATTGCAACCCCAAATAATCCTAACTTTTGAAAGTTTCTCAATAATTACATGACTATATATGTGGTAGTGTAATGGGTGGTGGATCAGATTCGAAGGGCGGATGGGGTGGTTCAAAATGAAAATTTAACTTAAGTTATTTTGGATAATAAGTAGAAACCTCTTCATTATACCTTTGCATTTGACATTTTTTTGGTGTGACAAAAATTTAAGTTATCCTTATCCTTACCCCACTAAAATTATCAAATCCTATAACCAAAGGAAAGATAAAATCTATGTAATATATTAAAACAATGTAAACGCGCCACATAATCTCCTCAGCTCTTACCTGCGTAACGCCATGTGTACAAGCTATTTCCAACTGTGTGCCACGTATACAACATATGATACAATATATCCAAAAGTATAATAACAACAAGGATTGAACCCATGACCTCTCTTACATAATCCAAGCTAATTACCAACTCACCCAAGTGTTTTTAATGTCTATTAAATTATTTTTAATATATATTTTTCTAAAACACCTCTCATCATTTAAAAAATGCGTTTGAGACAACATATGTGCGTCTTCTAAGCATCCTCAATCCTCACCACAATTGTGCCATGTATGCAAGGTACTTAAGTTATACTCAACCATTGTGGCATGTACGTAAAACACATAAGTTATATCCAATTATTCAACCAAAAATATAATGTTAACAAAAAGCGAATCTAAGACCTATGTAAGGAAATTCAACACAATTGCCAACTCAATTAGTTGTTTTTGGTGACCTTTGCCCAATTTTTTAAATATATTGTTTTAACAGTAAACTTATAATTAACAACAACAGATAACTAACTCAGCCCAGTAAAAATAAAACATGATATACTAAGATAGCACCTTAATTGTCTTTCTATCTCATTGTTACACGTATATTAGATATGTTGCCCGAGGCAACGCCTAGGCAGAAAATCTAGTTATAAAATGGAAGGGGGGTTGAAATGTTTATCCCTTGATGAGGCGTTTGATAAAAGTGATATGGATAAAGATAGAAAACTAGTAGGTGGGATAGGGATTTATATGAGTTTCTATTTCATGTTTGGTATGTATGAGTAGGGGTGTGCAAAATCAAATATCGCATTATTTGAATTGGATGTTTTTTTCTAGAAAAACAAAATTTTGGATATTAGGAGTATCTTAGAATCCACATTATCGTCATATCCTCTAAAAAAGGATCAGAAAAGGGGCTGGAAAATTGAAATTCTGGTTTTGTTTTCCTTAAAATATGGAATATGAAATTTATAAGTTGCATTATGTTTATGATACGTAATCTGTTAAAAAATTTGGATATGCGATTCGATTTTTCTCGAATAAAAAAAAGAAACGGGAAAATTTTATGTAACCTAAACTCATAAGTAACCATGTATACATATAAAGAAGAGAGTTATGTGAAAATAGTCAGTACATATGGGTGTAAAGGGATACACATGCTCTACTAGTGGCATTTTTTTGTTAATATATGAAACTTTGATTGTAAATGCCACATGTGTACCTCTTTAATCGTTATATGTATCCTTGTAAACTTTATATGTACCCATTATTTGTTGTTTTTACAGTTTTCAACAAATTTATGGCTGATTTCAGTGTATCCCTACTCTATACATATCTCTGATGTGTTATATTGATTGTGGAAAATGCATTGTAATTCTTTCCAACTAAGGGCTCGTTTGGTAAGGTATAAAACACTTTCCTCATTTTGCATTATTTGGTTTGGGGTAAAATAATATTAAAATGTAAAAGTTGGGGTAGAAAACCATTTTCATCCTTTTTGAAAACACTTTCCCCCAAAATTGAGAGGAAAACATTTTCTATCCCAATTGAAGCTATTGATTTTCAAATCCAACCAAACAATGAAATATATTTAAAATGGAAGACCATTTTACATGCAAACAAACAATGGAAAACTTTTGTGAAAATGAGTTTTCTAATGTATAAGATTTGCTATGACAAACCATTTTCATCTGAAAAATTTTTACACCCTAACAACTTGAGCCTAAACCTTAATAATGGAGAGGAATAATCGATTATAATTTAGTTATTAGATAACAAAACACGTATATGTATGTACAACTAAATTAAAAGTGCAATTTTCTGGAAAAAGTTAAATTGTTTAAGGCATGTGTGCAACACATGCATAGTATAATCATATTCTTAAGTGAATTGCTATCATCTCTTTAATTAGTGGATTCATATAATAGTTGATTGTCACTCTTATAATATACTATAATCATAGAAGTAGTCAACTAGAATATATAGTTTTTTTGTAAGTCTCAGTATATGTGTGTGCGCATGCGTGCGTGTGGAGTCTAAACATTATTGCATATCCTCCTTATTACTACTTCTCAAGTGGTCAACGTAATCGTGGCTCAAGTAGAAGAAGAGCAATTGCAATGCGGTGACAATGTCGTTTGTGACAATTGTTGTCGTGCTTTCCTTGCTTATATTCACAAGCTCTATCGTTGCTGAAACAACCTGGGAAGAAGTACCAGAGAAGATACGCAAGTGCAACGAGGAGGACAAAGAGGTTGGTAAGAAGATAGAAGATGCTGTAAAAGAAGACTAAGAAAACTCTATTTTTGACGGTCAACAGAAACACGAAATCTCTACAAAACTGTATTTTGCATCTCTAGGTTACCGCATGAGTCCCTTGACCAATTGAAGACGATCACACACCAATTTTTATTTTATTTTTTAGTTCTTGGAAATCACAAAGGTGAATGGCTAGAATCGATCCCAGGATCCCCTAGAACTAGGAAGAAAACTCTGACCACCTAAGCTATCCATCACTTTCAACAATTTTTCATTTAACCTTTTCGTTTTATTGTTTTTAAAGCTTTTGGGTTTAATCTGTGATTTATTGCATGCCACTTTAATACAGGGTCTCAATTTCTCAAATACACTGGTTAGTATGACCTATGTGAGGAAGCAAACTCGCGGTCGGAGGTGTGGAGCCATTACTCCGTCCTCCACTCTTATGGGATTTATTTTTGTTATGTCTATCAATTCTATGCTTTTTTGTGTAGTTGCTTTTAATGTGTAAGAAGTCATTGGAGTACAAAATTTGCTTTACCAATGCATATTATACTCTAGGGGCTTGTTTACTTCAGCTTAAAATCAGTTTAGTTTAGTTCAGTTCAGTTTAGCTCAGTTTAGTCCAGTTCAGTTCAGCTCTTCTTTTATTTTGCTACTCAATAATCCTTCATAAAAAACTTTCATTTCAGTTCAGTTCAGTTCAGCTATTTTCAGCTGAAGTAAACATGCCCTAGGACATACGGAATATTTACAATTTTACATAACACTTTGTCCATTAATCTTTGCACAATTTGACTTAAAAAGTTTTCATGCACAAAAATTGGATCCATGTTGCAAAGATTTAGAGCAATTTCTAATATGCACCTGGAGCATATAACAAACTGTGCACCTGAGGCGATGTTGGGTTTTTTATGTGCAATGTTCAAATTTCAACACACAATATTTAATTTTTTATGTTTAATGTTTTACGTATCAATTTGCTTATTTGATTTTACGTATTATTCTATTTTTCACACTCTTTTACTTCATTTATATATTAAAGCCCTGTACGTTCTCGTTAACTTATTTTTGCTGAACTGAACTTATTTTTGCTGAAATTATTAACAATTTATTAAGGATTGAAACTGATTTATGCTAAACTAAACTTATTTGTACTGATCAGAACTTATTTTTGTTGAACTGAACATATTTTTGCTGAAAATAATTAAAAATAAGACGAGGAGAACAAGGCCTAATTGCAGTAATATATGATTGTTGAACATGTTTTATATGTCAACATTTTTTCAAACTGTTGCCTTTAAGTATATGATTGATTATTTTTTCCCAATTACTTTCATTTCTTCAATAAATATATACTTTTATTTTTGTTTTATTTGAATAAATAACACTTTGCTGGAATTTGCATAAGTGATGAATGTAAAATAACTTATGGTACATCAATCAGTTTCCAATACTTTTGTTATGTTATATATTGTTTTAGTTTCCAATATTCAATTTTTTATACGCAATGTTCAGTTTGTTAAATGCAACATTCAATTTTCAATGAGCAATGTTCAATATCATTTCTGAATATGGAAAGTTTCTAACCAAAAAATTAAATATTTAAATTATTGTAGTGGGAATTGTTCATAAGTTAAATTCTAAACATTAACATCGAAAACTAAACATTAGAAGTAAAGTTTTGAATATTAATAGTTTTTAAATAATAACATTTGCTACATATTTACATCATAGTTTGGAGGGTGAATACCTTGAATAAAAATTTAGCTTTGACTATACTATAATAAACATCAAAAGTGGTACTAAATCCCCCTTAAAGAAAAGTAAGATTTTAAAAAAATTGAAACTTTGAAAATAAGAGATGAAATATTCACATTATAGTTTCAGAAATGAACATCCTATGTTCTAGTTTAAACATTGATCATATAAAACTAAACACTAGAAGTAAAATTGTGAATGTTGAAAGTTTTATGGGGTTGTATGCAAAGGTTGTATACATCGGATATATGATAGACTCATTGAAGATTTAGGGACATAAGTAGCACTAAACATATAATTTATTTTAGACAATATGTCTAATATTTATGGGTGACTCAGCTTACAGATAATATTATTCATTACACAAGTATTTTTATATCTGAACCAACTATGGTAGTTGCTAAATATTCCTAATTGCCTACAAAAAATGAAAAAAGATTTTTTTGATGGTCGAAAAATCGAAGAAACACCTACTGAATTAAACTAAATTAACCATTTAAAACTTAATAACTTTTCATAGCTTGGAGCTCAAGGAACGCAGCATCATTCATATTAACCAAAACCATGTTTTAGAATAAGGGTATGGATTTTTATGAAAATATGATTAAATTATCCATTTGAAAATTTAATAAGGAAAAACAAAAAAAATGTACCAAAAATCTGAGGGGTGTAACGTAGCAAACCTCAGGGATAATGGGATATAATGTAGATGTAGAATTCAAGAAAATATAGTTAGGGTACAATGGGGTATAACGTAAAAGAATCAATATAACGGTGAAAAAGTCCTCCGCCACATTTTTGTTGCGATAAATATTATTTTATACCTCTTAAAATATTATTTTTGTTGCAAATAAATCGTTGCGAAGGTAGTAGTTGTTCACTACAAAAAAAATCCATATAGCAATGGATTATCTCTAACATAGAAACGAAAAACTTATAATATGCCTTATTTTAGAGTCAGATTGCATTTTCTGTCTCCTAATTGGATAGTGAATTTATCTCCCGTCTCTAAATTGGAGACTAAATTTATTTTACATCTCAAAAATCCATCTCTAAATTCAAAACTTATGAATTTCTAATGCACAAATTTAGGGATTGAACAGGTTGTTGCTAACCTCTTAAAACTAAACCGAACAACACCAACTAATGTAGCTAAGGAAGTAGGGATTGAATCCACGAGGAGGTTTTGTTGTTTTATTTATACTAAAAATTAAAACCTATAGGAATTGCCTTGGTTGATTGTAGAAAACTGAGAAACTAAAGACGGAAATCAAACTAAGATTTTGAATCTATCTATCTATCAATAATATACTAAACCTAAGGCAACGATTTACTATGAGCTGACAACAAAACTGAGCAACAATCAATTAACACAACACACTAGTCTTCTAAATTAACGTTTCATGATTCCCTCAAATTTAGTCTTCCTTAAAACTCATCTAACGGCTCTTACTATTGTCCAGAATCATTTTGCCTATTGTGGTTTTTTTACCTTTCGGCATCAAAATCGACAATATCAAGCATACAATCAAACCTGCGCACAATTTAATTGCAAGCATAATAAGTTGACAACATGAATTTAAAGTACTACATGCATCGAATTAATCAACAACCAAGCAATTTTATTTGGAGGATTCATAGATCCCCCATGCGTTACAAAATAAACTACTCGCTCATGATTGAAATAAAACAAAAATAACAAATTCTATGAGAAACATGATTAACAATAATAAAATAAAAGTAAGAACTAATAACATAATTAAAGAAATAAGTGAAACAAACCTAGAAAATTTAATTGAATAAATGAAAGGATAAAAGTTTAATATCGCTTTAGAGAGAGCCTAAAACTTAAGGAAACTTAAGTTCAAAGATTTAGTAAAAGCGTACATAGCACCTAAGAACTAACGTTATTTATGTTCAAGCCAAAACAAGCCGAAAAATTGTGAAATCCTCCTTCAGAGCTTGCCTGGGTTACTCGGGGTCATAGTTTTTTGGCTAACTAGCTTGTTGTCTTCACTCATATGCTTCAAAATCGACCTTTATGCTTCCTAAAGGCTTCTAATCCAAATCTTACGTTCCTAAAACTCCAATAAGCGTCCATGTCTCCTACTAAATTTCTAAATGAGCCGGGCTTACAGCCTTTGACCCAGACTCCTAGCTTTTTTACTTCCAAGCTTGTCGATTTCAGCCATATGCTTTAAAACCTGACCTTTATGTTTCCCAAAGGCTCCTAATTCAAATCCTAGCTTCCTTAATGCTCTAATAAGCGGCCATGACTGCTCCCACTACTTGCCAACCTCTCATAATAGCATGGAAATCATTTAAAAATATCAAATCCTGCAAAAATACCGAACAAATACATGAAGCACTAGAAATAGATAAACATTTGCAAACTTAGATCCATGAAGCTAAGTTAGAGCCAAAAACCAATAGGAAGCGAGGATAATATATGTTATGACTTTTTCTATCTCTAATTTTTTTTGTAAAGAACAAATTTGTGAATGGAAGTAACCAAATAATACTTTGGTTAGTTCGAAGGAGTTTAACTTAGTGACTTTGAGGTCATGAGTTCGCTTCTTGCAAACTATTGTTATTGGGAATAGGGATCTAAAGAGTCTTGCTTGTGAAGCAGATTCAAGTTGACTTGAGCGAGGTTTCAATTTCATCAGTGGAATTGCATTGTACTGAATAGCTAATAACAAGTGATAAAAAATTAAAGCTTGCTAATATTATTGACATATTTCATAGAAATCCGTAGCTAAATTTACAAACGTATCTGAAAAATCCGTAGCTAAAATTAGAGACGGATTTTAAGTCCCTAAATTTAGAGACGGAAAATAAAATTCGTACTTTAATTTACAATACGTCTTTATTAGACGGAAATTTAATAATATGTCTCTAATTTCATTTAGCAGAATTTTTTTTTTAGCAACGGAGTGCATCCATAATTAAAGCCGAATAGTGACGAAATTTGATAATTTAGGAACGGATTCGGTTCGTCTATAAAAGTCATTTTTTGTAGTGATAATATGTATCTCAAATTACTCTTTTCATGTGAATTACACATTTGATACACTTCACAATAGCATTATTTGCTTCCTAAATTATATGTCCTTTAAATGCTTTCCTCTTTATATATATAGTGCAATACTTTGGTGCAATGCATATCAATCCTCATCCTCCTCTTTTCTTCACCTTTATCCTTCTATAAGCCGATTAAATACTCTGAAAATACATACAATAATGAAACGCAGATCTAGATACCCTCAAAAATCACTTCCAACAAGTATTATTCATCAAGAAATATTTGTAAAATTACCTGTTAAAACCTTGCTAAGATGTCGTTGCCTATCGAAGTTTTGGTGCTCCGTGATTGATGAATCTTTTTTTGCTTCAAACCATTTTAAAAACTTCCAAAATAACCAAGCAAAAACGCGTCTACTAGCACTAGAACCACCCAATATTCGAGATTCTAATCAAATTTGTGCGATTCGTAGTGGTGAAAAATATAGAAAAATGTCTAAATTTGAGATAGATGTCCCTAGGGATGAAAAATACCAAGCTGTTGGCTATGTTAATGGGGTACTTTGCATGAAAAAATACATTAGGAATACTCAGGTTTCTAAAATTTTGTTGTGGAACCCTTCTATTAAGAAAACCATAGAGCTCCCTTTTTATAGACCTCCAGAATCCAAAGATGTTAGGTATGATGTTGATTGTGCTCTAGGATATGATCATGTGCGGAATGATTACAAAGTGGTAGGAAGCCTTTATTTTCAAAATGGTCATCGTCCTGGTTATGATGGGATCTTTACCCTTAGTACTTTCTTGTGGAAGAAACCCAATATAGGTAGGTTGCCATGTCTATGGATCAAAGATGGTCCAAAAGTTTTCTTGAATGGGGTTATATACTGGGGAGGCATTTATAAGTCGTCGACATCTGATGCAAAGGGCAAGTTTTCTCACTTTGTATCATTTGATGTGGTTAATGATGCATTTAAATACATCGCTTTACCTGATTGTGAGCACGCTGATATATTGGAGTATGAAAGGTTTCCTATCATTTTAGATCAATTTGTTGGTCTCATGGAAATCTTTGAAAGTTATAGTCAAATTTGGGTCTTAGAAAATTCAAAAGGCGAGGTCCACTCATGGACAAAGCGGTTTAACATTAAGTTACAATTGCTAGGAAAGTACATATATTTAAAGGGGGACGGTGAGTTATTGTTTGCAGGAGAAAAAGGAGGGGTAAAGTCGTACAACATAAAGACCCAAGAAGCAAAAGTTCTTACAAAGAATTCCAAGCTTGCTCGACCGATTTTCATTTGTGTCTACATGGAGAGTTTGGCTCTGTTGAAAGTGATACCTGAAAGGGCTTAATACACTTTCCCACCGCATGAAACTATATCATGGGAATTGAGTTATTAGTTTAATTTATCTAGTTTTCTTTTTTCATATTTTGTTCAGTTTATTTTGTTGTTGCTTTTCTAAGTTTCATTTGTCCTAAATTTTTGTTTTTGTTTTTTTATTTTTATTTTTTTTTTTTTGTTTTAAGCTTTCAATTAAATGTCGAGTAGTATTGTAATGAGACAATTTATATTTTAGTTTTATTTAAATATTTTAATTGATGCTTTAATAATACTAAATAATATATTAATTAGCTAATAAAGACATTAATGATTTCGATTTTGTAGCTTAATCAATATTCACATTTATCCTTTAAATAATAATATATAACGTATGTACACATTTATTTTGTAGAGTTAAATAAGCGTTTTGAAACCGTTTCTCCTTTTCCAAATAGCATATATTTGTATACATTGAAATAGTTATCATCACAAGATTCATGATATTAATTTGGATATTAGTTATCATTTCTTGCACTTTTGATCCTAATTAAGCATTATAGATCATCTCAATTGAAGAGGGTTTTCCAAAAATTGTCCTATAATTATATTTTCTTGATTGATTTAGGCATCTGATTGTGCACCAACAGTTACGGTAGCCTCAACTTCCACTTGAAATTTCTAACCATTTAAATTCCCTCACCCTCTAATAACACCGAATAAAACTACATTCAAGACTTCTTAGAAAAACTGAAAAAATAAAAACATTGGTTCATCAAAATTCTAAAAACTTGGAGGTATTGTTATTTGAAAATTAAATAAGTGTAAGTTCTCATCTCTTCAATGCAAATTGACAACCAAGAAAAACACAAGCCATTACAACATCGACCTAACTAACCACTAACCTAAGCGTAATGGTAAGTGAGGGTGATTTTTCCAAAGGGACTAAGGGGTCGTTTGGTTGGCAATGGGGAATGGGAATGCCTTTAGGAATGGTAGGTGGAAGAATTGAATGATAATGTGTTAGATTATAGTAGCTTTTTGTTTGTAAAAGAAAAGGAATGGAGGACCACCACACACCCACCTTATCACCATCGATCCACAACACAACCACCTTGCTACCTCCCCTCCTCACCACTCGTCGTTGCCGTGACCCTACCCCCAACCCCTCGCCGGAGTTGAGACCTCACTCCCACCCCTTTGTCGGTTCCATGACATCAACCCCACCTCAAAACCCTAATGACCCACTAAACCCTAACCACAACCGAAACCACCACCACCACCCCCAAAACCACCTCACTGTCCATCTCTATCGGTTAGCGAAGGGAATACAACCGGTGGAGAATTCAAGTTGATTGCACAAGAATTTAGGGATTAAATACAATATTTAAAAGATTAAAAATAAATTCAACACTTGAAAATTCAAGTTTCCATATCACATTTGCAGTGACTAGAATGGTCGGAGCACAAAAAGACGACACCAAATTGATTGCACTTATCTTGACAACTTCCTGAATTTTTACATCCCAAATTGATTTATGGTGCGAATGGATCACATTAATCATCACTTGAACAATCGTTCTCGTGCGAAGGGAATATGAAAGACGGAGAGGGACGACGAGGTGGTTTTGGGGATAGTTGTGGTGGTTTCAGGTGTGGTTAGGGTTTAGTGGTTCATTAGGGTTTTGGGGAGGGGAAGATGTCAGGACGTCAGTGAGGGGTTGGGGGTGGGGTCACGACATCGGCGAGTGGTGAGGAGGGGAGGTAGTAAGGTGGTTGTGTTGTGTTTGGATTGTTGATGATAAGGTGGTTGTGTGAAAGTTAGGAAAGGAATGGGAAAGTGGAGGGGGTAGGGTTTGAAAGTGGAAGAGTTAGGGGAAATGGAGAGGGGAGTAGGAATGGGAAAAAACACCAATTAAACAACATCAATGGGAATGAATGATGTTGATTCCCATTCCTATTAATTATTCCCCTTAACCAAACGGCCCCTAAGGTGAATCACTGATAAGTGTTAATTTTGGTAAGCTAAGCCGAAACATGGATTAGGATATTATAAAGCAACTAATTTAGACTAAGAGATGGCTAAGGAAACAAATGTTATCAGGGGTGATTGGGATTTGAGAACTACCAAGTTAATAAACCGACTAAATACGGGCAGAAGAGTGACAACATGGGCGATCTAATGGGACACATAATTAGGGGTATGCAAAACCGGAAATCGGCAATTTTCCGATCCGGATTTTCGGAACTAAAAAAATTGATTTTGTATCCGTTCCGGGAAAACCGGAATTCCGGAAATTCGGATATCCGGGAAAAACTGGATCAGAAATTCGGATATCCAGTTTCAAATTATACACCAACATTTTATCTAAAACTTACACTTATACCCTTAAAAAACCGAATCGGAAAACCAGAAATCTGAAAAATTTCGGAAAAATCCGGAAAACCGTAATTTCGGATTTTGTTTTCCTTAAAAATCCGGAATTCGATTTTTCAAAAATCCATTCTGTATCTGATCCGTTTTTTCCGAATCTCAAAAAACCGGACCGAGTATCTGGATTTTTGAAACGGAAAACCGGATCGGAAATTCAGAAACAGTATTTTTTGCACACCCCTACACATAATATAGGTTTATCTCAAATTACAAAACTAAGCAATTCCTAAATCAAACACTAAACTAGAATAAGGGCCTGTTTACTTCAGCTTAAAATCAGCTCAGTTCAGTTCAGTTCAACCCTTCTCTTATTTCGCTATTCATTAATCCGTCATAAAAAAAACTTTTAGTTCAGTTCAGCTCCAATCAGTTCAGTTCAGTTCAGTTGTTGACAACAACTCAACGACAGGAAGAGGATTTGTACTCGCTATGTCTCTCGATAATGTGATTAGGTATGAGCATAAGCAATTTGGCCCGGTTGTTTTGGACTTAAATTTTTGGCATTTCAGTTCAGTTCAGCTCTATTCAGTTTAACACAATTCAGTTCAACTCTATTCAGTTCAGTTCAACTCAGTTCAGTTCAGTTCAGTTCAGCTCATTTCAGTTCAGTTTAGTTCAGTTAAGCTCCTTTCAGTTCAGCTTAGCTCCGTTTCAGTCCAAAAGAACAGGGCCTTTGTGTCTCCTTCCTACCTTATTTCAACTAAGGCCCTGTTCTTTTGGACTTAAATTTTTGGCATTTCAGTTCAGTTAAGCTCTATTCAGTTCAGTTCAGTGTAGCTCTATTCAGTTCATTTCAATTCAGTTCATTCCATTTCAGTTTAGTTCAGCTCATCCCCATTATAATTACTACTTCATTTCAATCCATTTCAGTTCAATTCAGCTTATTTCAATTCAATTCAGTTCAGTTCAACTCATTTTAGTTCAGCTCAACTCCTTTCATTTCAGTTCATTTCAACTCTATTTCAGTCCAAAAGAACATGGTCTAAATCATACACAACGATGCAATAGAAGAACAAGTAAGCTAATGAGTTTAATTTATATATGCAAGTAAAGGCCTACAACTAACCTAACTCCATTTCTCAATGGTGGAATGAGAACGGTAGCACAAGTACTTTCTTGCCACCAAAACACACAAGCAATTGACCAAAATTTAAACAAACATAGATCAACCCAAATTAAACACAAGTTTACGCAAATTTATGTAATCCATGGTTCAATTAAGTCTTCACCCAACTCCTGACAAAGGAAATACTCACATAACATAGTGGAATTGAGATTACAACTTTTAAACAACATTACCAACATCATGAAGTAATAATCTAAGCTTAAATTAAACATGCAGCAACTAAATGAGCAAGATTCTAATTATTTTGGTCGGTATTTACTTAAATAAAAGAATAAATTAAAAGACATAAGGAATATATATTACTGAGAAACTTTAAGAGTGGATAAGAAATTCTGAAATTACTTGAACAAACCTTGAGATTGAATTTTAAAGACTACAAATTACATAAAACTAAGTTAATTAAAGAGTTTGAAAGTTGTAAATCTAAAATGGGAAAGGGAGAGAGAAAGAGCCAAAACCTAAAACCAAACTAAAACTAGTGAGACAATGAAGGAAACATTATAAAATGTACGAAGCAAACATCAGGAAGAAAAAGTATTACACGATTCTTAAACTTTTGGATTGGAGCAATATAGGCAACACAGGCGTGTCGAAATTATAATGACACGGGCATATTATCTATGAGAAATATCACACCTTCATAACATTAGAACTCTATGCCAGTTGATTAGTTTTGAACTTGTGGTCTATTGTTGGAAGCTCTTGAGAAAAGCTTTCATGTCCAAGTGGAATCATTCCAAAACATTTTGTAGATAAAACTGTTATACCCATTAGAAGTTAACTGACTACAAATCCATTATAATTATCTTCATTACTAGTCTATATTTCCTCAATCTTAAGCAATAAACACTTTCTTGAATGAATATGCTATGATAACCACCATAAGTTAAAAAAATAAAAGGTTATTAGAAAACACATCTCAAGCCCACACAAGCAGAAAGAATTCCAAAACTTTCAAGCACAACAAACTGAGTAAAATGGATTCCTTAGCAAAAAAGTTCAAAGTCGTCCAAAGTAGCGTCTCGTGACTCCTCGAAGGAGCTGGAAGAATATAGAGACAATTTCGAGAGGGAGGAAGAAGGTTTCTCGACAATCCCAATGCTAATAATGATTGGCGACGTCATGGACATATATGATCTGAAACGCTAAACGTCGTCCAGAAATGTTTTACTATAGTCCGTATTTTCATCTATTTTTCGAACTCTGCCCTTTACTCTCCAAAACACATACTCTCCAAAAAAAAAAAAATCTTAATTACGTTAGTTACATTAAAAAAAATGAGACCTGCGTCTGATTTAGACGCATGTCTTAAAATTTTATATTTTTTATTTTTTAAATAATACCTGCGTCTGATTTTGACGCAGGTTGACTGAGACTTGTGTCTGGTTTTGGTGCAGATTTCAGTCCATCTGCGTCTAAATAAGGCGCAGATTTCATTTGGTCCACGACAGTTTCACAATATCTTTTTCAAATGGTCATAACTTTTTGTCTATAACGTTCTACGAGGTATACGACCTACCGTTGGAAAGAACTTTGAGTCTACTTTCCAACGCAACTAAAACCATGTTAATACATGTTATACTTTGTGAGATATGGTCGAAACAATGAGGAGTGGTCATATTACAATCCGTTTTCACAAGGTCTTTTTCAAATGGCCATAACTTTTTCTCCAGAAAATTATACGAGGAGTACAACCTACCGTTGGAAATCTCTTTGAGTATAGTTTCCAATTCATTTAGAATCATGTTAATTTGAAGTATACTTTGTAAGATATGATCGAAACAGTGAGACATGGTTATATTACAATCTGTATTTACCACACAAAGTGTACTCTACCACCTACGCTTCTTTATTTTTCCTTCATTATTGAGAGTGGTGGTGGTTTAGAGAAAAAAGTAAAGGGAGAGTGTTAGAGGGAGGAAAGAAGAGGGAAGGGCAATTGTAGAAAGTTGGTGCAAAATACGGGCGATTACAAGGTTTTTACGGGTGATGTTTAGCAATCCCCATTTTCGATGTATCCTAGTCCCAAACATTGCCTAGAATTTAGAGCTACAAAGATTGCTGCATGATGAGGTCGTCGCAAATCTATCAAAATGAAACCTATCTATTCCTCCTAACTAATATAGTTGGGAAAGTATGGTCGTATTCCACGAGACTAAGTGATTCGATATGGTTTAATTGACTTATATTAATGCTGAGCACGTGACCAAAAATATTGATTGAAAAATAATAGACTAAGCTAACTAAAATAACTACCTTTCACAAAAAAAAAAAAAAAAAAAAAAACTAAAATAACTAAAGCAAATAATAAATATATATATATGACAAGTTCAATTACTAAAAACACCTACAGTTAAGTATCACCGCTAGCATAATTAATTTAAAAGCCAAATCCTACCCCAAATTATTAAATCAAATATTCAAGAGGAAAGGTACACCCTAAAAATACCATAAACCTCTCCCGAATATCTATGCTTCTCTAATATACAACTATACCTACTCCCATGGAATCTTACAAACTAAAGACAATAAATACGACACCTTAATTTCCTAACAATCTATCTTACCTATTCCCATGGATAATGTCATGTTATTAATTGAAATAATCAAATCGCCCTAAAAAAAATTAAAAATTAAAAAAATTGAAACAATCAAATCCGTCAAAACCCAACTAGACAATAGAATCATAACAATACTAATTATCTCTAATCTAGGATTGACATGAACATAATCAATTGAGCAAGGACAATAACAACTAATTTAGGGGTTTAAGGGAACAGTTCATACATTAATTAACTTAACCCTAGATTAGATAAACTACTAACTCATAGTAATTAAAGAACAAAAGCAATTAATAAAAGTGAACATCATAATTGAAACAAAGTCGCCGGAAGCAATAATAATACTTGATATTATGACTAATTGAAACTAACTATGGAGTAATTTATTTCTTCAAAATAGTGCAATTTGCGTACAAAATAGCGTATATGAAGAAATGTGCATAGGATTAATTAATTAAAAGCTATTTATCGTAAGAGTAATACATGACTTTTAGTAATTATGCCCAGAAAATCAAAAATAAACGTGATATTTCACAATTAGTATAACGGTGCCACTATGGGACTGCGAATGGCTCAAATAGAACGCAATAAGATTGCGTTCAGGGCTGCCACAAAGATAAAAATCAGTCTTTGGAAAGCTTGGCCGTAACGTGGCAGCGTTATTAGTGATAGGATCGCAATAGGGGTACGGTTACACTTTTTCCTTTAATATTTTGCTCAATTAAACTACGAATGTCCAATTTTGCTCTTCATACCAAGTGATCAACACTAAAATAGCTCAATTCCCACCAAAAATCCGTGCAAAAACACACAATATATTATGAACAAAATAATATATATAAACAAATAATATTATGAACAAATAATACTAGGATCAAATTAATTAGTAAAATAATATTTAGCAAAATTAAAGAAGAGCTGAATTGAAATGAATGGAGTTGAACTGAACTGAATTGGACTAAAAGGAGCTGAATTTAAGCTGAACTTAACAGGCCCTAATAGGCAGAAATCCACGTTACTAATAGGGTGTTTTTTCACAAGTGACTCATTGAAGATTTAGGGACATAGGTAGCACTAAACATATAATTTATTTTAGGCAATATGTCTAATATTTATGCGTAACTCAACCTACAAATAATAATATCATTACACAAATAATTTATGATCCGAACTGTTTCGGGGTGAGACTATGCCGATGGAGTGGACCACCAGCTTAGGTAGAGCTGCTCTATGTGAACCTGCTAGCCGAGATGTTCCCTGCACAATAACACACGTCACTGGCCTCGGGGGTGTTTCCGAGGAACGCCCCTCCGACGCTCAATTCAGTTTAGAGAGAGAAAGTATGTCCTTGTCCAAAGAGAGTTTTCGTGTATGTGTATATGTTACCTCTCTCATGTCATGACTAGCTTTATATAGTAGCGTGCTGGAGGTCTTTCTACAAGGACCTGGTGGGGTCTACCCCAGCTCAGCCTTGGTACAAAGAGGACCAATAAGGTTGACCTGCTGGTAAGCCAACCAGCTCTATAGTCAAGGAGCTCAGTGGTCACGTGAGGCAGTTATTGAGGTCACGAGCTGTGATCAGGTCACAGCTCTCCAACAACTTGTCCCCCCAGATCTGAATGTGTGGCGATTTAGACCTAGAAGTTCGTGACCTCATTCATTTCGAAGAGCCGTTGGAGGCTAGAGCATGCCAATGGTCTTCATTTAATGTGGCTTGCAACTTTTGATTTTTGCCTTGTCCTTTATTTACGCCACTACTATAACTGCCTTGGTAGTGGGTAGTTAATCAATTAGCAAAGTGGCGGTTACAGGCTGCGCGAAAATCGAGGGAGTAGTGGGTAGTTACTTTTTGAAATGAACGGCTATAATTCCCCCTTAACCTCTTCAGTAATCCCCACTTATTTCTCTATTCTGACTTCGCATTCGCAATTCTCAATTTCTCTCTGCAAATTCCAATTCTTTTCTCCTTAGTTGAAATTCTTCCATCTTTCTCTCATCTTCCTTCCAACTCTTTCTTCAATTCTTCTACTTTCTACTACTTAATGGCCGACTCAAACCCCAAAACTGAGGTCGTCCCCACTAATGAGGAGTATGTATAGCTCAACTTCCCCCGGGGGAGCGACAGTGACGACTCTCTGTACGACTCGGACCAGCCTGATGTGGTCCCCGATGACTCGTTGATGTCGGCTATCCTCCAACGTGAGGAGGAGAGAAGCCGTCAGGGTATTTCCTGGTATGTTTACTAGGCCACTGCTGACCCTAGCCTGAACCCTGAACTACAGGTCTTTGTTGACCCTCAGGATCAGATGTACTGTACCAAAAGGTCTATAAAACATGGGGAGTTTGTTGGGCCCATGAACTTGGTCCCTGGTAAATTGTTCGTTAAAGATGCAATGCAGGGTCACTAGGACCACCGTGCCGCCGTCCTCTATCACATCAGGCAACCCCAAGGCTATTGGGTTGAAATACCCCGTCTTGACGACGTGGCCTTCGCTCCAACCCGTGGGCGAGTCCCCGTCTACCTGGGACAATTGGTCTGTGGGCTTCGGTTTCCACTCCATCCCTTTATCATCAAACTACTGGACTTCTGGCAAATCTCTGTTGCTCAGCTGAATCCTCAAAGTATTCAGCATATTGTGAGTTTTATCTGGACCTGCGAGCTGCTAGGTCTTCAATTGTCCGTTACTGTTTTTAGGGCCATGTTCCGGCTAAAGCGCTTTGCGGGTACCAATATTCCAACTAGTTGGTGCTCGCTAGAAATCAAAAAAGCTGATGAGGCAGGTCATGTCATTTTCACTACCTTCCCAAAGTTGAGCCCCAACCTGGTGGGCTCTTGGACGAAAGAATTTTTATGGTTAAGGGTGCCCCTCTGGAAGGAGCACAAGCATGTTTACAAGGTGAGGACCCAATTCACGGATCATCACTTTGCTCCTTTCTTAGAGGTGAGTGCCCTCTCTGAATCTGAACATAAAACGTACTCTCACTTTTTAGTTTTCGTGGATCACCACAAAGCCGAGAGCCGTTCGTCTCCTGCCCCTCTCCATTGGCTACCTCATTTCGACCTCCTTCGAGATGAGCTATATCTTGTGGCCGACAATCTCTCCAACAAGTATACTACTGGTCAGTCATTCTAGCTCTTGCTGTTCGGTTGTTTGTGCCTTTTTTTTTCCGTTCATCTTCTTTTTCTTTTTATTTTTTATTTTTCCAACAAGTATGCTTTGTCCCTGACCTGGTCACTTGTACATTTGTAGAGTACGCTATCAACCATATTGACTGGTCTTTGTTGAAACTAGATTGGTCAACCTTTGAACCTCTCGATACCATTTTTGGAACTTATCCCAAACACTTGTACACCCTCAAAAACTGGAATGATAAGGTAGCTGACCTGGTCTTTGCTAGGAAGAAGCTCGCTGTTGATCCTTGGACCTACCTTCCTCACCGTGACCTGATGCTCAAGCTGGCTGAGCAGGAGGAAGCTGGTCAGGTTCCTGTGCTGAATATTGAATCTGTTTCCTCTGTTCCTCCTTCCCCCGATGGACCTGGTGTGGCCAGGTCGAAGGGGTCCAGAGGTAGGGTGGGTAAGGTAGGATCCATTTCCCTCCCTCCACCTGGTGTTACTAAAGCAGTCTACGTTCATCCAAAGCACCCGCCTCTGCTGCTAAGAGGCTGCCATAGCTCTTGCTGTCTCAGCCAAGAGGTAAGCTCCCAGACAAGTCCCTTTTGCTATAAGGGAGCGGACCAGGAGTGGCAGCCATCCCTCCTCTACCACATCTGGTAAGGGGAAGGCCCCGCAGCAGGTGCTTTTTGTGTCTGATAGTGATGACGATGATGATGAGGTGCTTCCCTTGATCAAGAGAAGCAAAACTGCTGGTGGGAGTTCTGTTGTGGTTCCAGTTGCTGTACCTTCAACTTCTACCTCTCCTGTAGCTCCAACGGGCTCTTTGGTTGCGCCTCAACTCTTGCCTGTTTCCTCTGCTCTAGCGACCTCTTTCCCCACCGAGCTCTTAGTGACCTGGGTGGTCTGCCTCATGAGCACTCAGTGTTAGGGTTCTCCTCCTTTGAACGTTGGGACTCGCAGATTAGCTCTGGTGGCACCACCATGGAGTTTGGTGGTGAGCAGCCTATTGTGCCTCAAATTTCAATGAAGATGCTGAGGATGCCTGAAGCTATGAGGGAAGCTTTTAGATCTCCACCTTCTGCCTTTACCACTCTGGGCCAGGTCTCAGTTGCCTCAGGTGATGCTCTTTGCAAGTCTGTCCTCTACCGAGCTCTCCCCTACGCTGACAAGCCAGGTATTCCTATGAAATCTCCTGCTCAGAACTTCAAGCTCCATCTCGCTCAGGTAATTCCCCTTTCTTGCTCATTTTCTTTTCCTCATGAGTTTTTGTGCTGACCTTCCTTGGTGTTGTCTTCCCAGGCTTTGAAATATGTTTCTATTACCTCTGAGCTGAGCGACTTCCAGGGGCAAAGGATGGCAGAGCTAGGCCAGGAATTGGAGCTGAGCAACAAGAAAGCGACTGAGATGTCTGCCTAACTGTCCGCACAGTAGAGCTCTCATGAGGAGCAACTTTCTCAGCAAGCTCGTTGATATGTGTGGTTTTTATAGTGTTTTTCCCCCTGTTTCGAGTCAATTTTATGCCTAGTGGTTATTAATCTGGCTTTATTTTGGCTCATTTGATGTTCTTTAGCTAATTTGAAGTGTCTCGCTAAGTTTAGTTGATTTCCGGCAATTTTAGAGCTTTTTAGTTGATTTTTATCATCCACGGTTGTTATGCTCGGTTTTGGTATGTTTTGTAATATCAGGCACGGAAACCGAGGCTCGGAACGAAGCCGGAAAGCTTAAACGGGATAAGAGTGAAGATGCATGGAAATGCGTGTCAAGAAGTATAAAACAAGTCTTAAAGAACTTATGAAGAAATAAGGAGAAAAGAAAGCAAAATAGAGCTTCTGAGGTACTTATGCGGGCGCATAAGATACCTATGCGGGCGCATTTAACGAGAAAAAGGGCTAAGAAGGCATTCTGGAGGTCTGGTGCGGGCGCATAAACCTCCTATGCGCCCGCATCAGACGATTTTTCCCGACCTTTTGTTTTCCTTTTATTTTCTTCGTACTTAGGCTTTGTAAGCCCAACTTGGGTACGTTAGGCACGGTTTTCTAGGCAAAACAACTTATGCTTTTCATAATTTAGAATTACTCTCTTAGGATATAGAATTAAGCACTTTTCTCTCTCAAATTAATTTAGGGGAAATTAGGGTTTTTGTTCATAACTTTGATTTTCAATTCAATTCAAGTCTTCGATTCGTTCTTCAATTTGGTAATTCTTCTGTTTTTGTGCTTTATTTTAGTTAATTTATGCTTTTTAGTCTTCTTAGTTTAATTAATTTAGTTATTTGTTTATGATAATTAGTTTAATTGTTCATTACTTCATGAATTCAATTAGGATTTTTACAACTATTCTTGTTTTAATTTTCATAATTATGAGTGAGTAGTCTAATTTCTAGGGTTAGGGAAACCTTGATCAATCAATGGACTAATTAAATTAGGTTGTTTCAATTCCATAATTAGTAGTCAATTTCCTATTATTGGTTTCTTTGTTTACAATTGAATTGTGCGCAGATTTAGTTGTAATTCTGGTAATTGTTGAATTTGATGCCGAGAGGTAAAAATACCACAATAAGACCACTGAATAATAGGCGGAATTAGTCTAGGCATGAGCGAGAGCCGCTAGATGAGTTTCGAGGGAGTCTAGATTCGAGAGAATTAGTGAGCCCTAATTTGACGATAGTTGTGAGATTGAACGATCTTTGTTAGTGAATCCATTAGTTGTTCTTGGTGACCCGAATGACCCTAGGCTTAGTTTATTGGTTTAATTCTTCGTCATTTCCAGTAATTAGTTAGTAATTAGTCAATAGTCAGTTAGCTAGTCAATACTTCTCGACCAAGGCTCTTTACACAGTTTAAGCTTTTTAGAACTAATAGAGTTTAACTGCTTCCCTGAGGATTCGATCCTTACTACCCTAGCTACATTAGTTAGTGTCGTTTGGTTTACTTTTGATAGGTGTGCGATAGCCTGTTCAAATTTTGGCGCCGTTGCCGGGGAGGCAATTTTTAATTCTATTAGTCGGGTTTTTACTGTTTTATTTTTATTTTTCTTAGTCTCAAAGAACTATTCAGTTCTTTGGGGCTATTTCTTATCTTTGCTCGGAGTTTATATTGTGTGCAGGTTCATAGGTTTATGCAAAACGACCACGAGCCTGATACTTACATCTTCCCTGAGCCCGAGCGAGTGTTTCTGAAACGGTTGAGACGTAGTAGACGCCGAATTTTTCTTCCCCGATCTGTGGAGGAAACTGTTTCTGACTTGTCTCAGTTTTTCGAGTTCACCTTCAATCCGCTGTTTGAAGGGTATTTAGAAGTTGAAATGGCTGCCGAAGGAGAAGGACAGGGTAGAGGACCACCGCCTCCACCACCACCGCCACCTGCGGCCCGTTCATTGAGAGACTATTCCTTGCCTAGTACGGAGTCTATGGCTGGAGGTTATTCAGTACCCGATACCGATGCTGCTAACTTTGAACTGAAACCGGCTCTTGTGAACATGGTTGAACGAAATCAGTTTTCAGGGACATTGAAGGAAGATCCGAACTTACACTTACAGAATTTCCTTCAATACTGTGATACTATCAAGCAAATGAATGTCTCTAAGGACTACATTAGAAGGCGAATGTTTCCGTTTTCATTAAAAGACAAGGCTAGAACCTGGTTGAATGATCTCAATATGGCCACCATTAATTGTTGGGAGGATTTAGCTCTTGCTTTTCAGAGGAAATACTACCCACCACAGAGAACTGCCTTATTGAGAAGCCAAATCACTAACTTCAATCAGGAGACAGATGAGTCATTATATGATGCTTGGGAACGGTTTAAGGAGTTATTGAGAATGTGTCCTCATCATGGGCTTGAGAAATGGTTCCTAGTTCAATCATTCTACAATGGGTTGGGTAATGAGAGTAGGGCCTTGCTAGATTCTGCTGCTAATGGTCGGTTTATGAACCAGGAAGTCAATGCTGCATATGAGTTGATAGATGAAATTGCCACTCATAATTCACAGTTTGGTAACCTTAGAGGGCATTCCAAAAAGGGTGGGAAACATGTAGTTGATGATAAGTATGAGAGTTTAGCTGCACAGATAAATGCCATAAGTCAGAAGCTCGATAAGATTGGTACTACAGCTCCCCCACCATCACCTGTAGCTGCACTTTCGGGATGCACTGATCCTTTCTGTGATTCATGTGGTTCTTTCGGTCATAATTCCCAGTCTTGTACTAGTTCAGTAGAACAAGTATGTGCCTTTCAAGCCTACAAAAACAATCCATACTCTAATACATACAATCCGGGCTGGAAGGATCACCCATACTTTTCCTACAAGAACAACAGCAATGTCCAGAATCCTCAGCAAGCCATGCCACCTCAGCAGCCACCCCAGCAGATGCAGAGATATGTACCACCACACCCACCAGGTTTTAGCAGACCACCACTACCAGCACCGCCAATGCCACCTCAACCTAGTGGAGAAATCTCGGAGTTGAAGAATATGATGTTGCAAATGCAGAAAAATATGGAGGCGATGCAGGCTCATAACAAGCACTTGGAAACTCAGATAGCTCAGATTGCGCAATCAACTGCTCAAAGGCAACCAGGCCACCTTCCATCACAACCCACACCCCCATCATCACAGGCATCACAGAATCCCCCGAGGGACCATGTCAATGCCATCACCTTGAGGAGTGGAGCTGCTTATGAAGGTCCGAAAATGCCTACTGATAATGTTCATTCTGATGTTTCAGGTGGAGCTGAGAAGACCGGAGATGAGGTGATCGCAGATTCAGATGCAGTTCCAGATAAGGAGGCTGAAGCACCTAAGGAGAAGGTAGATGAAACACCGGTTGATACTATCCCGAAATCACAGGTTAGGTTGCCCTTTCCGAACAGGGTAACCAGGAGTAAGAACGATAACCATTTTAGTAAATTTTTAGCTATTGTTAAAAATCTGCAAGTTACTGTTCCATTTACTGATTTAATCACCCAAGTTCCTACTTACACTAAGTTTTTGAAAGACATTTTGAGCAGGAAACGCGAATTGAATGTAGTGGAGACCGTAGCACTCACGGAGGAGTGCAGTGCCATATTGCAAAACAAGTCACCACCGAAACTAAAGGACCCAGGAAGTTTTTCTATTCCCTGTAACATTGGTCCCCTGTTTATTGACAAGGCTTTATGTGATTTAGGAGCCAGTGTTAGTGTTATGCCACTGTCTATTTGTAGAAAGCTTGATATGGGTGCTTTGAAAGTCACTAACATTACCCTGCAGATGGCAGACAGGACAGTGAAATACCCTAAAGGTATTTTAGAGGATGTCCCGGTGAGAGTCGGGAAATTCTTTATCCCTGTAGATTTTGTTGTGTTAGACATGGATGAGGATGCACACATCCCGATCATTCTTGGTCGACCTTTCTTACATACTGCAGGTGCTGTTATCGATGTCAAAAATGGTAGCTTGACCTTGTCTGTAGGAGATGATAAAGTTACCTTTAATCTGAATGCTGCTCTTAAAAGTCCAATGATGGAACAATCATGTTATGCTATCGATGTCATTGATGAAATTGTATTTGATGATATGCCTCGATCTACTACAAAAGATCTTCTGGAGGCTGTTGTTTGTCTTGATGTTGATGCAGGTGATGGTACAATCATTACTGATGCTTTAGTCCAGGATCTCACTGGTGAGGAATCGAACTCGAAAGAGAGCCGGAGATTTATTAAGTTACCTCAAGAGGTTTGTTCTGTTAAAGAGGTAACTCAACCTGAGATGAAACCCCTCCCCTCTCACTTGAAATATGCTTTTCTCGATGATAAGAAGTTGTACCCTGTTATTGTTAGTGCTTCTCTTAATGATAATCAATTAAATAAACTTTTATGTGTACTTAAAGCTCATAAGAAAGCTATTGGCTATACTATTGATGATTTGACCGGTATTAGTCCTGACTTTTGTATGCATAGAATCCATTTAGAAGAGGGCCACAAACCCTGTATCCAGGGTCAACGACGTTTGAATCCTAACATGCAGGAGGTAGTGAAGAAAGAAGTCCTTAAACTTCTAGATGCAGGTATTATCTATTCAGTACCTGATTCCCAGTGGGTAAGTCCAGTACAGGTAGTCCCTAAGAAAGGAGGGACAACCGTTGTTCGTAATGAGAAAAATGAATTAATCCCCACTAGAGTTGTCACAGGATGGAGGATGTGTATTGATTACCGGAAATTGAATGTTGCAACTAAAAAAGATCATTTCCCCCTTCCTTTTATTGATCAAATGTTGGAAAGATTAGCTAAGAATAAGTATTTCTGTTATCTCGATGGATATTCGGGTTTCTTTCAGATCCCCATCCATCCTGATGATAGGGAGAAAACGACTTTTACATGTCCTTATGGTACCTTTGCATATCGTAGGATGCCTTTTGGATTATGTAATGCACCTGCTACTTTTCAACGTTGCATGATGAGCATTTTTTCTGAATTTATAGAGTCTATTATGGAAGTCTTCATGGATGATTTTAGTGTTTACGGCTCTGATTTTGATTCATGTTTGACTAATTTGACTAAAGTTCTCGAAAGATGTGAACAGGTGAATCTGGTTTTAAATTGGGAAAAGTGTCATTTTATGGTCAATGAAGGAGTAGTTTTGGGACATTTGGTCTCCGAACGTGGAATTGAGGTGGATAAGGCAAAAATACAGGTAATTGAGCAACTGCCACCTCCAGTAAATGTAAAAGGGGTAAGAAGTTTCTTGGGTCATGCTGGTTTTTATCGCAGGTTTATTAAAGATTTCTCTAAAATTGCGAAACCACTAACCCAATTACTGCTAAAAGATGCTGAATTTAAATTCACTGACGAGTGTCTTGAGTCCTTTAATATGATCAAAAATGCACTAATTTCTGCACCCATTATACAGTCCCCTGATTGGAATTTACCTTTCGAAATAATGTGTGATGCTAGTGATTTTGCAGTTGGTGCGGTTTTAGGTCAAAGGAAAGACAAGGTCTTGCATGCTATTTATTATGCTAGTAAGACTTTAGATGAAGCTCAAGTCAATTATGCCACCACGGAAAAGGAGCTACTTGCTATAGTTTATGCTTTAGATAAATTTCGTGCTTATCTTGTAGGTTCGAAAGTTATTGTCTATACTGACCATGCAGCTCTTAAATATCTACTTGGAAAGAAGGAAGCCAAACCGAGACTTATTCGATGGATTTTGCTGCTTCAAGAGTTTGACCTCGAAATTCGCGATAAGAAGGGAGCAGAGAATGTGGTAGCTGACCATTTATCGAGAATACGGTATGACGATGGGGAGATCTCTACCCCCATTGACGATTCTTTCCCTGATGAACATCTGTTTGCTGTTTGTGTGCATTCACCTTGGTTTGCTGATTTCGCTAACTATGTTGTAGGAGGTGTTCTACCCTCCGACTTGACTTATCAGCAGAAAAAGAAATTTTTGCACGATGTTAAACGATATTTTTGGGATGATCCTAACCTGTTTCGTGAGTGTGCAGATGGTTTATACAGGAAATGTGTTCCGGAATGGGAGGTATATGGTGTCCTTCACCATTGCCATTCATCACCCTATGGAGGTCATGCTGGACCCTCCAAGACGATGTTCAAGGTCTTAGAATCGGGTTTCTACTGGCCCACGATTTTGCAGGACGCGAGAGCTTTCATTATGTCTTGTGATTCGTGCCAACGAACAGGTAACATCTCACAAAGGCACGAAATGCCGCAAACAGGTATATTGGAAGTTGAAATTTTCGATGTTTGGGGTATTGACTATATGGGACCCTTCCCATCCTCTAATGGAAACCGTTATATTCTAGTAGCTGTGGATTATGTTTCTAAATGGGTGGAAGCTCTGGCTACCCCCCATTGTGATTCTAATACGGTTTTGCGGTTGTTTAAGCAGGTTATTTTTCCTAGGTTCGGAGTCCCTAGAGCTGTCATCAGTGATGGGGGGAAGCATTTCCATGAGAAAAGGTTAGATAAGCTGCTGAAAAAGTACGGTGTATACCATAGAACAGGACTAGCATATCACCCACAGACAAGCGGCCAAGTTGAGGTTTCTAATCGCGAGATCAAGTCTATTCTGGAGAAGACAGTTGCAAAATCGAGAAAGGATTGGACCAACAAGCTTCATGATGCTCTATGGGCATATAGGACGGCTTTCAAAACCCCAATCGGCACCTCTCCGTTTCGGTTAGTTTATGGTAAAGCATGTCACCTTCCGGTTGAGTTAGAATATAAGGCATACTGGGCAGTCAAGGAATTGAATATGGATGCCAAGCTGGCGGGAGAAAAACGACTCCTTCAACTAAATGAGCTCGATGAATTCCGTTTAGCTGCGTATGATAATGCAAAAATATATAAAGAAAAGACTAAGAGGTGGCACGACAAAAGAATCAGGAGAAGGGAGTTTCAAGTTGGTGATAGGGTACTCTTATTTAATTCCCGTCTCAGATTGTTTCCTGGAAAACTGAAGTCCAGGTGGAGCGGTCCCTTTTCGGTTACTATGGTGAGCAAATTCGGGTTCGTTGAAGTCCAAAATGATAAGGGTGAAAAGTTCAAGGTCAACGGGCAACGATTGAAGCTCTATTATGAAGGTGATGCCGTTGGATTAGTAGAAGAGGTGCAATTCTACAATCCCGATTCACACTGACCACTCCGGAGCCACGGTCAAGCTAATGACCCTAAACAAGCGCTTCTCGGGAGGCAACCCGAGCTTTCTATCCCCCCTTAACTCTTTTTATATGCTTTTGGTGTGTTTTAGCTTATTTTTCGTAATTTTTAGTTAGCTGTGTTTTTGTGTTTTTGTGTGCATTTAGGTGTAGTTGAGTAACTAGAGGTCTTAGGTTGAATTCCGTACCTAAAATGCTAAGTGAGGGTCAAGGTAAGTGAAAAGAAAGTTTTAAAGGAAGAAAAGAAACAATAGTCGAGTAAAAAGGGGCAGATGCGGGCGCATAAGGATTTTATGCGGGCGCATCTGACCCCCAGAACCCCATAAAGTTTTTTGAAAAAGTAAGATGCGCCCGCATAAGGATTTTATGCGGCCGCATCCTACCCACAGAACCCCAAAGAATTTCCGAAAAAAGTGACATGCGCCCGCATAAGAATTTTATGCGCCCGCATGTCACCCCCAGTAGCCCCATGATTTTAAAATTCGGGCGGGATGCGGGCGCATGTATTCCTTATGCGGGCGCATCTCGGCCCGACAAATTTTTTTTTTAATTTTTTCCGCCTTCTTTCACTCTTTTATTCTCTTTTTATCCTCTTTCTCTCACTTCTCACCACATCTTCTTCTTCCTCAAACCCCTAACCTCCATTAACACTCAACTCCTACAAACTTCTTTCTCTCATATCTCACTCAATACTTCACCAAATCAACCCAAATTTTAACACAAGCTTCCTCTCATCTTCCTCTACAAAACCCCTCAATCAATTTTCGAAAATTTTTGCAATTCGGGGCTACAAGGGGCGCGCGAAATTCTGCAGTTTGGGGCGATTTTTGGTTAATTTGGGACTATTTGGGGCGTTCTTTCTACTCTACTTCCAATCAATCTTCATCTATTAAGGTATAAATCCAACTTTAAGCAAGTTTTAACAAAGTTTCTTGAATTTTCATGGCGTTCACACTATAGGGTTCGTAGTTGCAAGTTTATAATATTTTTTTTTCTTGAGTTTTATGCTTGTGTGATGTTGATAATTGCTTGTTTAAGTGTTATTAATTTCAAATTCCAAGTTTATGACTTAGAAAAAATTTATGCCCTATTTTACAATGGTGAACAATGTGTAGATGCTTGAGTTGATCGTACTATAAGTTTTAACTTGCTAATTTTCAGACTTAATTTGTGATTGATAATGTCATGGAAGTTTGGTTATTTTTCTTTTTCTTCCCTCTAGTATGATTGTTGCTTGACAAACTATGGTGTTTCGAATTAGTAGTGAGGTTTAAAATGTTGGTAATGTTGCAATTGCGGTTTCATGAGAATTATGCTCTATTGAACTTATGTTGAAAACTTTGGAAATATGTGGAATTCTTGGTGCTATGTCGAAAAACATTGGTTTTGGTGATTGTTGTTAGCCTCACGGCTTTTGGCTATATCGATAAAATAGACGGGTCATGCCGAAATTTTTACTTAAATCTTACCTAATTGGAAGCTATACCATTGCATGAGTATGTCCTGCTATGTGTTTTATCCCGATTTTTCCTATGGTTCTAATGCTTTCATTTTCGATTTTCAGGAACCATGAGCTCTCAACGAACCTCGAGAAAATCACAAAGGACCGAGTCTTCCACCTCGGCCTCTAGGGGTAAACAGCCTGCCAGCTCTAGCTCAGGAGACCCCGCACCACCAAACCGCCGCCAACAACAGGCCCGGTTCGAGAGACTGCAAAAGCGGCCCATCCGCTCTACCAGATTCTTTGACCGCAGCACATGTGATGAGATGGGGATCACTGACCAAGTGGTCCAAATGGCGGACAACATCGGTTGGGGTGCATGGATCGGAGTGACCATGCCAGGACCTGATGGCGAACCAATGGCCCCACCCACATACCGGGAACTTACTCTGGAGTTCCTCTCCACCTTCCACTTCAGGGTTATTGTGCGGAACCCCAGTAACCCAACAGCTAGAACAGGGGTGGTCAGTTTCACCATCTTTGGCACCCACTATGAGCTTCCCCTTCAACAGTTCAATGAGCACTTCTTCTGGGACCCGCGCAACCTAGTCTCTGTAGCTCTCGAGCACGGCTGGTCTAACTATGATGAAGCCTCCTGGTGGCTCCGTATCACTGACGGTACCACCCCCTATGCCTCATCCACCAGCAAGACCTCGGAGGTCCAACATGCAGCCCTCCGATACTTCCTCCGGTTCATTACCTACTGCCTATTTTCCCGAGGAGAGTTGGGGCAGGTCTATCCTGATGAGCTTAGACTTCTGTGGTTAGCTACTGAGGGATCCCATCTACAAGGCCGAGACTACAACTACGGGTTTTTCCTTGCCCGTAGATTTGCTGAGATAGCCGAGGGTGCCACCAACACGGGGGTTATTTACTGTGGAGGAATGATTACCTGGTTGGCCTACCAGTTAGGTCATCGAGAAAACTTTTAAGGGTTGCACCCCATTGAAGAAAACCCACTAATGGACATCCCTTCCTTGCGGACTGCCGGAATCTGCAGAACATACACTAGAGGCCGGCATGAACGCTTGGTATGGAATGTCCGAGAACTATCCTGGTGCTACCTTCCCAACGCCTTTACCTCCACCTACTACTTGGAACACCCTGAAGGTGTCAACCCCTGGAGGATTCCCCCAGACCCCATCCCACTAGCTGAGAGGACGGATGCTGAGAAGAGGGCCCTTAGAATGGCCCAGCAGATGCAGCAGGCGGGGGGTGTCCCTCAGGAGGACATTACTCAACAACCAGCTCCGCCACTCCCACCTCCCCAGGGCGCCTTTGATATGACCCCTCTGATGAACCGCCTGGACGAAATGCATGCCTACAACACTCAGCGGTTCGATCAGATTGATCAGCGGTTCGAGCAATACGGACACCGGTTTGATAGACTAGATGATAGTGTCCGCGGCCTCCGAACGGATGTAGATCACCTGCAGCGGGTCCAATGGAGAGAGCACATGCATCATGTGGATCAGGGTCACGTGCAACCATTCCCCAACCACCCTAACTGGCCACCCCAGTATGACCCTAATGTGGACCCTACCTCCTACCCTCTCCACCACTACTACTCCCAGTTTCCACCCTATGGCGGATCCGGGCAGCAGTAGGAGTCCTGCAGCTCCCATTCCCTTCCCCATTTTCATTGATTATGTATCCCGGGACGGGACAGTGTTTGGCTTGAGGTGCGGGAAATTAGTTACTCTTATTTAGGTATGTACTAAATGTAAACAATTTGTTGTTTTATTTTCTTTATTTTCTTTTTGGACTTGGCTTGTTTCTTTTCCCCTGCAGTTATGCAATCGGAGCAGGACTAGGACTTCTGATATCGAATTTACGAATTTTTGTCGATTTACATTGGGTTAGATGTTCCTAAACTCCGCTCTCCTTTTGCTCGTACTTGTATGTGTTGGAATCAGC